>VZRV01009543.1:454642-696824 GCA_013398115.1 Falcunculus frontatus | reverse complement strand
AAAAAAAAAAAAAAAAAAAATTCCACAATACATGTATCTAATACCTTATGAGTATCCAAAGATCTAATTCTGCTAACAAGCACTTTTACATTGAAACATATTAAGGGAACATTACCATGGAAGATGTGATGGCACAACTAAGAGCTATGTCTACTCGTTTTCTTTAAGGATTGGATTTTTTTTGTACTAATGATTTACATACAGTCACTCCTATAGGAAGACATTCTTAAACACTACATTCAAATTAATAAAACTTTGGAGAACTCCTGATGTTTCTAATGAAACATTTGAGATTACACAAAAAATATATTTTGCTTAAGAATTTAAGGTGATCTTTGCTTTGTGACATCCCTTCTTCTGGAAGAAGCATTCTGTTATACTGGATGTGGGTTTAAGGCCACGATATGACTCAGCACGTGGAACCAGATCAGATTAGAAAATTCAGATAATTCAGTTAACTGGCATGTAGCAATTTCATGAGATTCAATAGGTCATAAACAAATCATTTTAGTAATAGTTATAATTTTCTCTTTTGCTAGGTACTTACACTCAACAATAAATGGAAGTATTAAATAGAAAATAATAGTAGAATTGTTTGTATTTAAAATTCCTTTCACCAAGAGGTCAGTATTTTAAAACTTTTATATCAGCAATAACACCTGTATCAAGGATATCTTACTTTTAAAAGAATGATAATAAAAGGATTGTTGGAGAATGACAATAAGTTTGCTGAAAATTTAGGAAAATTATGACTATCAGACTTTTTTTACTGTTAAAATACTTTTTTTCCAATTTTTATTAACAAAATGGCAATGAGGATTTCATCTGTGGAAAATGGTGTTGAATGAAAGAAAAAAAACCCCAAAACCCAAAAACTACCCATAGAAAATCTCGAATTATCTCATGGATATCCCATGACTGGTCGGTGCTTGGCAATTACAGACTTTCTGAGCCAAAGATTATATTTAGACTATTGTGTTTAGCAGATAATTAATTGTTCTTCAAACCTATTCATATTTTTATTTTCTAGACCATCCTCTGACAAGGAGCTCCTCTGTTTCATTTCTACTTTATTTTGTCATGATGCCTATATTAAACCCATCAAAATGAAACATGAGTTCTCATTTTATGTAAGGTTATTAAAAAATATTAAAAACTTTTTCATACAGCTCAGGAAGAGCAGAATCAGACAAAACAATTTTTAGATGCCTACCTTTTAACCCACTGGAAATAAACTATTCTAAATAATAAAGTAAAACAATTGAGTTACATTTTTCTCATTTTTCTCTCCCCCACAAAAATTTTAAAATTATTATAGATAAAAGCGTTATTAAAGATATAGCATGCTAGATATTATTCTAGATAAGTTTTCAACTGAAACAAACTACAGAAAAGAGGAAAGAAGTGTCGATTTAGCCCTTTTAAGCTCAAAAAATACCTTAAATTAAAAGAAATTCTCTCATAAAAACACCCTGGTACATGATAAGGAAAATTTAGAAGTGATAATTAAATGTCATATAGACTTTTCTTGTCCATTCTTATCTTTTAAAAAAGCGTAATCAAGAATTTTAAATTTTCAGTTTATTCACATCTCTATTATTCTAATTCTTTACAGGTTTTTATATATGTCATCATAATAAAGGTTTCCCTACAGAAGTGTGTATTAACACTCATGCTATGCAAAGGACGGTGATTTTTCCTCATCATTTAAGAAGACTAAGTTAAATCTTTCTTTGAAATTCATAGAATAAAAATTATTACAAATAAAATTCAGGGAATTCTTTCTATTAGAAGTTTGTTTTGGTTTTTTTTTTTTTTTTTCTGTATGAAACCTTGATGATAATAAATATATATACAAAATTGAAACATAATTAGTATAGGATATCAGAGTTCATCTGAACTGGAATTTCACTTTTGGTGAGAGTAACTACAGGGTAATACAGATACTCTGTAAGGATGGGCACATACTGTGCACCTGTAGAGAAGAATAGGTAGTTAGCACAAACTTGGAAATTTTATTTTGTTCAAGTGTCTCAATGAGGTGGTGCTGAACATTTAAATTATTAGTGTAGGTGCATCTTTAGACCTAATAATTTTCCTAGTTTAGATAATTCTGGAAGTATCTTGCACAGTGGCATGGTGGCACACAAAGTAAATTGACTTTTGCAAATGCAGTGGAAATCTATAGGGACAGGTGACAAAAGTTGAGGTACGGAGGCAGAATAATATTAATAAATGAAGATACGTACCTTCTAACATTAGGGTATTGCAGTCACTCTGAACCTTCTCTTATAGATTGTGATTTAGCTTTTCTCAGTTTTCTCTGATGTAGTGTTAGTTCCAAACACTGTAAGTACCATTGTGCTCCTGTTTATAAAATTGTATTTGAGAAAAACTTATTTTTTCTTTGGAGAAAGGTTTGATTCATATCACATTACAACCATTAGAGGTGTTTTCATACATTATTTTTATATTCTGCTATAGAGAAAAAAAATAATAGGCAGCTTTGTTGTTTGCAGAGATCAAATACCATCTATATTTCAGTTTTGCTGCATATATTCAATGAAGACAGAAGGAAGCACAAGCCTACAGAGTACTTTAGAGTGCTTATCTTCTAGAATTTTCTTATGCTGTGCTGTCTTATTTTTCTCATCTGAATTTAAAAGTGTTCACTATGAGGCCAGCACAATAGCATAATTATTTATGAAATAATGCAGAACCCTACCAGAGAAGATACTTGGTACAGGTTTACTATTAAAATACCCATTTTAATTGACCTTTTATTTGGCAGGCAATGCCTTCCAGAAAAATTAAGAAAAAGAGAAACCAGAAACAGCACAGTTTCTAGAGCCAATAATGTATCTTGGGAACAATAATAGTAAAACTAGATATAACAACTGCTTAATGCAGTACATTTGACCTTACACTATTGCATAGGATATTTGTGCTGATATCTGTACTAAAGTTACTTGGAGTGAGAAAAAATTTATAGTGTTATTGCTTAATCCTTTCTGATCTACCAAAAAAATAGCATTTTAATCCTAAACCTACACTCTCATATACTTTGACATTCCTGTAGCAACTTGCAGGGGTAAATCCTCAGCAATTTTCAGTCATTGCAGCTCCACTTAAGATAATTAATGAAACTGCTGTGGCAAGATGTTTATATTGATGGTAAGAGCATCTAAATTGCCACAGAAATAGACATGTATCTTACTTCTCATGTCCACTTTGGAGACCCTTGAAGTAATGCAATCTGATATCGTCACTATTGCATCAGAAAGGTGTGGTGCTATACTCTTTCGTGATTACTGGAACTTCACCAGTTACGTCAATGAATAGTAAATTCTGTCCTGTGGCCATTGCATCAAAGAGTTACAAGTTTGCCAGCCTATGACTGCTACAGTGCCAAGAACATTCTTTCAGTACAAAAATATGCACAATATCATGATTATGTATTGTCTCTCCTTGGCATATTCTTTAATATCTCATCCTGCACAATGTCCTCGTAATAACATACTTTTATCAGTTCTAACCAAATTAGTTTTTGCCTAGGAATTTAAAATAAAAAAGGTTATTCAAAGGAAAGGGCTTTGTTATTATTCTGGGAGATAGGCAACTGCTAGTGACTTGGGATTTTGTTGATATCCTTGATAGGATTTGAAGACTTCCACCTAGAGTATGCTCTGACTTTGAAGACACTGTGAAGACGCAAAAACAGGATTAATTTCTGATTTAACAGCAACTCTTTATAAATGTGCAGTTTGATGCATTTCTGAAAAACACATTAATATCAAAGACAACAAATATTGATAATACGGATATAATTACCTGTGGCATCACTTTTAATTAGGTAACAACTTGATTTAGAGTCAAATTTATTCTAAAAATGCTTTATGAGTTTTATGTAATCTCATTTTCCTACATTTAAAGTTATCTCTTGGCCAATACAAGAATCTTATTTCTATAGAACATTTCACATTAAAAAAGATTTTAAATAAGATTTCTTTTGTATGATTATTATTATTGATGTTCTTCTTTTTTTTTTTTTTTGGAAGAAAACAGTCAATCTGAGCAAATTGCTTCTAGAAATTGCTCAGTTTCAAATATTTTTTGATCACATATTTGCAATTATGTGTAACTAATACCTTTGATTAAGTATAGGAATATCTTTGCAGAAGTATTTGGTGTTGAGAGTGAAATGAAGGTCTACTCAGTCTTCCAAAATTAGAAGTCCATGTTTCTACAAAACAGTTTATTTTAGATACTTGAGGCAAGTTTCCTAGCAGATTTCCTTAAATTGTCTTGAATATTTCTATTAAAAAGAGATTAATGATTTATGTTCAGCAAAAACACATTTTTTAATAAACCCCACAGCCTGTACTCCATAATGATATCGGCAAAACTAGTTGATTTTTCTTCTGGAATTTGAAAGTCCTTTGCTAACATGTGAAAGATTTAAAAGCCATTGTAACACAGCTTAGCTGTATTGTAGGTGACAAAATTTTTGCCATCTCCACTGTTAATTAGCAGTCCACCTTGAGTTCATCTACTTTGCTCAGGTGATATAAAGGAAACCACTTGTCTGACTCACTGAATACGTGAAACTCACTGAGAGAGCTACACTCCCTGCTCTGACATGACCACGGGTGATATGTCTGATCTCTTGGACACTGGAACCATTAAGCTGCCAGCTGCTGACAAATCAGTCAGAATTCACCTGACAAAAAGAAATGATACTGAGGTTTCTACCATCTCTTAAATAAAGCAATTACAACTGCTCTGTATTAATTATTCATTTCTTCCCAACTTAAAGTATTTCTTATTTCCATCCTAACGTCACTCTCTCCTGGCAGATATTTCCTCAGCAGAAGGCACACATTGCCTGTGTCCTGTCGATGTTCATGTTGTTCAGTATATATTGATTGCGGGCTGATATGTACCCGGTGTTATTTGTCACAGGGTGTCACAAAGGGCACAGATAGCTTATGAGACAAAAAAACCCAGATCTATTAGTACTGAATCATTGACAGAACATTAATATTTCAGCAACTAAGAATGCAAATACAGTTAAGAAATCAGCATTTAATATTTCAAGAGTGGTTTGTGCTAATTGTGGATTATACATGAATAAACTACAGCCTCGAACAATTTCATTCAAATCATTAAGATTGTTCAAATTATATTTTGGGGAACAAAAAACCCAAATTAAATACTAAAAAAAAAAAGTAGTCATGTTGAATGACTTTTTCCCATCAAGAAAAAAACTGAACTTGTACTTGCAAAATCCAGAGGACATACTGGGCTGCAAGATAGCACAGAAAAGGTTGAATGAGTTTAAATTACTACTCTGAGTACTGGAAGCAGTATTTCTGTACAATAGTCTCAGCTGGGCCAATAATAGCAGATAGCAGAGGAGTGGAGTGAGTCAGGGAAGGTAACCCACCCTGTGCTCCAAGCTTCTCAAAGGTCTGTGGTTCCTAGTCCAGATAGAGTCAGCTCAGGGGTGGCCAGCCTCCAGACAAATTGCAAGACACACAACGTGTATGGTTTCCTTAGCTACTATTCACAGGTCTGCCTCAGTGTAATTGCTAGCTCCCCAGAGCTCCAGGATGTGGAATGATAAACCAGTAACCATGGAGAGACTGTGACAAAAAGCCCCAATTTTATAATACTGTCATGACTCCCCCCTCCTTGTATCTTGGTTCTGCAGGTTCTTTCTGAGACTATCAGCATTTATATAAAATTAAGAATAATATAGAATGAGGACTGGAAAACATTTTTGTTTCATCTGTTTATGTAGCATGTGTTGACTTGTGTCCCTGGTATGTGTGTGTATAAAAAACTAGAGATTATAGAGAGTTTGAGGAGAAAAGGTTGTATGTAACAGCGTTGATATGCAGTAACTAAATTATTCTTGTGGTCTGCTTAGAATATAATGCAACCACAGATTTAGTAATTCTGGACATAAACAGCTATTTCATTCACAGTATGAACATCTGAGTTGCTCCCTCATGATCACATGCATCTATGCAAATGAGCTGGCATTGAGAAACACAATATTCATACAAATGTAGTAACTCAAATCCTGATTATATTTATGAAAGCTTTATTGTATCAATTAGCAAAGTTATATTAAGCAAACTAAATCCGCTATCTAACAACTGTGGTGGGTTGACCTCAGCTGGATGCCAGGTGCTCACCAAGCCACTCTATCACTCCCCTCCTCAGCAGGATGGAGCAGCTAGGAAATAAGATGGAAGAAAATTCATGGGTAAAGATAAAATCAGTTCAATAAAACAATAGCAAAAGCAAAGTCACATGTGGAAGCAAAGAAAAACAGAAGAATTATTCTATGCTTCCTATAAGCGGGTGATGTCCAGGCGCGTTTTGGGAAGACTTCAATATGCATAATGATGGCTCTGGAAGAAAAAACATAACAATAGTGCCCATCTCCCTTTCTTCTCCTTTCTCTTAGCTTTTACTGCTGAGTTGATGTCATACGGTATGGAATAATCCTTTGGTCAGTTTCAGTCCTGTGTCCTGGCTATGTCCCCTTCCAAGATGTTGCACACCCCCAGCCTACTGGCAAAGGGGGAATGTTGGAAAACCGACCTTTGTGCTGTGTGAGCACCCCTCAGCAGTAGCCAAAACACTGGTGTGTTATCAGCACCTTTCTAGCTACCAAAACACAGCTCCGAGGGCACCGCTGTGGGGAAAATCAACTTCATCTCAGTCAGACCCAATTCACAACTTATTATGGAAAAATTATGATGGTACGTTTCACTCCTCACATGGTAAAAAAAACTGAAAAAACCTCTTTTTAAATAGACGAGAAGATATTCTGGTTAAAGCAGAAATGTTTTCACTTCCCCCTGTAGTCCTCATTATCCATGAATATAGAAAAACGATAATCTATAGTTTCCCTTTAAAGTACACACATCAACTTTTATTTCACTTGGGGATATTATGAAAATAGACTGTTGATGCAGTGCAGATTTAGCTGGATGCTTGATTTATTTTCAAGATAAGATAACTAGTGTTGAGTCTGTACCCAGACATATGAAATGAAAAAGGATTTATTGGAAGATACAAATGATAGTTCCTAGGCTGGTTAAAGTCAAGCAATCAGAAATAAGGTGAAAGTACTATCCTTATCAGGTCTCATTGTGTCTGATTATTGGGTTCTTTATGGTACCTGGGAAGACCCACTGCTTTGAGAGCCCCTGTGGAACTCTGTAAGAAATCAAGATCCAATGCTTTGAATTGAAATTATATTTAAATGCTGTATTCCTTCATAAGTTTATATTTGAACTATAAATTCAAGTTTACTTTTTTTTAGATAAGAGTGGTATTCTCTGGGCTGTGGGACCAGACAGGTTGGATACCAAAGTGCTGAGAGACAACAGATGTCATTGTGACATTTCTTTCTACCATACTTATGACATTGTGGAGGGATGGAGAAGTCCCTAATAACCGAAGAAAATCTTTTATCCGTCTTCAAAATAGGGCAAGAAGTATGAGTGAGGAATGAGGGTACAACAAGATTGGCTAGCTGAACTTCAGTCCATAGAAAATTCCAGTTTAGGCTATCCTCGTCACATGATGGAGAGGTAGGTTACTAGGACCAACCATCACAGGTTTATTAAGAATAAGGTCATAAAGCTATCAGAGTAAGATAAAATGAGCTATGATAAAATCATTGACTCCATTAATTAATGGAAAGCAGTTGAAATTCTTTACCTTGACTTTAGTAAGGCCTTTGACACAGTCTCTCACAATATTCTTGTATTGAAGCAAAGATGTCTGAATGTCTGGACAACCTGGAGGATAAAAATCTGTCTGTATTATCAGGCTCTAGGTAGCAGTTATTGTTTGTACTGTAGCTGGAAAACAGTTGACAAGGGGATTTCCCCAGGGTATCTATCCTGGTACCTGTCCTGTTTAATACCTCCAAAGAGTGATTTGGAAGAAAAGATAAAATGCACCCTCATAAAATCTGAAGATTACACCAAACATAGGATAATGACAACAGCTGCCGAGTTCAGAGAATGAGCTGCCTTTCAGAAGAACTCGGACTATCCTATCCAGGGGATCAGGCAGGAGATTCAGCAGGGGTATAGGTATAATCCTGCATCTACAAAGAAAAATAGCAATACAGGGCAGGCACTTGTTGGTGGGAGAGTAGATCTGCTGAAAAGATTCTGGAGGCCTTGGCAGACAGGAGGTTGACCATTAGTCATCAGTGTGACCTGACAATGAGAACAGCAACACGCTGTATCAATGAGGGGCACAGCAAGGAGCTCAAGGGCAGTGACCAGCCCCCCTTGACTCAGCACTATATAAACCATGTTTGAAACACATCATCCAGGCTGGGACCTCACAGTGCTCCCAAGCTGTGGATAAATGGAATTAAGTTCATTGAGGAGCCACCAGAACAGTCAGCATTGCAGCACTTCTGCTGTGAGGAGACACTGAGAGAGCCATACTGGTTCATCCTAAAGAAGGGATGACTTCAGAGCAATGTATATCTCCTGTAAGTGTCTGTGAGGAGCCAGAAGGCAGAGACAGGCTCTTTACTGAGGTAAATTATGGGTGAAAGGCAGTAGTTATGAAGGAGAAATAGCACATTACAAGGATGACTTGGGAAAAATCTTTTTTTAGCATGAGAGCAGACACTGAGGCGGTCAGGCCGCTCGGAGGTGTTACACTGTCTCCATGCTTGGGGCTTTCAGGACCCAAGAGGATACAGCCTTGTGCATCCTGGTCTGAATTGCATATTGTACCTACTTTCGTCAGGAGGTTTGGCTAAAGACCTCCTTAGACCACTTCCAAGCTGAATGATTTGATGATTCATGCCCACAGCTTCCATCATATTAAAAAGAGGTTTATATAGTGATGTTTCCGGATAGTCTATACAGGCCACAGTCTGTACCTTCAAAACTGGTAATTCATAATTGCTAAAGTGGAAGATTCACCACACCTAAACAGACCGGGGAAAAAAGTTAGGGTCTCAGTTTATTTTCCAGTTTTGCTTTCTAGTCAACAGAAGAAAAGTAGGATCTCCAAAAGATAATGCATCCCACTTTTAGACAAATATTTAAGTTAAGTGAGAATGGATCATTCTCTGTATGTCCCTGTATGTCTTCATTTCCTGTAAAGAGAACAGGCTTAGCTAGATTCTTCTGTATGCTTCTCTTAAAAATTTCTATTATCAAATGCAGGAATTACTGCCCTAAATTCATTGTGTTTTGTACACTGCATCTGTATCAAAATACATGCAAGCTCTTCCTTAATACATTTGGATAAAACAACTTACCAATGAAACACAATAAAACCAGCAAGAGTTATTTTGCTTATTTATTTACAGAAGAAAACATAATAGAATTTAAATACTTTTATTTTCAACATGAGCTCACTGGAGCTGAAATTAAATACATCAGTGTTCATAATAAACAATTATTGTTTATTATGCTGAGGTTTGTATTTTCCAATTTATCAAGTGATTTGGAAGGAATCTGCTGCCTATCTTCCTGCTTCCACATCAGACATTCTGATGTCGCAGATATAGATCTGAAGTAGATGAATACCTTGATGTTAGAAACAAAGTTGGTCATCTGTCTCAGTTATGTCTATTCATCTCCATGTTCCTCAGCATTTATAGCCTAACATCCAGATTTTTCTGGCTTGTGGTCTCTGGTGCAATGACACAACTGAGCTCGTTTGATGGAGCTTGAACTGAAGAACTGCACTGTCTTATCCGATCCTCAGCATAACACAGCAGATTCGTAGTCCTGGAGTAAATAGGTAACCATAGATCATAGAATATCCTGAGTTGTCCAAATGCCGGTTGAACTCTTGTCAAGCTTGGTGCTGTGACCACTTGCCAGGAGAGATGCTCCAGTGCCCAACCACCCTCTGGGTGAAGAACCTTTTTCTGATGTCCAAACTAAACCTCCTCTGACACGACTTCAGTCGGTTCTCTCGGGTTCAGTCACTGGTCACCACAGAGAAGACACCAGTGTCTCCCCCTCCTCTTCCCCTTATGAGGAAGCTGCAGACCACGATGAGGTCTTCCCTCAGTCTCTTCCTTTCTAGGCTGAACAGACCAAGTTACCTCAGCCGCTCCTTGAATGGCTTCCCCTGAAGACATTTCACTATCTTCACAGCCCTCTTTTGGACGGTCCCTAATAGCTTTATATCCTATATTGCAGTGACCAAAACGGCACACTATATTCAAGGTGAGGCTGCCCCAGTACAGAGCAGAGCAGGACAATCCCCTCCCTTGCCCAGCTGGTGATGCTGTGCCTGATGCCCTCCATTACACTGTTGGCCCTCCTGGCTGCCAGGGCACTGCTGACTCACTTTCAATTTGACATCAACCAAGAGCCCCAGGTCCCTTTCCACAGCACTGCTCTCCAGCCTCTTGTTCCCCAGTCCATACATCCAGGATTGCTGTATCCCAGGTGCAGAACTGGACACCTGCACTTGTTGAACTTCGTATGTTTGGTGTAAATGGCATTGGTTGTACATTCGCTACACAGCATTTGAGACTAGTGCCAAGGCCAAAGTTTGAATTCCCATACCCAATTAATATCAGCAGAGTTTTGCAAAAAAATAATACTATTTTACTTGCAATTGGAAAAATGAATTAAAAATTAGCATTCTAGTTTGTCTACGAGTGAGTTCAGTCTTATATCTCTAATAGCACAGTGTGTGCCAGACCTTACCCTGCTGGATTTAGGGCCAGAACCTGCACTGATAAGCCAGTATTTGCTAGCTTTAAACCAGGATATCTTGATGGGGGCAGGGGAGGCAGGGAATAGGCTATGGCATAAAATGGATGTTGGTAGGTCTGGGCTCTCAGAGTACTTGAAAAAGTAACTTTTATGGTTAGATTTCCTGGAGTCGTGAGCAGGAATAGCCATACAATTACAGACACCATGGTTGCTAAACACAGACTCTTCTTTTCCTGAAAGAGTAAGTATTATAATTTTGTAAAATTTTTTTGCAACCTTCAATGCCCTCATGAAATACAGAAATAAAATATTATCGTAGATATCAATGTCTTTCAACATTCTATAAATATTTATTTTAAAAAGGAACAATTCAACTGAGTGAATGGAACTATTCCTGAATAAAGTCTGTATCAGGGTTACACTAAGTATTATGCATCAGCGTAAAAGATACTAGTACAAAAGGATCAAAAGAATAGTCAACTGAAGTTATTTAGTTTAAAAATGTGAAGTATAAACTAAATTAAATTAAGTACACTCAGAAAAATCTTGAAATCAAGATTTCTCAAAGCTGACTTATTAAAACCCAATCTTAACAGTTAGAAGTAGTGCATTTAATGGGTAACTTAATTAGGAACCTCTACAGATCGTGTTTCAATTTAAGCTCTTAATGCTGGAAAAGTAGGAAGGAGTGTATTTTAATGTTTATTCAGTGTTAGTTTCCTCCTCTGTCTCAGTAGAAGCAAAATCAAAAAGGAAAGTATGCAGGTGAATTTCTTAAGGGTTCTATTAATTCACATTTTCTTTCATTCATTTAATCATTTGAAGCTGTGGTTTGGAAAGTTTCTCTAAACATCCACAGTTTCTCTAGGTATTGACATTTTGGTCTTCCAGCAAGTTATCTTCTCTTATCCACTTTTCAGCCCGAGTTTCCAGAAAGGCATATATGTGTCTCTTGTCCTTCCAACTTCTAATGACCAAACCTAAAATGAAATGCAGTTTGGATTTTTAAAATGCAGCATTGGACTTTTTTTCCCCTGACTCAGGTGTAAAAATTTATAAAAGCAAATGGTAATATTTTTACTATATACTCAACCACTGAAATGGAAACATTATTACAGAGTGTATTTTTTAATTCACCTGTTAATGAAGTGAAGAGCAGGTGTAAAAAATGGGGCAGAGCTCTCTTGCTCTAAGACCTGGTGCTATACTAGGCCAGATGCTCCATTTGTTACTCAATTGCTTTACCTCGAGCAGCTTTCCCACAAAAAGTAGGTTGTACAGGTATACTTAGGGGAATTAGTTCCACTGGGATGAGAGCAAGGCACAAGTTAGCTTTTAAATAAAGAGTGGAAGCAGAAAAAAAAACCCAGAAAACCACTGTGTGTAAACATAGAAATAAAACTGAATTTCTTACTAATGTGATTGTGGAACCTGATGGAAGTCTGGCACTAAAAAAATACATATCAATACATATCAATCAATATCAATACATATCAGTACAAATCAATACATATCAATCAGCATGGTTATTACCATAAATCAAGACATACATTTTAGGTACAAAGAATTACTAGCAGTAGATTAACAGAGCGCTTTGAGCCTCCAAAATCTGTGAAAATGATTTTTTCTCCTATAAAGTAGGTGACTAGTGAAGCTCTTCCCCAGTTATGTGCTAGGTGCATGTTATGTGCAGTATGAAGTGTTTATTTGGGTTCTAACCAGGTTTAAAACACAGTGTAAAATAACCAAGGGGAACACATTTTATGTATGAAGCTAAGAATTTATTGTTAGCCAAATTGAAATCTTAATCTGATCAAAATCTAGAAAACATCTATCTTTAGTCCTGTTAGAATGATATTCATAGTCAAAATATGGAAAAGCTTCATAGGTAATAATATGCCTGTAAACTGTTACTCATGAGAGCATACTCCAAGCTGCCCTGTTACTCTGGTGTTGTTCTTGCACTCCCAATATCCCTCTGCTCAATGGCACCAGACTTCTTCACACAGAGAGACACTGAGGTGTCAAATTGAATTAGCATCCCAAGCTCTGTGCTGGGTGGGGAGTGGTGTTCCAGGTGGGAATGGGGACATTTCTTTCTGTTTATGATCAGCGCTGTTTTTCCAATGTTCTCGTACCTGATTGCCTCTGACTGGCCTCCAGCCCCATCTGGGTACTGCACCACAACCTCCCCCAGCCCTGAGAGACACCACAGGCAACTGCCCGTCCCACAGTGAATGTCTGGTTTATCCAGCTCCATCCATCTCTGGCTGCCACCAAGGTTTGACTCAGGTCAAGTAATGCTCTTGTGGCCACCAGATCATTGTCAGAGCAATCTGGCACCAGCTCAGGCTCAGGCAAGCCCTCCCAAGCACCAAGCACAGCCCAGCTTGACACCTGCTGGCATTTAATTATAATGTGGCAGAAATCCTCTTAGTTGGGCTACATTTGACTGAAGTAAGTAAAATGAAATAGATTGCATTAACAGACCCTAAGTAGATCATTAAAACTTAAACATTTCACAGTTCATGCCTGGCAAATAACTCCCAGAACAAGAATAAGAGTCCGACTGTACAATGGGATTTCCAGCTGTAGGAGGTTTGTACTAATGTAATCTATTCATATCATCTGCACAGTCAACATTATCCTTCCTCAATTATTTTTAGTCGGACATTAATGCAACTCTCATTACATAAAAGCAAAGAAGCATCATAGGCTCAATTATCATCTTGGCAGACATGTAGCTGGAGCTCTAATTACACAAGGGGGGCTGCACTTACTGATGAATATTGAGAGTAGAAATTAAGATTTCTGCCATTAAAAAAAGATGTCTTAAGTTTTGAATTTTACATCCTTTCTTAACCATTCATATGACAAAATTCTTTGGAAGGAAAGACACCACATGAAATTGAATCTATTATTTGTAAATGATTGGCAGTATTTTGTATCAATTCTATCATCTCTATGTTGTCTTCTTTAAAATTTAACCCCTGGGTGTTTTTTATTTCTCTGTGCTATTTTGGGCTGGCTATATTTAGAAAAAAAAAATAAACCAAAACAAAAACAAAAAAAACCCACTTTCCTTCTTTTTTTTGATATACAAAGATGCCTTCTCTTCCATTTTTCTGTATGATTTACCATTTTAATTCTGTTTTTTTTATTTTTAAAGTAATAATAATTATAAAATGGCAACAACCACCAAAAAAATAAGGGCTTTGTAATCTTTTCAAAAAAGATAATCATTATAAAAATCTGTCACAAAATTTATTTTTATATCCCAAAATCTAAGAATGGACAAAATATGAATTTACTGTCTTTTATAAATTAAATTCTAAGACATATATATTATAAATATCAGTAGAAATTAAAATTCAGCGTAGTATTAAACACTATTAGATGTTATTTATACTTAGGTATTGTCTCTTTATCATGTTCACTTTAAAATGTACAAAGCCCAAAACAAGGGAGGGAACAGAGAAATTTACACTTAATATGACTTTCAAAAAAAAAAAAATTTGTAACAGTGAATTGCTTAACTGATTTTATTGTATAAATCCCTGTAAATATTCACCTTTTACATGAAGGAAAAAAAGGCACATAATGCAATGATTTGCAGTGCTCCCTATAGCTACATCAAAGCCAACAGATTTTCAAAGGGAGAACAGGGAAGTGAGAATCACTCCCCTGAGTAATGGACAGCTAAAGGGAAGAACTATAAACACTTTCTGGCTGCCACTGTGCTCAGATCTTGAAAGAAATAATCGAGCCTCAAACTATCCTTCAGATGTCTGCAAAGTCTGCCTTGCAGTCAATTCCATTTTTCCCAAGAGCAAAAATCTTTCTTTAGAAGTGAAATGTCTACACTGCCACAAGCAGACTGAGCAAGCAGTGAATTATTTTAGAAGTGAAACTGACTAACATAGTCATTTATGTATTATGCCTCTTAAGAACATTATCTGTCATCACAGGAGTGCTGGCAGACCTATGTGGTGTTGTAGACCTGCTGTTCGACAGGCACAAAACATCAGACACTGTTCCTCGGAGCTTCATGGCCACAGCTGTACAAATGGTCTGTGTGACAGCATACATAGATGTGATATTTATTGATAGCTTAAAGCCTAACACACATTTGGAAGAGATATGTTTTACCACGTGTGGTTCCGTCAGACTATTAGGTCTAAAGTGCAGCACTTAGAATTTTTGGTGAAAGTAATCCCTAGAATAGCAAGGTTATATTAAGGGCTGAAGGTGACGTTAAGAACATTCACTGTAGCCGATCAGTGTGATTCTTATTTGCTTCTCCCCAGTTTCTGAAGACCAGAGAATCAGTCCACTCAGAACTGCAGTTGAGACATATAGTCCAACTAAAACTCTTCTGCAAACTCCTACTGATTTTGGTGAACTTTAAATCACCATCATGGACCTTCTGTTGGTGTAAATGCTTTTCTTTCAATGTTCCTATAATTTATGTGAAGACAAGTGTTGATGAGGGGGAAAAGGTGCACATTTGATTAGGACCATGAGGACACTTAAGTCACAATCACCAACTTAACAGAACTTTATGGATATACTTAGTGGTAAAAGCTCTTAAGAGAAACCCTGTTACTTCATAAGCTGGAAACATTTTGAAGATATGATATTCATGCTCTCAAAGTCTAGTGATCAATTACAATTTAAGAGTTTTTAAACCCACTGATATTTTAGGTCTTGCATGATTAACCATATTTGCAAGAGAAATTTTTATGAAAGCTTACTAGGGAGAAGTTATCAATTACTATATCTATATATAGGTATTAAATGCTTCTTTTACATTTATGTAATATTCACATTTGAGCAAAAAACCTTTTTAAATTTCATACATAATAAAACTTCCAGACTGGGGATTCTGTAGACTGAAGAGTTTTGTATACGAACCACTAGGGAAAAAATGAAGGTTGTTCCATAAAACCTTTGACTTTTTAGTTCTGTTTAGAGGAAAGATCTCCTCTGGTAGAGTAGATCAACTTTTTCCAATGACATGGTTTGAAACTTTGCTGGCAGAAGGAAACATAAATTAACAGCATTACAGGCAGGACCCCATGGGGCTTTGCAGTTCATTACATCCCCCTGTATATTTTATTTTCTGTATTTCTGACAGTGCTATGAGGCAAGGCAGTGATCATGGAAATAGAAGGTGAGGCAAAAAGGGTCTGAGACAATGACACAGCTCAGATCCCACTGCACAGGAGACATGCAGTGTTTTTTTTGAGAATATCACTTCCATCTTGGATTCCTTTCTGCTGAAAGAGGATGAATGGAAACCAGAATAACAGAGCTTTTAAAAGTCTTTGATGTATTGTATACATTGGTAGCACTACTGATTAGACGCTTCTTCTCTTTGATATTTTCTGGAACATACCTACTAAAATCAGCAAATTGATGTAAAGGGATCATTCCATCAGACTGAATTATTTGACGACATGATTAATGCCAGACATCAATATATATATTGCTACATGAGAAACTGCCTTCTATGATAACCTCATAGAAAACAGGACAAAAGCTGCTGGACAAATATATTTACTGTATTTAATTTGCAGCCTCATTTGCAAGGGTGAGAAAGGGTAAATTTTGACAATGACAAATACACAAGGATCAGATGAGGAAAGAGCTCCAAGAGATCCAAATACACTTTTCATGATGTCTTACTTTCTTGATCTAATATATTTTTCTAAATATTCCTGAATACATTTGATTTATATTTCACTGCAATCTCTACACAGACCCAAATAGGTATATTTCATTATTGTACATTGTGCTGTTAGGAAGGGTAGTAGAGACATGATCTGACCACTTGAAAAGGAAATAATACTGCTTATACCTGTATTAGAGATTCATTTCGTACTTTCTAACCAAAGCTTCTTGCTTGTGCCACTCAATAAAAACACGATGAGGTTTTTAGGAAGTAACATCAGGTAGTATAAAATGTCCTGAATTACTGTTATACTTCTCTTAAAGTAATCTTTCCAGATCCTTGTTTTTCCTGCTATTTTTCTCATGAAACTAAAAATCTGTTTATGAAAAATAGTCCTAGGTGTATGTTCTAGCACTATGGACAGCCAGAATTTGTGGATTCTTTTATTTTTCTGTCTATATACAATAACCCGGAAGTAGTTCTAACTCAGAGTATTCTGTTTCTGGGAACCCACCAGTCTCTAATGGCTACTGCATAGCTCTATCTAAATACTACACATTATTTTCTCAGTCTCTATGAAGCAAAATCACTTTAGCCCATAATTATTTTTTTTTATATAGAGCTGAATTTTTCTGGCCAACTTACAAACCAATACCCTGAAGTGCTTCTTCTCTGCTAGTGTAAAAAACACATTTTTGACATTACTTCTAGAAACAAGTAATGAAAATGTTGGGCAGAAAAAAAAGCATCATTTAGCCTGAAGAAATGCAGAAAACAATGCTTCATTCAAAATGTTTTCAAATGTCTCTCTCCAAATCAAAACTGTTGTGCTTTTAAAAATATTTCTAATTAAATCACACCCATCATAATAGAATATACTTGAAAACTGATCTCAGTAAGCCGGAAAATTAATATGATGATCTAAATCTACATTTACTTTACACTTAAGTCTTTCATTAATAAATTTTTACAATCTGTCATATAGATACATCATGGAAAGACAAGCAAGAAAATCAGAGCTGCAGTTCATGGCACCTGAAAGGCTCTCAAAATCAGCCATTTCAGTTTATAACTTAATGTTTTCCGTATCATTAGAAGCAGTCTATTTATTCTCAAATGTCCATTTGTATACTAAATAATAATAATGGGGGGAAAATATGTAATGTTTGAAGTAAGGAGTACAGAATATATACTGTATTAATAGCAAGGAATTATTTACTTAAGTGAATCATACTGATGAATAAATTAACATTGCCAGGAAGTGATCACCTTTTATAGAGAAAAAGCCAAAATTATGAACAAACTGACATACCAATGAAAGTCTTCAGCCTCATAGTAAAAGCTGAACACCTGAATATCTGAACACAGACTCAATTTTTATGATCCTGAGTTTTATAAAAGATACGTTGTATTTTACATAGACCTGACATCTGTAAGAAGATGGTTATTTTGTCATAATGTAAAACTTCAGATATTTCTGCAGACAAGAGAATATAAACTAAAGAAAACATTAAGCTTGGTGTTACTCTTGGAACAAAAGGAAAAATACTGAACTGAAATATATGGTATGTGTAAATACAAAAAGTACCATAATTCTTCAAGAAAAAGTGTGGCAAATCTGCCCTTTAACTCAAAAAAAATGTCATGATATTTGCAGTTTGGAGAAAATAACCCCTTTGACAAGAGCTATTTGACATATTGTTGAAATACATAGTTTTAATGTTTCTTGCCATTTCAGTCTCAAGCCACTATTCAGCTATGGACTGTGCAAGCTAGAGCACTGAATTTCTGGGAACGATGATTCCATGATGACAGTGATGGCACAAACAGCACAATCTCACTTACCTTCAATCCAGCAGTCACCTGGTACTAGCCTTTAAAGGATTTGTCCATCTTCCAAAATCTTCAGTGCAGATCTTTCATCCTTATGCGACATAAAATAAATCCTTATGAAAAATTTCTTTGGCCTGAAATAGGAAACTTTCATGAGAAAACTGTCAATGTTTGGAGAAGACTATCACGATAAAAACAGATAGTCTGTAACTCTTCTGACAGTTAAAACCACAGATGGAATATACCTAGCAATAGCTCTTCTATACCTCTGTCAAATTTGTCTCTTCTCTTCTTTTTCGATCCAAAGTTATTTACATGTGGGCAGATACCATTCTCTCACACTTACTCTGCCCTTATATGATGCAAGGTTCACCAGATTTTACTTGTCTAAAAAGAATTGGTTTTCAAGACTTGCAAAATACTTGGGCTGTTCATACATAGAAGTAAAGAAGTATTAGAATTTATGAAAAAACAAGAAAAAAATATAGTATCTTCCTCTCAGGACAGAATTGCATTTGTACCACTACTGAAAGATATCTAGCCAATTTGTTTTCAAAGAATGCCTCATCTGGAGGCTCGACAACCTCTTTGCATTTGTTCACTCCCCTCACCGTCAAAAGCTCTCCTAACTCTACAATATTTTTCCATTGCATCTTATTGTGGTCATGAAGAATATGCAGAGTATTTCCTGTTATAAGAAACATTTTAGGGACTTGAAGACCGTATTGTCTCCTTTTCTCTCTCTCTCTCACACATATACGTACAAATATCTATATGCGATTCATTCTACCTTTCCTCATGGACCTAATTTTTGCTTCCTTTGGGCATTCTTGTCAAAGTCCCTTAGGCTTTTCATAACTGGTTTATATAATTCTTTAACTGGAATGCCCAGAATTACACAGATTGCTCTTGCTGGAATCTTACAGCTCCCAAGCATCACTGAAGCATTATTCACATATTTTCTTGGCATTTACTGCTGCTTACACAATGTGTGTAACAGTGGAGACACAACACTGATTCCTGCTTCATTTCATGATCCATTTCAACACTTTTCTGCAGACCTACTTATATGGTAAATTATTTCTCTGCATTGGTGTAGCTAAATATTCTAAATATGTTATATGTGTAGTTGTGTTTGTTGACCAACATCTTTTTAATCTTTGGGTCATTTATTCAGGCTTGTTTAAAATCTTGGGCTTTTTTTGGTTTCCTTCCTGTAATTGTAGACCTTCCCATTTTTTTCTTTGAAATAAATTTTAATTGGCATACTTATGTGGTGTCCTATTGTGTAACTGAATACTGAACAGGACTAGACCAAAGATAATCACTTACGGAACTCTGTTCAACACATCCTTCTCTTCTGAAGCTGCGAAGCTATAATTCTTCAGTCCCATGGATGTAAACAGGAACAGAGAGATTTTAAATAGAGAATATATACTTATCATCTGACTAATCTGCCTCACAGCATCTGGAATCTGACATATTGAAAGAGTGAGGGTAATTTGAATTAGGACACGCTTTGTTCCCAAAGAAACATTGTAAATTGTGGGATTTAGAAAGGCTACATCATATCTACCTACAGGCTTTACTGAGATGCCAGATACGGTTAATACAGTGTGTCATAAACATTCTGAATTCTATTCTCCTTCAAACAAATAAATCATAAATCATTCTTCTGTCATTGCACATTCTTACTGCCTATAAGCTGCAAAAGCAAAACTCTGTACATGTCAAATCTGGTTTTTGGATGGCAGTCAGGGGACAAGAACTGCAGTGCATGAGTCTGGCTGCAGTCAGATTAGATCGTGGTGTCATACTCACAGGAGTAGTAGACACGTGGTCTGACCACTTGAAAAGGAAAGAGTGTGACTCAGATTTAGTGGCCTGGAATAAGGTGTCAGAGAAACATCCATTCCAAACAAAGTATTGCTTGAGTGTGCAGCAGGTGTAAAATGATTTTGAATCAAAATGACAGTGTTCTGCTTTTACTGATTCCTTTATATGGCAGTTCTGCTCTGGTGATATGCTAAGAATAATATAATAATATAAAGACAAGTAGGAACTACTGTGGAGCAGAAAAGAAAAAGACACATTCATTCAGCAGTCAGCCATGGAAGAGATGGAGATGAAAGAAGAAGAGGTGGGTGGCTCTAAGCAGAAGCATACCAGGTGCAAGAAGTGCAGCCGAGGGTCAAATATTTCTAAGCAGGATAGAAAAGTGAAAGCAACAAGGGTGAGTATTGTAAATACCTTAATTCTTTCACAATATTCATGCTGAAAGTTGCAGAGAATCGGTCCTATTATTGCAATTTTTCTGTGATAACCACCACTATACTGACATTAGTAAAAGCCAAAACATTTTATTTTTGAGATTAATCTTCACTGCAGTTATTTATCATAAATAGGAAACCACAATTCAGGAGCACCCTGAAAATTCCAGATATGGAGCAAGACAATGAACATAGCAGCAAGTCTTGAATATATCAGAAGGAATCACATGGTGTTTTGCTATCTGGATACTACTTCTTATTAATACGTCTTGTCTGGATCAAAGCAATATATGCAGCTATTTTCATGGGAGTGGAGAAGAAATTGCAAACTATCAATTTAATCTTCTAGAGTTTATCAGTAGATGAAAGCGTCTACATATATTGCAACTGCCTAGAAATTCTAGGGTTTAAAAACAACCCCTAACTGACAATTTTAGCAGTAACTTATATTATGATAATGAAAAAACATCATGCTACCTTTGATGGTCACAAGGGTTCAATAACGCAGACCTCATTTGAAGTCCCAGCATGAGCCTGACACAGGTCTGATACAGCCTCATGGAAAACAGTGCTAAAGTTCTGCTTAAGTAATATCAACATTTTATGAATTCTGCTTTTCTCCCCTGGAGGTGATACTGTACCTTCATATATTCTGTTAATATTCAAACTTATGAGCTTAGTGGATTTAATATCTACTATGCTAATTTAAAAATTAACAGGTTGAAAAAAACTTCTTGATGTGTTGTGCTGTTCTCTCCACCAACTGCTCAAAAAGCATGTCATGGTTTAGGAATGGTACTCCCCAGTTCAGTGCTCCCACTGGAACTCCTCAAGCCCTGCTGCCACTCACTTTCTCCCCCTCTCCCTCCCCACTGTGGCGGGCTGGATAGGAGAGCTGGAGACACAAAAGGTAAATATCAAGGGCTGAGAAAAGATCAATTTACTGGAAACAGCAATTAAATAAGAAAACAAACAGCTCTAACATTAATAACAAAATATGTAAGAGAGAGGCAAGTGATTGACATGCAAAATGCTCAGCGCTGGTGTTACCCTATCACCCCCTCTGTCACATTTACTCAAATGGAAAGGACCCCTTCTGCCCAGAAGTGACTCCCTTCCCTCTGCCATTGGCAATGACACCAGGTGGTACAGAATAACCTTCGGGGCCTGGTCAAGCCCCCTCCTGGCTGCTGCAAAAATTAGCCCTGCCCTGGCTGGAACCAGGACAAGGCGAACTCAAAATTGACATAGATCATGACATAATATTACATGCCTGCTATACCAACTTGATTAAAAATGAGTAGCAGACTATAGTCCCTGAAAAGCTCTAGCTTCTATACTTAGAAGCATTTTATTATCAAATTTTCCCAACTGAGAGTAATTTTAACTACATTTCCTTAGCTGCTCAAAGAGAAAAGAGAAAAGAGAAGAGGAGAGTAGAAGAAGAGAAGAGAAGAGAAGAGAAGAGAAGAGAAGAGAAGAGAAGAGAAGAGAAAGAGAAGAGAAGAGAAGAGAATCATATTTTCATTAATTAATCCAATTGGGTTTTATGTTATCCAGAATTGTTTTCTTTCTCCCTTTATTTTTGTTTTAAAAACATATTCCTGGATAATCTAAACACAGATAGCTTGTGACTTGCTTGCGCACCACTTCTGTCATTGCTTCTCTCAAGGGTAGTTTTTGGTCTGCACTACACTTTTAGGTGAAAAAAAAGAGGGAAGGAAGGAAGGAAGGAAGGAAGGAAGGAAGGAAGGAAGGAAGGAAGGAAGGAAGGAAGGAAGGAAGGAAGGAAGGAAGGATATACCTGAGCAATACAGAGAAAATTTAAATGAAAAAAAAAGCAAAACCAAACAAACAAAAAAACAACAACCAAGTAAGAATAGAGCGAATGTAGGCACTTCATTGAAAAGAGGAATTTAGCTGTCTTGAACTGGCAAAAGGGTCAGATCCTGATACACAACTGAGTGCAGCTTCCTTAAAGAAATATTTCTATTTTATTATCATTTTCTTAATTTACCCTCTTAAGAAAACAAAGCTGTTGTCTTCTGATGTGTTGGTAGAGGAAGAATACAGAAAAAAATATTAGAGTAGTAAACAAAATTCACAGATTTTCATATCAAAACCCTGTGGTTTTCTCTAGTTTCCATAAACCCAAGGAAATTCACTTCAAACACCTAACGATGAATTCAGCATGTTTCTGTGTTAACACAAAGTACTGAAAGCTATACAAAAGTAAGTGGAGATAAAGGCAACACCACACAAACTTCTTACAAAGAAGGTTAATATATTCCAAATCTCCCAAAACCCTAAAATCAGTCTCATTTTCCCTTGCAAGCTAAATGGCAGAAGTGTTCAACATTTGTAATTGAACTGTCAGCGTCATTGAACTGATCATTTTTAAAAAGATGTGCAGTGTGCTAAGAAATGTTTTTTCAAGGTTTGAGATTAAAAAATGATATTTTCTTAGAATGTCTCATCTACATCAAAATAAGGAGTAGAAGCTCCATCCGTGTGAAACATTCTTCAATTTGTAGAATTAGTGATCCAAAAAGTCAATGGATTTGAATTCCTATCTATATTTCTTTGCAACTTTGATGACACAAAGATTAAAGTAGTTCATTCGAGTAGCTTTCCACATGCACATTAATGGTCCAGGAGATCATACCAATGTCTGTATATGTGACAGACTAAATTACTGGCATACCTAAAAATGTCTTGTTCTGTAGCAGGGCAACACAGGACAATCCCAGCCCTCAGTCTCATCGAGTAGCAGTCACATACTGTGTAGTGAACTTCTTTCAGTCAAAAGTTCACAGCTGTTACTCCTTTGAAACTTTTGTTCCTTCTGTCACTCTCTCCCGAGGGATTTAGAAAGATGCTAGGGCAATAGCCAGGCGGTACTTTCGTATATCTCTTTTAAAAGAAAAATAAGTCCTGGTATGCAAAATAAATATCAGCTCTGTCCTCCAACTTGGCCATACCTGAAAGCTCCTTTGCTCCTCTTGGGCAATCGTACTCCAACACTCTCATCTTTCTCCTGCCTGCAGGTTCCTTCAAAGGAACAGATCAGAACCAACACTGGCTTCTTAAACAGCAAGAAAAAAATCTAAAGAGGTACTCTTCTTGTTGGAATAGATTGATTGTCTTGAAGTGTGCCTTACCTATAGGAATTGTGTGGGAAATGGTGAAGCCCTGCAACATCTTTGTGACAACATATCAAGCTTTCTATACTTTTTGATCTAAATGTTTTTCTATACCATACTGCATTTCTACTGAGTGATGTACTCAAGCTGCTTTTAAACCAGCTCTTCCAAAGGGTATATGCATGTAAACTGGTGAGAGCAGACAGTTGTCCATGAGCAGTACATAATACTGACATTTTTGTGAAACACCTTCTTCCAAAAACAACTCCTTTTCTAAAAGCTATATACACGTGTAGATTGCTTTGAAACCTGCAGAGAGCAGGGGAAACTGTTTACTCTATGTGATCCAAATTTAGAGCAGTTTTAGATACAATTTCACTTTGTAGAAAGATGAAGCCCTACAAAGAACAGCAAACCCCAGTATTTCACTAGTCTCTAGTCATCTCATCTAAAACTTATAACTTATATGGCTTACCAAATAATGAGTAAATTTGCTTTTGGAAGCTATTGTTGGCTATGTTGGCTACTGCCACTTTTGAGAAATCACTGCTAAAGACATTGTTAAAAGAAAAGTTTAAATCAATACAGTATGAAGTGCCAGTCACATATCAAAGAGAATCAAGAAAACCTGAATTAAGTATAGGAGCCCAACAGGCACTGTGAGCCTGCGCTGCAAGCCTGCCTTGTAGATACAGCATTTTATAACAGTGCCTGTTCTCTTCTGGTCTGTGCACCCATTCCAAATATCTCAGATTTAGTCTACTTGCTCAGGCCAACTTTATACCATGCCTTCCTATCCATGCAGAAAATAATGTATTTCTGTCCAAAAATTAAACATTTGACCTGAGTAAAGCATTATGTGCCTGAAAGTTAATGTATTCTACTGAATATTTTATCTCAAGCAAATAGTAACTTAAGAACTTTAAAAGCTTTGGTTCTAAATCTTTTAGGAAAAATTCCTGATAATAGAAGATAAAATAATTAGGTTTTGATCTAGTTTCTAACCTGCCTACACACGATTCCTATAAACATGGCAACAAGATTTTCATAGAGGTTCACTAGATCATTTCATCCAGTTAGCATCCAAGCATTTTTCGACTTGTCTCCCATGCAATTGTCCTACTAAACAGTGCAAAGCAGAAAGTAAAGGCTCACCACCTGCTTGAATGAAAAATTTCATCAAATGTCAAATAAATTCAAATGGATAAACTCAGAAGAAATACACACATCTAAGCTGAAACAAGTGACTTTAACAGCAGAACAGAAATCTTCCATGTGAGACCTAATATCTCATTATGCCCAGAAAGAGAACATACATTACATTGAGCCAAGCATTTGACCAATTAAGTTTTTCAGAGAAGAGTTCAAATGCAAATATTAGTTATAATTTATCCAGTGTTAATGGTGATAGCACAGCTCAAATTATGTAATTATTTTTAAAAATAATAAAAACCCCACTCTGAATTAATAATTTAGTTAAATAGTAGACTACTTAATATTTTTGACCTTTATCATATATGATTAAACAATATGTTGTAGAACCTAGGGCAGTGTCATTGAAAAATTAGAGCTGAGTTCTTTTTGAACTCCAGGTATTTTTACAGTCATAGCTGTTTCACTTTTAACTTGTTTTCAGTTATAACATTTATCTGAAATATTTTTCTAATTCAACAATTTTGGATTCAGGAAAATATAGAGGAGGAATAACGGAGCAACTCTGCTTAGTAAAAGGCTGTGGTAGTGGTTTAGGGAAGTTTTTCTGATCCCTACTCCACATCCTGAATAACAGCAGTCTGAACTTGAGTCTACATTTCCTTAACCAGTGCCACAAGACCTGACCAATTGGATAACATCTTCTCTCCATTCCTTTCCAAAAAATATTAGATGATCTCTTTTTTTTTAATTTCAAATTTGATTCAAATTTGATTACAGAACTAATTACATCTCATTAAAACTACAACAACAGGAGAACAAAATATGTCATTGTGAATTACACATTAAAATCTTTCCTCATGTAGTTGCAAAAGACAATGTATGAAACCAAGAGATGAGACTCCCAACAAAGGACAGAGGTCTTCTAAAGTGGGTGAGTTTTACCACTGATACTGCAAGTACACAGTACCTAAGTGACTATAACATTCTAAGAGTGATGGAGCTTAAGAAATTTATCACAGCACGAATAATTCAAGTTCCACATTATATTCCCAAACTGCTCGCTTCCCAGAACTGGGCTTCCATTTCGGTAATGAAATATCTCTATTTGAGTTTTACAATGAAATTACTAATGTTGATCATCCTGATATAAAAGCAGAAGTGAAACCACAGTTTTAGTGATAAAAATCTCTGTCTTCGCTTTTTAAAATAAGTTTTAAAATAACTTTAACATATAGCTAATTTTCAGAGTGATTTCAGAATTTTATTTCTTTATAATATTTCCTCTATGTCATTCTCATCTCTGGAGGAATTAGATATTTCAAAATTTGTAAGAGCAGTGTTCCAACTTTAAGTATAAAAAAATAGTAGTGTAGTAGTAAGTTCTGATATGATATTAAAGAAAATACAGGTAATTACATTATGTTAAAATTACTGTATTTTAACAATGGTCTAGAACTACTTTGAAAACAGTGCTGCTTATTGTAATGTTGAATTAGCATTTAGTAACTTTATTAAACTATAAGACTATAATCCAATGATAAAATTAAACAATATTTTATTTCTTATTCACACATAAGATGGAACAACTTTTCTGGACCTCAAAATACTCAGGTACCTTAAAAAAAAAAAATCCTGATTTAATCTTGATTGCATAGACATGGGAATTTAAAATCAGCTTACCTTGAGAGATATGCTAATCTTGGAAAGCTATGGAGGTTACCTATTCCTCTATGCCTGTGTTATGTCTATTTCAATGTACAGGTCTGTACATTAAGAATAGATTAATTTAAATAATTTTAAATCCCATACATACATACATACAGTTGCACACTAATTTCCAGTGAGAACTGGGAAGAAAAAGTGTTTATTATATAATACCTCTTTCTATAAGGAAAGGTAAATGCCACTTTACTATCTCCTTCCATTGCAAATGTGTATTTAAAACAGAAAAGTTTCTTAAATACTATACTCTTTTTTCTTCTGACCTCCTACCCACAAATGAACAGCAAAGCTTTAATATTTTATATTCACAGTACACTTTCCACTCTAGTAGGGCAGGAAACATAATTCTGAAGACATAGTTTAATATTTAATAACAGCTGAAAGTAAACATAATATAATGAATTTACCTGGAAAAAGTCATGCCCCAGCACCCTCTTTATTGGCTCAGAGACACATGGCATTGCCTTGTCACACAGAAATTGAGTAGGCTTCTGTGTCTTGATTCAGGCCAGCCCAAAAAAGACTCAGTGGAACTAATCCAGAACATAAAGAAGGCATAAACCCCCAAAGAATGCAATGTGCAAATAGGTTGGATAAAGCCCTCAGTAACTAAGTTAGCAGCTTCTCAGACGCTGACTGCTAAGTGCTTTCTGCTAAAATTAGGATATACTTACAACTACCATGCTTCATCCTTTTCCTTTGCTGGTAGGAGACATCACATTTTTTGACTTCAGGGTAGCTTAGAAGGTGCACTCCAACTGCTGATACACATCCTTCATCAGTCCATAAAATGAACTGTTGTTATAAATTACTCTGATTCTTTCCTTACCCAGAAGCTTTGATCAGAAGTTTGCTGAAATAGATTGAATTTAATGTAGAAAAGGTTTCAGCAGCCAGTTCTGTTTTTGTTTTCATAATACCATGACACATCAGTAGAGTGGTAGAAAGGACAGAATGTCACATAACAGACCTTAACACCGTGAAACAAGTGAATATTTCAGGAAGCAAAGGAATATGAGTAGGACGAATGCAACATGAGTTAACAGTAAGCATGACTCAGATGCACAACGATCTATATTTGACCCTAAGAGACAGCAGAATTTCAGGTTCTGGTAATCCTTAAATAAGATTAAAAATCTGGTTTTTTACTGTATCTTTCTATTGTACCTGGTCATGCATTCAGCTGGCTTACACTGTGTTCTCCACACAAAGTGCAACCATACTTCTGCATTCAGTGCTTGATAATATGTTTCACTGCTAGCAGTTATATTTTTCAGAAGACTAGAAAAAATGCTAAGCTTTTCCCAAAAAAGATACTGGCCACTTACGTATTTGCCACAAAATCTTTTAATTCTGTATGCTATTGTTCCAAATGTCCCTAGTGAATTACTCTCAAATAAGACTCTTCTAAAAGATCAACACAGAATCAGTACAGTAAGGGAAAATTTACCATCCCAAAATGTTTGGTAGTCTTACTTGGTTTTGTATCTGATCAACTTTGCATGGGACTTCTGGACTATAAAGCAAAAAAATATCGGGAAACAATGATGTGATAAAGAAAAGGAATTGACTACACTAAAAAAATTAATAAATAAATGTATACAAATAAAAACAGAATTCTTGCTAAGAACATTCTCTCTTCCATAAAGAGAAATTTCATAACATATACTATTACCTAACTCTTGAACAAGGATTATTTTCTTTCTCCAAAATAAAGAAGATAGAGATAAGACCTTCTCTCCAGCTACGTTATCATTTCAGGATGAAAAGAGGAAAATAAGTCTTTGATAAATTTTATACCACCAGTTATAATTTAAGCACAAATAATTTCCTTTATTTCTTGGAAATAAAATATAATACAAACTGATCAAAACATAATCAGAAATATATCCTTAGCACACACTCATCACTTTGAAATTAGTTGCTTTTAGAATTTAAACTTCGAGTTAAAGAATAATGAATATTCCTGAGCGCTGCTCAGGACTTGCAGAGCTTTAAAGACACCTCGTTTCCCACTTTCTAGTGAGATTCACCAGGGCTGCACATGCCTCAAGGCACAGACCATGATAGACTAGTTGAGTGTCTTCCTAAAGAATTACTGGAACAGACCTGGGATTTTACTGAATCTGAAATTCCAGATAGCATTCAAACATGGATATTTTTGAATACAGTAGTGGTTGATACAAAGCTTTCATTTCTCTCAAAATTACTGGTTTTGCAAATACAAACTACGACTACTATAAAGAAACTTCCGGAAATGCAAGACTATTTTTTGGAGACCTAACATTAGAATGCTTGCCAACTAATATAACTTTCCTCATAATGAAGATCAAAGGCTCCTGTACATTTTAATTTCTTTTGGAGAAAGAAATTAACTGCATTTTAATTGTATGTAGGCTACATATTCTGGTTACAGGACCAGGAATGTTTGTGAGATCTATAGGTAGCATCGGGTTGCAAATAATCTTATTGTTTTGATTAGCAACTATCAGATTTTAAAACCACCATTATGGTCAGATAACATCACAGTAAGAGCACATAAGACAAATTAGAAAGGATACATAAGGAAATTCAGGAAATTAAGAATAGCAAAGAACGTATCAATAATTATAGTACTTCTAAAAGAGTGTTTGCTTTTAGAAATTAAAGAAAAAATAATTGAACACTTCAGTTTCTTTTTCTCTTAACTGTTTCACCTAATGTGAATAGTGTGGATCTTAATAGTATGATTATTCATCTATGCTAGAGGTTTATTGAAGGGTTGTGAGGCACTATAAAAACCATCCATGAAGTTCCCAATCCCTCAGAAAAAACATGACAAGAAAAGAAAATCTTAAGAATCTTTAGAATATTTCAAATTTTTGTGCTTTAGAACAAGACCACAGAGGCATTAGATTTTGACCATTTTAATGCAAAGCACATGTTTTGTAAGGGGCTGTTTCATATTCTGGGATTAAGAATTACCAGGGAGCGATTCTTTTGGCAAATAATTTCAATACTAAAATCAGCGTTTTAGACAAGGTTTGTCTTTAGAATTCTGGTAAAGAAAAACTGCTACATGACGATGCTAGGTTTTTTTCTATGTTCTACCTTCCAGATAGATGTATATAGTAATACTCCCAGAGGTATTCATTTTCTTCAGAGTAGGAGAGATGTGTATAAGAAATTTTTCTACAGGCAATATTCTATTCTATTCTATTCTATTCTATTCTATTCTATTCTATTCTATTCTATTCTATTCTATTCTATTCTATTCTATTCTATTCTATTCCATTCTATTCTATTCTATTCCATTCTTATTTATTTTATGAAATAAAGAGCAAAGTTTCAAATTTAATACTGGAAGCTCAATCGCAGGAAAATAATGAGGAATATTCTGTCATAAATGCAGTTCTTAGCACTGCATGTGGAAGACTAACATAATGTAAAATATCTAAAGAAAATCACAGTTCTTTTACAAAAGAATAATTATTCATATATATTTTAAGGCTGTTTACAATCAAAATTTTCATACTGGAATGAATGGAGAAGAGTTTTTAATGATATTGGTCATATATATTAGTTATTTTCCAGAATGTTTCTACAGTGAGAAATTACATAAGTTATATGACTGATTTTACCCTTGATATGAAGGGTGATCTATTTCTACCTAGATATTTTTGAATCTACAATGAAGATTAGATTAAGGGATTACCTTTTGTGGGCTGGCACGACTAAATAATGCTAGGTTAGGAGTCCTTCTCAAAAGACAATTATATTAGCAATATGATGAGCAGCATCACTAAAAGAAGCTCTGTTTGGAAAATCACATCACATCCATGCATTTCTGTGAACTCAGCCCTAGAGTGTATCCTATATCATCATAATGGTGAAACTGCAGCCCTAGAGGTACAAATACATCACCGTGAATGTGTCAGTTTTGCTTCAGAGGCAGTTCTACCAAGCATTCTTGCCCTTTACTTCCTATACAGCTCACAGTTTCTCTTGTCTAGCTCCAGTAATAGCAAAATTTAAGTTCACTTGGGGTGTTTCTCCTTTATATATATGGACAGGTAGTTATAACACTGATTAATCACTGGTACTGTAAGCAATATTTATCAGAAGCACACATTAAAAAATTATGTGAAATATGTTCAACTTCACAGCTAAACATTAATTATTATAATAGATTTTTAGACCTTGGTAATTCACTTGGAGAAAAGTTATTAAATCTTTCCTTGCTTATTTTGGAGTTATCAAAAGAACGTCATTAATTATTAACAAGATTTATTAAAGAAAATTGTGAAGAAGTGCATGCAATGATTACTATTGCTGCTTAGATGTGCTCAGCTGAAATTTGAAACAAAAAATAAAAGCATTACAGCACCAAGTCAGCACGGTTTCCTATAAATGCTGGACTACAAATACTTGTAGAGCAATGTAATACAGAGAGTGCCAAAGGTCAAAAGACAGAGACTCCTCTAGTTCCTGAATCAAATGTCATCTGTCTGACAAACTAAAGAAATGATTCATCAACATCTCACTTAACTGTAGAACTTATAAGAAGCCCAAAGACAAACTTCTGAAGATGAATTACACCCCAAAGTACTTTCAAGACTGAACAAAGGAAATTTGTTAGACATCTACTGAAGTTGTCCATCTGAAGAGTAAGTACATTAATGCCTTTTACTCATGAAGTCATGTTGCCGATCTACCGCGGTCCGAGAGGAATAATTACACGAAGTCCGTTCAGAAAATCATGAATGAGCCATAAGAGGCCATTTGAGGCGATTTGAGGCAATTTTTTAATTAATTTCTGACAGGTTTTTAAATACCTTAGTTCACAAAGATAGCATAAGATCATTGGTCAATAACTATCCACCTCCCATGTTGATTGGCTAAAACTCACAACACCCATTCAAAAATATTTTTCTAGTTAACCTCATAACAAAGTCTGAAAAACAAGTTGCAGGTGCAAGATAGAAAGTTTGGTTTACAAAAACCTTAACAGTGTTTTCCATAGTTTCTGTGAGAAAAGTAGAGTTCTCACAGCAGCATTTTACTGAAGGATTTCTCTGCTAAAGGCCTTTCAGCATCTATAAAGTCAAAATAGACTAATGTGTAAGAAATATTGTAGAAGCCAAGAGAAGGGTGCCCTTCCTATTATCAGACAAAACTGTGTGTACACCACCGTAAAGCACAAACCCCAAAAACACATCCATCTGGGGTGGTTTCTGGACAGTGACAACTCCGAAGGTTGTGACATTTTATAGTGATAGTGGGGTGGTTGCAGAAATTCAGCAGGTGGCCATACAGTTATATGGGCTTACTCTTGCCCCAGGGGCTTTCCCACAAAGAAAACATCTGGTTTCCACTAATAAGTATTCTTGAAAATGCTTCTTTACAGATGAAGTAATGCCTCAGCATAGACTTCATTTCTACCATCTATGTCTATTCCAAATAATTAGTGGACCATAAGAGGCCAATTAAAGATGTTGCTTGCATGTTATCATTGTTCTGATGTAATTCATGTCACTCCCTTTACTTGTCTAAGTTTTTTAAAGTAGTAGATTGGAAGTATGAGGAGTTTTAAAACAGGGAAGCCAAAGTCCTCTCGTCTCATCCAAAGAGGAATTTATCAGGTTCAAGAGCACTTATCTTGTTTCACTAGAGATTTCAGCCTTAGTAAGAAACATTTAAACTCTTGTCCTATCCATTTCTACTGAAAGCTTTCTCTTAAATAAATAAGTAGCACAGAGTACCTTACCTAGCTTCAACACGAGGACCTCAAAGACTTCAATTAAAAATAAAAATAAATTTAAAAAAAAAAAGAAAAAAAAGAAAAAAAAAACATAATTATTTTCCAAGTTCGGAAATTAGAATGTGTAGCTAATTTTCTGTATTTTCCTTTTCAGAATTGGTAATTTTATATCTAAATGCAATCCAAGTTTTAAAATATTTAATAATTAACAATTGCATTGTTATAATAATTTGCATTGTATATCTAACCAAAGGAGATAAACTAAGTCACAACTGAGTAGAGATATTGTCAGTCTTTTTATTGGCCTCATTCCAATTCCAGTAAAGTACTTTGGAATTTCATTACCACATTGTTTTGAAAAGAGAGTGAGTGCAACCGTGAGCAACCTGAAAACATGAATTTTTAAAATAATGAAGCACAACTGTGTACCTAAAACTAAAGAAAGTGAAAATATTTTTCTATTAATCTTTTCCTCAACAACCAAACCTTTTTCTGAGTATAAAGCATATATCTAACAAGAAAAAAGGGATAGTTGTCAGTAATAACTACATATTTTACACCTTTCTAGACATCCATGAAAAGCAGGTACGTTCTTATCCTAATGGGGAAAACCAGAAGTCATTACTCAGTTGAAGAATATGAAGCTGTTTGAAAATAAGCTTGATGTAACTGTCTGTCAAAGGCAAGAGGAAAACCTGCCACTGCACTAGTTTAGTGTAGGTTGAGCACAAGTCCAGATGTGCTGTTTGCAGTGGTGCCTAGAGAGCTGGCTAATGGGTTTGCAAGACCATCCCCTTGCTTTTACAAAGGTATGGATATAACAGTAAGTTCTCAACAATTCGAAAGGAGCACTTACCCTGTGTAGAGAGGATAAAGAGAGAGGGTTTGTTTAGACCTGAAGAAGAAACAATTTTAAAGCCAAGTAGGAGCATGTGCCAGCATCTATGAGGAGGTTGCTTAGAAGGTGGAAGCAGAATCTTCACAGTAGGGGGAAGAAAGAAAATAGATAAAAATTGATACAAAAAAGGTTTAGACTGAGTGTAAGGAAAACTTTTTTCAGTCAAACACTGGAACAGGTTGCCCAGAAAAGCTGTGCCATCTCCAACTTTGGAAGTCTTCAATACACAATTGGATAAAGCCTTGAGCAATCTGATCTCTCAGCTGACGTGCCTTATGTAGGAATTTGGACACAGAATATCCTGGGGTCCCTTCCAGCTTGAACTGTCCTGTGATACCGTGATATTAAACTTCCATTAAGTATCCAGAACCAGTAGAAAGGAGGCAAGAGAATATTTTTGCTCCGTGTTTCTAAATAAACCTTATAAACATTCAGGATCCTAAGCAAAAATAAATAACCATGCAAACAAGGAAAGGAGACCGACTGAGCACTTAATAGCTATTCCTAAAGTCACAGTATATCTTGAGAAGTATGTTAGGAAATCAATTGCTTTGCATTAGTTTTATGAAAATAAATTTAGAATCTGCTAGAACAAATTGTTCCGCACCGGAAAGCAAAAAAAGCCCGCAGTGTTGAAACAAACGTGGCTCTCCAGCAGTCACTGTACATGATCCTGCATAAAATGGAGTGTTTGAAGAGAAGGATTATGTGCTAAATTTACTTAGCATGATGGACAGTACATGAGTATTATATCACTTTCTCTAAACTTCAAATTCCAATGTACTTAGAAGATAATTCAGTATTCACATTTCTTAGCACAGACTAATCTCAAACAAACACTGCAGATTTCCAACTGACATTCAGAATGTGCACTTGACAAATGGGAAAGGGAAAAAAAAATCAATAAATTACTATCTGAGTTGGAAAGAAAAAGACCCTCTTCATCTCACTTTCCCCATCTTAACCACATTTTTAAGATGTCTAAGTATCCACAAATTATTTGTCTGTGTTTCTCTCTCCATGCTTATTTTTAACTTCCAGATACTGAAAAATAACAATTTTCTACTTTATTATTTATGGTCTTTTTCAATTAAAGTAAAAGGTTTGTAAATGCAGGCTTTAGTATATTAAGTATTTTATAACCCACAAATATTAATGAAATCAATATTATTAATATGGGAATCCTCTAGGGAAGGCAATTCACAGGAAGTGAGGCTTCAGGAACTGAGAGATCTGGGGGCTGATTGAAATTATTGCATCACCTTTATGGTACTATTTTTTATCATTAATCTTCATAATAACTTCACACTATCAGAAAGAACCCTTTCTGCTATCACAAAGCAATGCTTGCTTTACCACTCAAACCTATTCTGCACATGCTTTTTGTGACATCAAGGCAATTGCAAGACAAAAAACCACGAAGTTTATTACTTCACTACAATAAGAAAGCAATTGTAAATACATGTTTCTTCCCCCAAACTCAATTTTTAGCGATTTTTTGTCCTTGCTTAGCCAAAAAGATAAGTTCCAAATTTCAGTTCAACAAACTCAACACAAACTGTGATATTTTATTCACATATGCACATGCAAAAAACCACCTTATTCCTCACCCTAATTCTGCTTAATTGCCTCTATAAATTTTATTTGGGAAAATTTGACACCATTACACCCATGTAACATAGGCAGATTAACATAACTCCACTGCTTCCAATGAGAACATGGTGCATGCACATGGCAGATATATCATACTTTCTTTTTAGGTTTAAGATACATATTCTGAAAGCATACAAATTATAAATAACTTGTATAAAATTCAGTTGTAAAATAGAACTGAGGGTTTAAGCAGAAAAGTTATGCAATTTATTTACCATATACAATAATCAATGCAAGAGAAAAATGAAGATAAAAAGAAAGCTTAGGTCATCGAAAGCATATTACAAGACAATTTCTGGAAAAGAAGTTTCAAGGCCCAAAAATTCAAGTGCAATTGAGTTTTGAATTTGGTACATAACAAAATAATTCCTTAAAATACCATTTTACAAGTAACTCCCAAAGTAGCTCATCTTTGAATCTAGAGGTTGAAACATTCTACTCTTTACTAAAAAATTTCCTTTGATATAAGAGATGATGGTGATTTTTCAGACTTAATAGGCAACATAAGGTCTCAAAGAATTTGTTGCAGTTCTGGTTTCCCATAAAAGACATAAAAAAAGTGGTGTCATGTAGGAGAAATAAGACACAGCCTGACCTTTTTATACCTCTACACACGTGCACGTGACCTATTCTGTGTGCTCTCCCATTGTTCTTTTAGATTGGATTGACTATTATGTTCATTGTTCATGATGATTCATAAAATTTCTGACTTACCCTCCTCCTAAAGTTCTTCAAAGAAATATAAAGCTCCTGTTTCATTTGGTGGGATTTATTTGTCTTTCTTTTTAGATATCCCATGAAAATTATGCATTTTGGATTAACAAGAAAAAGAAATTTTTTCTTAAAATGGACAAAGAAATTTGGTCCCTTGAAAAATTTAATCTAATAGCTTGACTCACAAAAGCAGAAATAGATTTTTTCCTTAACAGTTGTCTTTATAGATAGATAATCAGAACAAACATTAAATGCTTGATCATGTTTTAGAGTAAAATCTGCTCTGTTGCATAGTGAATGTATAATATCCATGTTCCCATACAGTTAATGTGAAAATATCTCCAATCTATTAAAAACAAACAAGCAAACCAACAAAAACCAAAAAAATCCACAAATCAAACACAAAGCAAAACAATCTTTTTGGGGTCAAAGATTGCAATATATAGTGACCTCTCTTCTTAATCTACCTAAAACCCCCCCACAAACAATTTTATTTTATTTCCTTGAGCGCATTTCACCACAAAATTTCTATAGTTAATTTCAGTCCAAAAAATTTCAGGGATGTGAAAGAAATGAATTATAACCCTTTGAAATCTATCAATGAATGTTTAGCAGAAACTGACAATTTCTTTTTTCTGGGTCAGGGGAGCTGTTAGACTAAAATAACAGAAGTCTTAACAGCAAAGCATTCCTGATACTGTCCATGTATTTTCTATGCTAATATGCAGCTCAAATCAAAGGCCTTTCAGAATTTAAAACTGTGTGGCATTCACATCAGAAGGAAGACAAGGCCATACGAAGCATATATATATTAGGGAAATCTGCCAAACAGAGTTATAAATGCTATTCTAAAATTTGTAGTCAAGTCTCTCTGACTCTGACAACAGAACTACAACTCTACTTACATATTAAAACTCTTTCATAAATTTCAATCAAAAGAAATGTTTGCCACTGATCTGATATTAAGACAATACAAGACTACCTGATATTTTGAAAATCTCATTAATTTCTCCATTTTGGCAACACAGGAAGCTAAATACAATACACCAGAAACATCAACATTTTTATCTTATCTTCAAAACCTGAAATTATGATGATAACATCATAGAAGAATGCACTAGCATAGAAAGGCCCAAAGTATTTCATGCATAACTTAGTAGACTTATGAACAGCTAAAAAGATGCAGGAGAAAAAAGGTGGTGACTTCTAAAGCTTCTCAGTTTTAGGTTTAGCTCATCATTTTTGGATGTGCAGTCTGAAGTACAACGGTCTCACGGATGGCATTACTGTGTCCCTCCAATGCAGCTTCTTACTGCACAACTGATTTCACACTGATATTGAATGTCTGCACACCTTCACAGACATCTGGTTGCATATGTTCAAAGCATATTTTAGAAATAGCATTTGACTTTAAAACAAAATGAACTTTTTTTTCAGTGAGTAATTAGTCATTGGAAAAATGCAATTTTGGATAAACCAAACATGATTTGAATTGATGAGTAGTTTTCAATGAAATGAAAATGGTAATTATGAAAAGTTTTAATTTTTTTTTATTAAAGTTGGCGATAATGAAGAGTTTTATAATTTATGAAATCTAGACAGAAACATGAAAAAAAAATTATGCTTTTTCTTCCCTGAATGGAAATATCCTGTCCAGGAGGGATGATTATTTATCTGATCTGTGCAGTGCAGAACATGGTCATGTAAAAAATTACCTGGAACAAGAGTTCCCTCAAGGCGTAGGTACTCCAGGTTCTCACTCTTTCAGTAAACAAGGGGTCTCAAAAAAGGTTTCACTTACCTGGCAAGAGTGACACAAACTCAGAAGTACTGAATTGAGTTTCCATCCAGCCTCTCTTGCAAATTCAGAGATGCTTCTCTGAATCCATTATATTTTTTTAGCTATATTTCAATTTAAAAAAACCAAAACTACTAAAAATATCACAAATAACAGAATAATTTAACTATGTGGTTCGGCTTCCTATGTATTTTATGAGTCACAAAATAAAATTACAATTGTTAGCATTTATTTATAAATTTTCATCTTTACTAATCTCTCCTTATGATAGTATCTTAAGTGTTTGTTTTCCTTTACTGTGGAACTACAGGCTGTCGTAGTGAGAGCTGAGCCTCAACTAATTTTGGTTTTGTGAGATGTTAAATAGAATTTACATCATTTTCAATTGAAACTTTTTGATATCTCTGAATCGAAAGATTTCATTCTTTGTGGTGGAAGTGAGCTACTTAGCTTTGACATAACATGAAAAACTGTCAGGAAATTGCCACCCTGAGCCAGTAGTTCATCAGGTCCAGTATACAGGATAGCTAAAATTTTAGCTCCTCTTACGTCAGGAACCACCACTGCTGATCATCACCCTTGAAGGACTGGAGTCACAGGTTCACTGAGATATAACCCATCTATAAACTGTCCCTTAGGCAGGAGTGATAAAATAAAGCACTTCAGCTGTAACTCTTAATTCCTAAATTAATGAAAATTTATGATAACAAAGTTTAGAGTTTGATTAATAGTATTCCTATTTAATGCATTCACTTTTGTAGTAACTGCAACAATAATAATTCCCTCTGAAGTTCAGAAATTTTCTCTTAGAGAAGTCTAGAATTAAAAAGTGAAAATAGGAAAATAAAAATACTATGTGGAAAACAATAAGGGAAAAGAGAGAGAATAAAAATCTAACAAAATTGGTCATTTATTTTTAAAAATATTGTGACAATCTGGGAGGAGTTATTCTAAGATATTTGTCTTCTATCACTTAAGCCTTACTTTACATACAGCAGAATAGCTCTCTTGCCCAGTGAAAAAGCCTAGTCAGGACATCTTGTGACAAGAACCATACAACCCACAACTACATAACGTGACTAGAGACTTTCCTTGTACCAAAATACCACCAGGACATAAACATTACCCTTGAGACCCTAAGCTCCTATTACCCTAGAGAAAAAATTATCTTCAGACATGCAAAATAACTGAGGGTTGCTTGGCAAACTTTGCATAAGAAAAGGAGTTTTTAAAGACCTGTAACTTTCTACATTGTAGGCTACAGCAGTTGTGGGTTGCTGTCATCCAAGCAGTCCGCAAACATAACAAAGTCATTTGAGTTACAAGAGTAAGGACACTAAAACTTTTAAGCTTAATGCATTTACAGGGTTGATATTGTCTAGCATGGATATATTCTGCAACTGTATAAAAAAAAGCTGCAGTCATGAACTACTCATTCTACTGAGGTGATAAAATGGGCTTCACTAGGAGATGCCCTCAAGGCAAAGGGATGAAGAAATTCATCATTCTTTAAGCAAACTCTGTGCTCTCTCTCTCCTATTTCTTGATGAACTGTGATCAATAAGCTATCTCAAGACTGACTATGGAAAGTAAGATTTCTTGTGCACTGTAGGAACTGCATACTCATGATCCTCGTTGATTTCAGTAAATAAATTAATAAACTACTTTGCTCTCCTGTGGTGATGTGTGAATTCATGTACTATAAAAAACATTGCAATAAGGTATTCCAGTGAATGCTTTCAGGCTGGATACTCCTCTCAGGGCCTCAGCTGATAAAAGAGTTCCTGTTACATGTTCACTGATGATTGCAAACCTTGATATACAGTCCTGCAATGCCCTCATTTCTAATGCCTAGTATTATTCCAGAATATTTTATTGATTAATACTGGCTCTTGCCACACAGTTCCATGTGTTCCTGATTAACTCAGTCTCCTGATTAATTTGCTATAAGCTTGCTTCCCTCTTTTTTTAACACTACTAATTAGTGGGCAAAGCAAAACATAGCAGTCCCCCAACACTCTTTCCCAGCTATGATATAAACTCCACAGCTGGCTTTATCTTGTGAATGCACTTTAGTCAATCATTCATTGAACATCAGATAAAACATTTTAACTGTTCTAATTACAAGTTATTTTTCCTTTCCAGTGTCTTGCGCAACAGCAGCTTTTTTACATTTTCATATCCTATATTTGTTGTGGGCTGTAGCCATCTTAACAAAATCTCAGATATGTTAGCAAATCAGACATTTTAAGAGAAATACTGGGCAAACTTAAACATAACAAATAAGTTTTCAAGCATGGGTTAGGTAGCACTGAGGCACGTAAATGAATTTCTTCAATATCAAAAGCTCCTGCTTAACTGTGTTGTATAATACAGGATGTGTCTAAGTAGATGGATGCTTCCCTGCCTGAAATCATTGCTCCCTGGAGTTTTAACTACGGACTCTCTCAGAATTACTCCAGCCTGAGCAGCCTGGTGATTATCGCCTCTCTAAATTTCACTGGTTTCAGACTAACCCAGGCATTTCTCAGAACATGCTCAAAACTCATGTACATTCGCATAAAAATGCAGAAAATTAAATCTCTCACAAAATATAGCTATGACTTCTGTTTGTTCTGAAATTACTAGAGGGAGAGAGCTGTCACTCATCTTTCTGAAGTGACAACTTAATGATTATTAGCCTTTCCCATGAAATACCACAATAATTTCCAAACCCTTCTACACTTATATTTCCGAAACACACGTTTTCCAAACTGGGAGTGAGAAAACATTAAAGGAAAAGCACCCTGTAGGAGAGGAAGATGAGAAAGACAGCCTGCTTCTCTGCACTTTTTCTGCATGTCATCCTGATACTGTTCAACAAAATTAGAGAATTAAGCCTGTGAGCTGTGAACAATCAGTGTCTAAAACACTAGACTAAAGAGTCCATCGATCTAACAACCTATCCTTGCCCTGCAAACCTTGCCTTGTTATCTGCAAAACTCCAGCAAATAAGCAGACTGCAACCTCAGCATAATTTAATGCCTTTGAGATCAGGGTTTACATCTTGCTGGCAATATATGTGGATTTTAACTCCCTCACGCTGAATGAAACTCCTGTCTGCTGAGGATTTGTACCAGTAGGCCATTATCTAAAAAGTAATAACTTTACTGCCTGTTTTAAAAGAAAATATTCCTGCTTTGAAATACATGTCTCAGGAGAGGCTCCTGGGGTCTCATTATGAAAGATACATAGCCATGCACCACATGACCATGCTCAGGAGAGAGGTGGCATTTCAACACTGTGGCAGACAGTAATTTTTGTTTGTGAGAACATGGTGGAAATATCGTGCACCATCTCTCTCCCAGAAAGTTTTATCTTATTGAAAAAACCCAAACAAACAAATGGTAGTTTCTGATCAACAATACGAAAGAAATCTACTAGAGGAAAGGAAAGCATGGCAGTTTTTTGCATCCAGTACTTAAACTGCGTTAGGAATCACTATATTTGCATTAAAAGTAGTGGCTCAATAATACTTTATATACCTTGTGTAGAAGATCACGGGGCTGCACTGTTAGGCTATAAGCACATTATTTGACCACTGCCCAGGTACTGGCTGAGGGAATGCTTATTCAGCAGGACATAGAAGACAACTGGACATGACAGGTAATGCTCACAGACAGCACCACAGAAAATATCTGGATCTCCCTGTCAGTTGGGATCTGCTGTCCTGGCTGTGTCTCCTCACAACTTGTTGGGCATCCCCAGCCTCCCCCCTGGTAGAGTGGAGCAAGAAGCAGAAAAGATCTTGACACTGCAAGCACTGCTCAGCAATAACAAAAGCATCGCTGCATTAGCAATGCTGTTCCCAGAACAAATCCAATGCATAGCCCCCTATCAGCTACTATGAAGAAAATTAACTCAGTCCCAGACAAAATCAAATGAGAGTATCAGAAAAATCATATTTGAGTACAGGTGTAGAAAAGCTGGGATCAAAGGAAAGGAGTAAATGAGAATATGTTTCATGCTCATGGGAGAGAAAGGGACGGATTCAAGTGTGTGAGAAAAAGTATTAAGGATCCAGAAAGGGGATAGTGAGGCAGACAGTGATGTGATGCAAAGGTGACAGCTAAATATCCAGGCATCATCAGACTTGTAGTTGCCCCAGGTCTGTTGACATCATCACCTCAAAACTGCACAAAAGCAAGTGGCAGAGCTGCATCCTGGTCCTATAATGAGCTCATCACCTTCAGGAGGATACTCAAACACTCCCAGATCATGTGCTATCAGCCTGTCAGCAGCACCCTGCAGCTAGTTTGATCAGTATCAATTGAATTAACCTTGTGTAAGCATGGAAGGAAAAAGGCATTAATTAAATCTATGATAGGATTTAATTTAGCCATCATGAGCAGATAGGTGGTTGTTGGCTTTGTCTTTCACAACTACAACAAATACCAATTCCATAAGCACCACTGGAACAATATCAAAATTTTCATGTAATAGAAAGGTGAAAACATTTCTGGTGGAAGTGAAGCCAAACACTGTGTACATTATGATCAAATAGAAACCTAAGTAATTGAATTGTGTCCTGTGGAATGCAAGATTTTCACCGTTCTGGAACTTTTTCAAAGATAATGAATGAAAAATATTGAATTCCACAGCTCTTGTGTTCAAATTTCTTTTTCCTACTTTTGAAAAATACCTTACAAGATATACCCCCTTTCTCCAACAGGAGCTCTAATTCCATTGTTGCAGAAGACTTTACAGTCCACTGACATCAGAACACACTTACTGAGAGTTATCCGTAAAACCATTAGATGGTGTGATTACAGACAGTCCCACAAGTGGAGTTTCACATTACAGAAAACAAACAAAGCAAAACCCCAATGCACACAGAAATTATTTGCTGGAATGTCCCTGAAATACTTTTGTGTGAACATACTGTTATAATTTCATAAGGATAAAAGACACATTTTTCAAGTTCTTTTTAATTTCTTTGGTTTAATTTTAGAAATTTTAATCACTAACACCCTTCTGAAAAAGTTTTCCTAATGGTTAGATTAAGCCTGCTATACACTGCATAACTATTTTAGCAATGGTGTTTAGCACCTTTTCATTATTCAGATTGGTTATTTCAATTCTATTCACATTTAAATTAATTTTTGGAACCTCTATGCTGCAGTCTGTTGGCTCAAGAAGTAAACCCCATGTGGAAATTAATGACATAAGAATAAGAAAATAAGAATCCCAAAATCCTCAGAGAGGACTGGGTTCTACTCGTATTATGTAGGTGCTTTTTGCTCGTAAAACTTTACCGGCAAAATTATTCTGACCAGATTTTATGAATACTGATAACACATAGCATTGTCCTACTTCAAGGTGTTAGCTTAAAACTGGTTTTCTGGTGTATTACCACACTCATTTTATTACATGTTAGAGAATATAGAAGGAGTAAATTAAGGTATACATACTTAAAGTGATCATATTTAAGAAAATTTAGCTATCTAAATATTTTGCAGTATAGTTCTGTAAATTTTTGATCAGATGATTTTAAAATATGTATTTTTTTTATAAGCGTACATTGGATATTGTATTTATCTTGCTAAATGCAATACAAATAAGAAAAACTAGAGGCTAGCAGTCGTAATTCAACTATAGATACGTTCAAATTTTCTTTAGCAGAGTCTTTTACGGCAAAGAGAAATAATTCACTGAATGTATAAAAATATACACCCTAGTAAAAGACCATTGCTGTTGTTGCCACAGTGACATAGCACAAAATGTGTAAAGCCTTAGGAGAGGTATTTGCAAGCATGTTCATGTGTTCACTCAATCCTCTATTACATTTGGATCGATAAAAAACATGTACACGTAACATGAAAAGGATGACATCTATATACTCATCTGCTTTTTTCAAAATAGGAGATAATTAGAAAAATAACTTAGTTGTAGATAAGTTTGTGGTCTATTACAGTTTTAAATCGTATTACAGACACGATATGTAGAATATGCAGTGTATATACAATAAAGAGAAAGCTACCTCCGGAAATTATAATCTTAAAATCACTCTCAACATGTGAAATTTTTCCCATGAAAAATCTCAGAATAGGACTTAACTCAGCCCTTGCCTTGCCCAGAAGGTCATACTGATAGCTCGTCAAGTCTTCCTTTACTGAGCTTAAATCTGCCAGATGGGTGATGGAGAAGTTGCTAGTGAAAATTTGCTTAAATTTGCTTTTACTTGATACATGTGAAAAGAGCCTTCATGGATGTGGTTCATTATTAAATGCTGAAAAGAGAATTCTGGGATTGTGCAAGGCTTGTATGTAATGCTTGAAGGAGAAACTGAGATGGGGAAAGGGAAGGGTTATGGTGCTTTGATGGGGAGCAAGCATGGTAAAATAGCAGGAATAGAAGGCAATCTGTCTTGCCTTCTCATAAAATTCCTTTCCTAACTGGATCAGGGCTGTCTATTGTCTGTCCATTTCTTTATTTGAGGCCTCAGCACAGTACCAAGGGTCAGAGCCCACGTGGCCACGGTGCAGCATCTGGAGAGACCAGGATGTGTATGTAGTGTGTGTGTGTGCGCCTGTGTGCAGGTACTTCAGTAGTGAGCATCAGACCAGACTAGCCCAAGAGCAGAATAAGTTTGGGATCCAGGTATCAGAGAGGTCTTATGTTTCTGAAGATACCATGTGAGAGTTGGCTTCTGGAGGAGCAAGCAGGTTACTGGAGAAGCCAGGATACTGCCAGTCAGCTCTGGATGTGTCCATAGCTCTGTACCACCTACTGGAAAGGTCCACTCGCATGTTATTGCATGAGACAGCTGGGGAGACCTGGTCAATCTGGGGGCCAGCTGCTGGACAAAGGCCTAAGGCCAGCTAACATGTTATCTATACTTATTTCCATTACTAATTTTTTACCTTGATCAGCCAGAGCAGGATCAAGATTTTTCTGCTTTTATTTTATCTGTGTTTCTCTGTGTGGCCATCCTTGGCATACTTACATGTGTATTTTGTGTCTGTATGCATAGGTACCTACTGGGAGCACGTGCTCATCCTCACTACCAGCTGGACATGGAGGAACTGAGCTGGAGCAGTCTGACCTCTGATGAAGCACAAGATTTGGCAACCCCTAATAGCTCCTGCTCACAAGACTACCCCACTTTCTCCCTTCATACATTTAAAGATAAGACCTATAGGACTTACTTAACATTTATTTGGAGACAAAAGAGAAACGTTTTGAAGAGCTAGAAGTAGATACTACTGATTTTTTTAAGGGACAAACAACTGTTATTTGGACAGCTCAGGACAAAGCCTAGACACAACGGACAATGAAATGTAAAATGAAAAAAATGCACTGAGAACTTTGCAGAAGAAGTTGCATTGAGAACTTCGCAGACGAAGTTGCACTGCAGTAGAAAAAGCAAGAGAGATGTTTTAATAATCAGTAAAATTTAAATACTGGAGTAGGATAGTCTTAATTACAAAGAGAAGATGATAAGCTAAGGATAAAGCTACCAGGGAAGAGCTGGGAAATGGCTGTGATGTGGCAGTGGTCCAAAATGGAACAAGGCATGACTATAAAGTGAGATATTGTCAGAAATTTGATATTTTGTGGAATACTACTAATTATCTAGGGAAGAACAAACTTATGAGAGTATTAGTCTGTACATCTGAATTTCTAAGTAATGAAACAAAAGCATCATCTAAAGCAGTGTAGTTACACTGAGGTGGATTTCTTTCCTAACTCTTAAATCAACTAGCAAAGACAAACTCTTCATGATCCCTCCAGGGGAAAAAGTAGGAAAAGACAAATAAACAAACAAAAACCCCTAAAGTAACCAAAATTCTTCCAAAAATGTCTGTTGAAAGAGTAACTTATTTCAATATCAAAAGAATTCATTTCTTCAAATATCCAGTAAATTAATGTATCAGAATAGCTAAAGAGTATTTATACTCTACAATTTCCACCTGAATTCTAAAAACTCACAGTTAAAATCTGCCAATTAGAATGAGTAAACAGTTGATCAATTGCCTGGACTACAAAACAATTAAAGAGAAGAACCTGGAAAAGCACAAGCTGTTTCTAAGGAGACATTAAAGACTTTTCTTTATTTCAAAAAAATAACGGGGCCTAAGAAAATCTTATACTTAATGACCAGAGCATTTTCATATAAGTTATTTTTTAGGTTCTGCTCTCTGGCAATATGAAAAGGTGCAGAGGCTTCTGGGACTTTCAAAGATGTATAATACTTTTTTGTGAAAAATGGAGAAAATTTTTGTTGAGGCTGTAACTGGCAGAGTTGTGCTAGCAGAGTGTTTTGCATAGTCTACAAATTCCTACAATATCATTGGTGTCTCTTAATCACACATCTAGAAAGGGACAGCAATTGCCAGTGATGGATGATGACTGAAAATATCTCACCACATCCCAAAGGAAAGATGCAGCATCAAGAAACAGCCTGTAATATATTATTCTTATCTTGGAAAACTTGAGGCCAATTATTGTTCCTTTGACAGTTACTGCATCCAGCCTTTTTATACTGGGGACCTCGGTATGAGACAGGACAGCCAAGAACTTTGCTGATGTAATGCTAATAATTGCACAATAATAGTCTTCCTTGCAATTTGTGTATAACTCAGTGCTGGATTTCTCCTCAAGAAAAAAAGGATTAGTATAGGTAGATGTCTAACTTCTGGACAAATTTTACAGTAAAACTGGAACAGTAATGTACCTAAGATACCAGTCTCCATCTAAGTCCCTATTTTCCTAAGGTTAGGCAGTCTTTAGGTTGCACACAAAAATATGCAATGTAACTGGTATTTTCAAATTGTATAGCATTGATTGCTAAAAGAAGAAGAACTGTGTCTCACTTATTTTATTCTTTCCTAAAATACAAAGTGAAGCTGTTCACAAAGTAAATAAAAACAACGATAAGAAAGCCCCATAAAGTACTTCTGCAGTCCCTCAAACTACTATACACAGAGTGAATCTCTATTTTTTTGTTTTTAAAATGGAGGAAGAACAAATGAAGTTATGTACATTATAGGAAGACAAATTAATTTAGAGGTCATACAACTTTTAAATTTTAAAATGAGCTCTATTTTTCTATTTGCAGCACTCAGCAGAATGCAAAAATACTTCTGTCTCTCTTATTATACTTCTAGTAAAGCATCTTCAGAGCAGTAGTAATAATCCATATCAAGAAAATTTTTGTACACATACAGAGAAATTGAAATAGTACTTGACAGAGGGCAAAATTTAATAAAATTTCTGTCCTTATACCAAAGATTACTGCATAAGTTATCCAATTTAAAGAAAATCACTGTACAAGTGAAAGTTCATATACAGTGTGTGTCCTACTGTTATGGCAGTTTAAAATGTCCACAAAAATAGTGAATACATGGGAACATTTTTCAGAATAACACTACATTTCACTGTAAATGTCAAGTGGTGCTATTCTGAAAAATGTCACAGCAGTAATTACCTGGAAATGGTTCCAGCTACTGTATACTATGTGGTTGCATCGAGTGTATCAATCAAGGGAAGTTAATATTATCACTAGTTGCTCAAAGAGCATCTAACTACCTTCTAGAGTAACAGCTCTTCTAAAGAAATTTATGCAGTTATAAAATAGCCAAATATTAAAATTTGATTTATAGAACCTGGACTAAAATGCAGTTTCTTCTATATTAACTTCAAAATTAAAAAAATACATGTGTACTTGGGAACTCAAGGCCAGAAGATTTTTGGGTCAGTGACTTGAGCTCCTGTTATTGAAGTCAGATGTAGTGAATAAGCCTTCTTGTACATTTCTTAATCTTCGTCTTAGAAGGTTTTTGAATTTTTTTGTCCTTCACTGTTCTGAATAAAATATTGTTCAAATACTTCACTGTTCTCATGGTTTGAAATTACTAATTAGCAACATAAATTTATTCATGCTCACATTATATTTTTTCTTCTTTTGACAACTTTATCCTTTAGGTTTAATAGGTTTCCTCTTGCCTGATTTTTCAGTGTCTAAACAAAGAGTATTGATATTCTCTCTCCTCTTCCTTCAACTTAAGAAAGTCTTCTTTTTTTTTTCTTTTTTTTTTTTCTTTTTTTTTTTTTATTGGACAGGTTCTATATTTTTATTTTTATTTTCCTTGTAACTGTCCTTCCCTATATCTCCTGGCAGATGTTTTCAGTGCAATATCCCAACAAGATTTCAGCTCAATCCTGTGCAATAACATTCTCAGCTCTGCTGGAAATAATTCATGTGTTAAAATCTTGGATTCCATTTACTTTTCCCATTCTGCCATCATATGCCAGAGAGGTTTATGGGCATCCTATGGTAAGTAACATAACCAAGTTTTAATGGGCTGCCTGCAGCTCATCAGATGAAAACTTGTCGGTATACAGGATAACTCTGCTTTTCCCAATTTGCAAGGTTAACCAAGATTCTCTGTGTCACTGCCCGACTCCTTTATATTGATTGTACTTTCCCATGATTTCTAATCCATCAGTCTTCTGGGTTAACACACAGTTACCTTCAAACTGATATCATTAATATTAAGGAGGAGAAAATAAAAAGCAATCAAGCAAAGATCTTTTTATTGTCAGGCGCAGCTTCATAAAAAAATTGAGTACATGCCAAAGTTCTTTTATATTTCCCTGGCTTGTCATGCTGTGCCGCAAAAGAATTATTGCCTCTCTAAACGAATACGGAAGTTCCTAAAAAGGGACTAGTGCAACTAAAAGCTTTAAAATCTGTCTGACCTATCACAGTTTACCATCATAGAAATATTTTTATTAAAAAAAAAAAGGTGAGAGAGAAAGGAAGAAAGGAAGGGGGGAGTATGAAGACCAACAAAATAAGTAAGTATATACATTTTTAACTTGGTATGGGCTCATGAAGCTGCAGAAAATTGAAATATAAAAGTCGAAAAGCAGAGGCTCACATATCCATAGTCAAAACTAAAGATATCAGAATATTATGTTGAAAATACATGTAGACAATCCAAGAAATAGAACTCGAGCCTTGGTGGAGTAATTATGTATTTCACTGAGAAGAATATATGGGTAAGTTTTTAAGAGAAGTGATCCCAGGAACAACTTTATCAGTAGTGCTTGCATCTGAATGAAAAGTAACAATGCAGGCAGGATTTAAAACTGGGCCCAGGACTAAACCGTGCATTGTAAGAGTTAGTCAAAACATCAGCTTAGCCATAGTGCTGTACGGAACACAATTTTGTGCTCTGAAACCTCTCTGCAGTGCAGGGGAGCAGTAGCAGCTTGCTGCAATTGAGAGACAGCAATGCAGTTACAGGCAGTTGATAAAACACACTGAGGAGAGTGACTGGCCTTTGAGAAGAAGAGAACTTTCCAAGGTTAAATATAGTACTTCTACCCAAGTCTAAAACTGACTTGAAAGCAAGATTTTAAAACTCTATTTTCTAAGTATCTCATAAAAACCCATTTCTTTCCTTTGAAATACATCATAATAGATAATAAAGCTATGGGTTTTGTTTTCAGTTTCCGTATAAATACTAGGTATCCTGTTAAAAAAGTTTAAGGTAGGCTTATGAAAGGAGTTTTTTGCAACAGCTGAGCATGCTCAGTGGAGGAAGTTTGCCATCTACAGGATCTATAAAGACTAAGAGATAATTCATTCTAAAGTCTTAGGCACAGGAAGAAAAAAAAAGGGACTGAACGGATTGTATGGAATTTGTTTTGAGTTGTTCCAGTAACTCTTCACTAGAGGGAAGGACTGAACATATAGGGATGATTCTTTTCTCCATTTAAATATTTGTGCACTTCTATTTTAAAGTGAAACCTTAAGATTTGGTGACATTTTTGTAATCATTTCCTTTCAAGAATGAGTGTGACAATTCTACCCGTCGATTAGGTAATTGAACCATCATGGTGTTAGGTCCCACCTCTGAGGTGAGGTAACTGAGGTTCTTGATAAGAGATGCCTTGGGGTAGATTAGAGTGAAACGACCCCAAATGACTGATGTATATACATATACATTATCTATAGAAATATATCAATATAAAATAATAAAAATATGATCTAAGAAAATATATAAGGAAAAGAAATAAAGACAAAGAAAGGATAAGAGTAGAGAGTGAAGATGAAAGATATCAACACCTGGATGGATGCAGCAATGAGAAAAGTAGATGCCTGTTGGTCAAAGTGATGGTCATATGCCGTGATCCGTTTGGGATGGGGAAGCCCATGAAACAAAGAATTGAACAGGTTGATATACTTTTAGGTTAAGGTAGGAACTCTCAGGTACCTCCCCTGGGGAAAGAGTTTTGACACCGTGGATGATGAACAGTTCTATGATAGAAGGCCCCAGAAATGAAGCACTGGGGATGATTCAGTGGTCGTTGCAGATGTTATCTCTTCCATAACTTGGGGTGATAAGTGTGTGGGAGGTTGCTTCCTTTCCCACAGTTTGCCAAAGTGGGAATTTTTGTCCAGATGCATTAACCAGGATGTGCTAACCAGGTTTTGCCTCTGCCAGGCCTGCAATCTGCTCCTCCCTGGTGTGAATTCCTCCCTTCTGTGCTTATCTCAGGCTTGCTGTGGTGACTTGACCTATGGCAAGTTCATTCTATGATTGACGGCATTTGAGACAAGCAACTGTGTTCTTTGAGTCCTTACACGTGGGGTCACACGAAATCACAGAATCCCAGAATGGCTAAGGTTGGAAGGGACCACAGTGGGTCATCTGGTCCAACCTCCCTGCTCAGGCAGGATCATCCCATGGCACAGGACTGCATCCAGACAGTTCTTGAATATCTTTAGTAAGGGATATACTACAACGTCTCTGGATAATCTGTTCCAGTTCGTGCTCACCCACATGGTAAAGTTCAGTTGGATATTCAATGTTCAGTTGGAATTTCCTGTGATAAGTTTCTGCCTGTTGCCTCCTGTTTTATGGTGGCACCACCAAGAAGAGCCTGGTTCCGTACTCTAGACACCCTTCAAATACTTATTTATATTCATAAAGTTAAACAGGCCCAGGTCCTTCAGCCTTTCCTCATAAGAGAGTTGCTCCAGTCCCCTAATTGTATTCATAGCCCATTGCTGGACTCACACCAGGAGCTCCATGCCTCTCTTGTGCTGTGGATCCCAGACCTGGACAACAGTCCAGAGTCCTGCAACAGCACTATGAAAATGGCACATTGATACATTAGCAGCTCCACCTTGATGCTCTGAGTGGCTTAGTCTTTCGTTTGACACTTTGAGCCCTTCTTCTTCCAGCTCCATCTGTAGGGTCTTTCACAACCCTTGAGAAGTTTAACTCCCTGTGCTGCAAGGATTCAAGGCTCAGCTCTTACACGGCCAAGCTTTGCAACATTAGTAAAGACTTCCCAGAAAATGGTGAGGACGGTAAATGTACAGTCAGAGTTAGGAATTATAACATGGGGGTCATTATTGGATAAATAAGTACAGCTCCCTAAAGGAAGAAAATAAGGAAGCTCATCAGGTTAATTCTGTTGTATGTATATGAGAATATTATATGGCTAAAGTTAACTCCACATTTTCAGAAGACATACTGTAAGAAATCCAAGTTTTTATTAAAATGTTGTCTAAGATGCACAAGGAGGAATTAGGAATTTAATTAGCTGAAGAGCTGAAGTGCTAGTTAAGCACCAGACCTGGAAAAACTGGGATGTTTCTAATGGTGTGCTGAGGCACCTAACAGTATTTTAAGATTAAAATAAAGAAACAAATTAGAATTGAGGAATCTGTAGGATTGTACGTCCATGTAAAAGGGTATATTTTGGATTAGAACTTTCCAAGTCGAGGGTCATGTTCTGACATGTAATATTAATTCCATATCAAGATGGGCTGACAGAATGCTTAACCAGCTTCTTGAATGCAAATAAAGGACTCAAAGTAGACTAAGATAAGGAACAAAATTGTTAATTGTTAATTGTTACCAAGCAATAAAGAGGAACCTGGCAATACTGATACTTCAATGTTGATTCTGTTAGCAGCTAGCTAACAGCTTTTAGGGTGAGGTTTCCTGATAGTTTAAACCAATCTTAACCTGGGTTTATGCAATTTTACTTCACTATGTCTAATTTTTGCGCATGGGAATGTGCAGTTATCCAGGTCAGGGTGATAATCTCGCTAAAACATTATGGCTGTATCTATGCAGGGGAAGGAGAAGAGACAAGAAGGAATTAGTTTCCTGCCAAATCAATCAGTGGAAGGAGGAAGAAGAGGCTGACTGTAGAACTATACCCCTGTAATCCCTTAAAATATAACCAGTGTGAGAAAACTCTATTAATAAATTGCTGATAATTAGTCTGTTCAGTAATATGGTTTTAATAAAATAATTTAATATGCTCATGAACAACTACAAAATGTCTTATCTAACTTGAAACTTCTTATTTTTTCACATTAAAATATCATAGAGGATTTCTTTAAATAACTCTTACTACTTTTTTTTTTTTATTTTATACTCTCAGATATGTTTCCACGGTCAGAAACGCAAAAGACTACTGCAACACTGTTCTTTCCAGCCAGAATGATCTAAGTATACTACAGAGTGTAAGAAGTAAACCAAAACCAATCAAAATATATTCTGCAATTTTGTGTCCCAGTTTGAGACAAATTGGAGGAAACATCCTCTGATAGAAAGCAGGTTTCAGCCACCCATCCGCCATCAGGTTCGGGAGAAAAAAAAATACTCAGAGGAAAATGGAAAAAAAGTAATTTATTTAACAAGCAGGGGGCACACAGACACCAAAAAAAAAAAAAAAAAGAGAATGAATAATGTTAGACAATAAAACCTCTCACCGTGAAGAAAACCTGGGTAGTTTCAGAGTTCTTTGAAAGTGATGGCTCTGCTCTCTCTCTGGAGCTGGGATGCGGCTTGGGCCCCCCCAGGCCGGGGCGTGAGGCCTCCTGGTGATGTTCTGGTGTTGCTGAACAGCCCAGAAGAGAAGAAGAAGCCAAAGCCCCAACAAACTCCTTGCTTCAGCTACGAACGAGAAGCTAGTAAAAAGCAACAGAATGTCACTTTCTTCCCTGCTGCAGAGAGCCGGGAGCTGAGGAGAAGTGAATGAGTTCTCTGTGGTTTTGAACACAGCGCCGAAGGAATTTCATCACTTTCCCCACCCCCCTCTTGAGTCTGCCTGAAAGATACAGAAAGGCACAGGATTCATGTCTGGGCATGGAGCAGGCGATAGGGGATACAGCATCATAAAGTCACCCCAAGACATTTTGTTAAGCAAATATGCCTCTTCTGATTACTGCTAGTGCTTAACAGTGACTACTATCAGTGACAGAAATTCTCAGATTTATGTTCCCTTACTGTGACTAAGTAGTTTCTCCATTGTAATCTTTTTCTTCTTGTATGTTTTCCTATAAAGCTGGGGAGTCTGGGTTCTCTATTTCTAGAATTCTGTCCTTCTCAAGAGTAAGAATATTTTTTAGTTAGTTAGTTTGTTTGTTATCAAAGGTAGCAAGTTGTGTGACTGCATTTGATTTGTTTTATTTACTTGGTTGGTTGTTATTTACATAAATGCTTTCTTACCTCCTGTTAATCTGTTTTCCTGTCTGATAATTAATTTAGTTATTTCCATGACTATTTTGTTATCAGATACATAGATATGTTTTCCTGAGTACTTGCAGCACTAACAACACCATGTTTTAGCTATTTTACTTACAATCTTTTTCCTCATTTTTATATTTGTATTTTGATTTTCATTCCTCTGTTTCTCTCTTTTGTTCTCTTAAACATAAATATTAATGTAGACCATGTATTGATAAAAACAATGTCAGAAAACTCTACTAAAGGTTTTTACCAATATGAATGTGCATCAGAAAACAAGATTCTTCATCTGGGGTTTTATTTGGCATTGCTGTGCCTCCAGATGTTTTCAGTGCTGCTGGCACATATTGAAATGCACATAAAAGGACAAACAGTTACAAGTAACAAGTTTCTTCTGTACAATGTATGTGGCAATACTGCCATAGGGAATGTGCAAGGATTCATTTTTTTCCCCATAAGCCAGCTGGTGCCAGCTGGTTGCCATCATGCCTCGTAGTGCCACCAAACATCACGTTCACACATGTGAGCTCCTTAGTACAAACGAACTTGCTTTGAGCAGAAGATTGGAATAGGTGACTTGAAGGTGCCTTCCAATCTAAATGATTCTGTGATTATGCAATTCAAATTCAAGGAGTGTTCTGACAGTCAATGAATAATTAACAGAGATAGTTTTCAAACAGATATAAAGCTTCCTCCTTACAAAAGTAAACAAATAGATTTACTTTCCCTTATGTATCTCAAGTAAAAATTCTGAAAACATGTTTTGTTTTTGATCTGCTGCATTCCAGAGCAGTACATGCAAAAGGGAAAATACTAGATAGGAGACAAAAAGTTGTTGTTAGCCTGTTTAAAATTGGTTTCATCATTAGTTGTGCTGCTTCTGAAGGGAGAACTAGGGTGAATAGAGCTGCATAAACTTTAGAGAGGTGTTCCAAAATCTGGGAGAAAAACAGCTTGCAGTGAAAACTGTTTCATCACTGGATACACCAAGTAAACATTCAGTAGGCTGAGTTATTCAATGAATGTGTATAATTGACACAAATATCTAGATCCTGATAGTGTTATTTCTGTGCTGCGTCATTAATTCCCTTGACACCACACAACAAAGCAAAGCTTGAGTATGATTTTTTTTTTAACTGAAACAGAGCTTATCGCCTGTTTGAGTTTTATATTATATAGAGACAAGGATAAAATAAATCTGTGTACAATTACATCTCCAAATAATTCCTGTGTACTCCTGATTAAGCATTATTTGGGAATGTAGGTCCCATATCAGTGCCCAGGTATTTTGTTTTGTTTTATTAGGCAATATGGGACCATAGCAATAGTCCCATTATAATCTTACGCATCACAAAATGGGGAAAAATTGTCTTTAGTCAGTTTCTTTCTGGTCCTATTTCTTTTCTACAGCTGTTACGGCTCTCCTGCTCACTCTAGCTTTGTATTTGTTTTAGTTGTAATTCTTAGTAGGTCTCTATTGCCTTTATTTTTTCCAGCTTTTGCCAACTAAATGCAAGTTTATATCCTCTAATGGCTATTTTGAAAGTATGTAATTCTTCTAAGTTATCCAAACAAAAATACACAAATCCAAGAAAATAGGGCTCATTTACCTATTAAAAATCAATTCATTTGATATCATGGGTAATAAATTTCCAGTCATTTGAACACTTGACTATTCCTTGGTGTAACATGACACTTATGGTCAACAGACCATAAATCTCTTTACAAAGAAGAGTAACAAAAATTATTGCACTTTTTAACGGTCCCAACTGGCAAATTTAGTATGTGGTAGTAGAATCTTCCTTTTTGTCTAACTCATGATTATTTAAACATACCATTGTGCAAAAGCAGCCTTTAGTTCAAGAATGGCCCATTACGCAGAGTTGTCTCATAGATAAAATGCGTTTTGGAAAAACTAAGCATATAAGTGCTCCCTAAAATGCCAGCAGCTTTTGTACACTTCATCAGTCTTGCTATACAATTACATTTCCTTTTGTTTATTTGATTTTTATTTGATTTTTGTAGTTTTGGACCCAGCTGCTTCTTTGCATACCAGTCTAGTTCTTTCTGAACATCTTCAGCCTGAGACAAAAAACCCCTTACATTTTATATTGATGGGGTTTTTTTCTATATTCTTAGACTATATTTCCTGTCATTTACCATCAACAAAGCTTCTACATTAAGAGAGTACCATAGCATCTTCTGTAGTCCACCACGCTCCATGGCCCATCATGTCCTGTGAGGCTGATCCTCACAAAAAACTTTTTGTGAAGACTTTATGTGAAGGTGATATTACATTATCTCTCTCTGTTTCATGAAATTATTTCAGGTACAGAGTTAGATCACATTAGAGTTAAATTTAATTCTCTGGTTTTGAGATGTGTTTCAGTGCAGTTTTATGTAGCATCTAAAAGAACACATTTTGGTATTTGAGATAACATAAATTTTTTAGTATTTCTTCAGCTAAATCCAAATATGTTGTAGCCTATATTAGATTTTTCTAGGTTGCATTGCTTTCCGTAGATAGTGATGTGACCTTACTAGAGTGTGCTCAGTTTACATGCCTTTTTATTAATTACACCTCAATCTGGGCACAATTTATTCAGAAATTGTCTTGCATAGGAGATTATGACTGTTTTCAGATAAATTCTAAAAAATTCTCTGGATGCATATAGTCAAATATTGACTGCCGTGGTGTTGTCAGAGAGTCTAAGCACTGATGCTTCAGAGCCATGTTATGAATGTTCTTAAGTAGCTGTTACCCCAATATATCAGTAAAAGGTGTTTCAAAATGCATGTGCTATGCACAAAATTAATTTTATCTGTAACCTTCCATAATACGTCTGGTCCTGTGGTGCTTACACTGATGACAAAGACTTCTGTCATCTGGCTTGAATCCATGAAACAAATATATATTCTTCACATTTTCTTTCTTCATGAATCAGATTGTATCTGGACTGATTTTGATATTTTGTGCTTCGTTAATGAGAACATTTTCTTTACTGTCCAGTCATATCCTCTCTGAACTGATGGTCTTTCTGATCTTGAAATATTTGACTAGTACACAGTCAAGTCCATAGATTCCACTCTTGGACTGCAATTCTTTCTTTTCTGACCTTATGTGAAAATAGAGACGGGTCATTGGGCTTTTAATTTGCCATACAGTGTCTTAAAAATTCATGTTCAAATGGGTTCTCATCAACTCTGGTTTCTCAAAATTATTCTTTTTTATCTAAAATAAAGTAGAAACTAATTGTTGCTGTCCTAATAATCTACTAAACTCTCTAAAAATCAGAGAAATCTAATTTTCACTTCCATCTCTGCTAATTCGCAGAGAAGACAAATCCACTTTAGGTAAATCCTTTTTTATATATCTGGGTAAAACTCTGAATCTATCACTGAAGACTACATACTACATTCATTATGCTGTCATGCTTGTGTGGAGCTGTCACCTCTCACTCCTATGCAGAAGGGAGTACCCAAAATTCATAGATCCTCATGGGTAAAAAAGAATGGCAAAAGTCAAAAGAGTCCAAAAAAGCTTACAAAAGTTTTTTAGCATCCTACTCACGCAACGTGGAAATCGGTATATGCTTTGTCCCCATATTCTAATAGTAACAGGAATAAAAGAAGAAAAGAGGGAAGAAAGAGAAAGTAAAGAGGAAATCAGAGAGAAGAGAAAAAAGGATCAGCAGTCCTGGGTCCAACATCCACACACTGAAGCAGTTCGCTAAATACTGCAGCCCATGGGAAAGACTTGCTTTGGAAAAGTTTATAAAGAACTCTCTCCTGTCGGAGGGGTCCCACATTGGATCAGGGGACAACAGTCAGGAGCAAGGAGAGGCAGAGAAAATGTGTGATAAACTGACCATGGCTCCCATTCGCTGTCCCTCTGAGCTGCTGGGGGAAGGAGATAGAGAATTGGAAATAAAGTTACACCAGGAAGAAGGGAAGAGTTGGGAAAGCAATTCCTAAGATTTGGGTTTACTTCTCATTACCCTGCTCTGATTTCTTTGGTTATAAAATCAATAATTTTCCCAAGTCAAGTCTGTTTGGCCTGTGACAATAACTGGTAAGTGATCTCTTTCTGCCCTTGCTCAACTCATGAGCCTTCCTCTAGATTTTCTCTCCCCTCGAGAACAGGGAGTGATACAGTGACTTTGGTTGGCACCTTGTGTCCAAGCGGGAGAAGCCCCCCACAATACGCAATATTAAGATTCTACCAGACTGCAGATTATCCTTTGTTTTATTCCCTGATACTGCCTGTGGGTGTACTGAGTTGATTGTACTCAGGTTCAGCAAGAAATCTGTGACATTGTCTGTAGGAAATCTCTCTTGGGCCATAGAAAACCAGCAAACTAATTTCTGTGTTTGTGATGCTTTATCTCAAAGGATGGCAGATCAAGGACTGACATGTTTCTACATTTGTGCAATTTCTCTGCTTCAGTTCTTGGTTTAACTATTTTATCCTGACTCTGAAGTAAGCTGATGGGTCCTCCAAATTTAGCTTTGTTTACTCTCTTGTGTAAGAGTTTATGCCAGCTTGCTGGTATTTGATTTGCACATGGTTACTCTTTCTTTGTCCTGTTACCATTTAGGAGGTTTTGTAGAGCATCAGTTGTTAGCAAACTTCGCTTTACACTTTGAATATATTACTCTATTAGAAATATGCACTATTTTTCTACTTTTCTCTTTTCCTCTTCTGACTTCTTTTAATGTATGGATGTGCCCTTTAAAGCGCTGACCCATGTTCCTGGACTGATGGGCCAAAATCAACCCTCACATCTTATTGACTACTGCCATACTCTTTATGAAAATTTAAAATTTAATATTTCGTTTCAAGGATTTACTGTTTCCGACTTCTCATTGCTCTACACCACTTGAGAAGTGTTGTCAACCCTGAGATCACAGAAAACTTATTTTGCTTCCTGAAGATTTCTAATAGCCTGTAAAAAGAGAAAGCAGCTCAGTGTCTTGGTGTATGCTGATCATGAGGTCTATAATGAGATATGGACAGCCTGCACACAGCTTCTTTATCCAGAAAAACACCTGTACTCACCTTCCTATCGCCCCACTTCAGAGTCCCACATTAGACTCTCCAGCCTTCAGATTTCTGTGCAGTTCCAAAATCCATTGGGCTGCTACAGCTGGCTACACTTTTGAACAGTGCCCACTCAATCCCTGAGCTTCCCGTACAGAGTTAAAAGCTGCCACTGCTAAGACAGACAATGGAAGCATGAATTGACTTGTAGATTCTTATGGGGAATATAAACTCCAATTTAGTACATCCTCTTAGCTACCATCAGTTTAATAAAAACGTGCCTTCAGTGACTTTCATTTACAGTTGCTGACAGCAGTAAGCAAGAATCATAAAATGGAGCATCCCAACACCTTCCATAGGATGTCTCTAGACATCCCAGTGTCCCAGTCTGTTGAAAGGGAAATACATTTAAATGAAAGCTTGGAAATCAATTTTTAAATTTATTCTATTATTTTTATATGTGGTTTTATATTCAAATATTTTATCTCTATTTGTCTCATGTAATTTTGCTTACTTGCATTAAGTGAACAGTTTTGCATATACTGGTTGCTTAGACAGACCATATTTACTACTTTTTTGGTGTTAATAGCAGTTATCTTCCATGCCTCAGGCACTTGGCATAAGACTGGGATGCTATGAGAGGTGCTGTTATGGCTTATGTACAACTCTGTGCATTGACAGCTCAACACACTTCACTGGGAGCCTCTCATCACACAGAACAGTACAACCAGAGAATTTCTGAACATTTACCTCACAGTACTGCCCAAAGCCCAAGGCAGGAAAATAAGAATCAAAATTGATGGAACATTCCTATTGATATACATCAATTTTTTTTTTTGCCAAATGTATCTGTTCCTCTGAAACAGTATAGTTTCAGATCAGGAGCTTTCAACAGAAAGGTATTGCAGTGGAAGACTTTCAACCACTTCTACTTCACAACTTTTAGATAGCTAGTGACAGGGTGGTCAAGCTATCATCTCTTTTGCACAGATGGTAGCCTCAGAGGTTGTTCTGGGACTTGTGAAGGGAGTAGAAAGTTGATTAGGTGTTTTTCCTGCTCCTAGCAGCTGAGAAAGTTTCCAGAAGTAAGGGCAAAGATCTGGCAGCTTCTTTGACCTCATCCAGTCCTCTGTTCTTCTCTCATGCTCCCTACTGCTTCACATGCTCCTCCTCTAACCTTGTAAATTATTGAGTTGCAGAGTTCAAAATCTTTTCTCCTTCTGTAACAGCTGTTCCAAGAGGACTTTTTTGTTTGTGCTCCCTTATTCATTTCCTGAGCAAAACTGTTTGCATCTGAATGAGCAACTTTAAAGATGAAAAACACTGACTAATATTGTCAGATCATTAATTTGGATCATCTGATGTTGTCATGCTGTTATGTGAAGAACTTATTTCAACATTTACATAGGTCAAGGACAAAAAATACCCAGAGATTTCTAAGCCCCTGTAGTTTTGGTAGCTAAAAAACTAACTCAGACGGTCTTGCTTCAACTTGGTTGGATTTTTTTATCTGTTTGGGATTTTTGGGTTTTTGTTGGTTTTACAGCTTGTCTGCAATTTGTAGAGCGGATATGGATCAGTGGCTGGAACACAGTATTTTGTTCTATTACTGACCTGCATTCTTCCATGATGACCCCTTCATTTCTCTGTTGAGTTGATGAGAGGCAATGGCTTACACACTATCTTTTAAACTCAACTTCTGTTTCTGGAAAGAGTAACATGTTCTAAAGATATTCATGCTCACTGAAGAATTATGTTTTTGGTGTCTCCAAGATGCATTTCAATTTCCTTTTGACTGTTATGCCAGGAAGATGTAATGTAGTTTCTAAATTCCTGGCCTAAGTGTTAATTTAATTGTGAAAAATCATTGCTACTTGCAGGAAACATTTTAATAGATTTTTTTTTTTTTTTAATGATGGCATTCATATTTCAGGTAAAGGGTATGATTTTCAACTGAAAACTTGGATTAGACAAGCCAAACATATCTACAAAGTGGTACGGCCATGCTCTAGATTTTGGAGCGGGATTATAAATGTGGATTTGTGATCAAGGGCTGTCTCTAAGAACCGTTCTCAGGAGATAAATTGGTAGACCTGTGGCACTCAGCAAAAGGGGGAACACATCTTCCCTCAGGTGAATATATTTTTGCTTTAACCCACCACATGCTAGAACTGGATCAAAAATTTGATATCATGCATGGGAGGATGCAGAGCAGTGTCTTGGAACCCTGAAATGAAAGCAAAAATTGTAAAACTGCTTCTCAAGGTAACACCAGCATCCATGCCAATGCTATTTAGACAGAGGAAGCACATGTGCCATCAGTTCATTAAATACTTTCCTAGAAGGCAATAGTCTTCTCAAAATTACCATTTCATGGCAAAGAAATCACCCCAAATGAGTGAAGTGCGCTCTCTTTCCAGTATACAACACTAAAATATGTAGGAAACAGGTGAAAAACCCAAGCTTTAAAAGCTACCTAATCTTATCAACCCTCTTATTTCCAGGTGAGCTGTGAACTTAGGTTTTAATGTTCTATCCAATCACTTGAAAAGTTTCAATTACTCTATTTCTTTATATAGTGTGGTTTGGGTTTACAAATAATCTCTTGTGCTTTGGTTTGCTTTTCATTCCATTTCAGTACCATATTCTATACATTAACAATATGCTCCTTCTTTCTCTCTGTACTTGTAAAAATGTCTCTTGGTGTTCACTGATGCTCCTGACAATTTTTTCCTGTAGCTTTTAGTTCACCATGAGGAGGCAAATCTGATAGGAAACTGCTACTGATATTAATTGCAGAAGTGGCTGGTTATTCTTAGTAAGTTTTCCATTATGTTCTATTATGATCTTTTTGATTGGCAAGCAGATTCACAATGAGTGTTATCATGAACAGGAAAAAAACCTGCATCAATTAACACAAATTAGCATCCCTGATGGGAGTTTGGAAAAGCACAGGCATGAATGGGAAAGAACACAGCATATTTTTCCCTGTTCAAACTGAATCCCCAAACTTCATTTCAATTGGTATTGGTAGAATTAAAGTATTACATACCCTAGAAATTTACACCAAGATCAGCTGCTGCACAGACTTGGTCTCTGATTTTGTAACAGATAAACAAGAAATAGCTATGATGTTCTAAACTAAGGATGCACTGATCTAAGTCTCACCTGTACAAAGCACTTCATGGTCCCTTGCTTTTACATATTTTTTCTGGATTCTGGGATCATACCACAGAGGAGAGAAGCAGAAAATTAATTACAAGCTGAATCTAAATTATTTTCTCCAGCAAATAGGTTTGTCCTGAGGAACATCCCGATAGGTTTTCTGACGCTTTTCTCTGTACAGCTCTCTATTTTCCCCTATAACTCTCAGTGTAATTGATCTCGGGTATTAATTTCCTCTTTTAATTCTAAAAAAAAAAAAGGCAACATTAAAAAAACCACTTTATGGGTCAGGGATATATTTACTGGTGCCACTGCTACATGTTGTTCAAAGAACTACATTGTGCCAAACTCCACTTCCCGGGATTACTACTCTCATCCTGATGGAGGACATCCTCCTTTGACATCCTACTGGATGTCGAAAGAAACAGGCATAAGAGCCTGTCAAGTGAAGAGAGGAGAAAGAAGTTTCACTATTTTTCCCAAATGTGGTTTAGGGAAAAAAAACCACCTGTGTTTAGAACTTGGAACCTAGAAGGAGAAGAAGGAAAACAGATACTTTAAGAGAAGAAGCTGGGAAGACTCAGCCTAAGCCCAATATTGAGGGAATATTTCAATATATGGAATTGATCTCCTTGGCTGTTTTATTGATGAAATGGATAGATAATAAACACAATCTGGGATACTGCAGTTGCTAGAGTCAAGGTCCTAGCCATGACACACAAGGAGAAGCCTCTCATTTAGCTCCCTCTATAGACACCACAGAGGGTCACACTAATTTAAATCTTGGATGGACAGTGGAAGCAACAAAGCAACCATGCATTCATCAGAGGCAATAATTTTTCAAATAAGAAAAGAAGTGAAAGTTTCTCTTTCTGCAAATTTATACTACTTTCTCATTTTAGTTGAGTATGTATAAGTAGTTGTTGAACCCATCTGTTCTTCGTTAAATAAAGTACCATGCAACATTAAATTAACCCTGTGTTTTAAAAGGTTAGGTATATTATTTTATTAGTATCGATACGTGAATTCTCTACATGTTCACTAAGATCTGTCAAAAAAATTCATCAGCCTTTTCTCTGATCTCAGATTCTGCCCTTTCAGGATTGATGTAATTTGTATAGAATACAGATTTGCTTAGTTTCTTGTCATCAGTAATGCAGACTCCACTCAAATTGTCATCTCTACTTTCTAAGCTGTTCATCAGTTTCTTTATTGTTTATTTTCCATACAAGAAATATTCTTACAGAAAATATGGAGGCAGTTGCACAAGTTGTTTTAATTCTGGGTAATAAAATCATGAAGACCAGTAGAACACAACAAAAAGCAGAGTCCATTTCTTGAATACTGTCTACTTATGTAACCCTCTTATCAGAAAAAAAAATTAACCAAATTTGAAAAATAGAATGACAGGATGATCAAATATCCAGCTATTTTCAGAAACAGCTGAGCAGACTAGGGTTCTTCAACATTGCAAAGTGACATAAGGAAAGTCATGCTGGTGTGTATGAAACATTGTGTGACACGGAGACAGAAAACAATTAGTGAGCAATGGAATATCACTGAGAGGTCACAAGTTCAAAGCAAGAAAAATGAAATACTTTTTTGCATACTGGGAATTATACCGCAGAAGTCTCTGAAGCTTTGAAGATTACAAGCAATTTAAAAGCAATCAGAATAATTCATGGAAGAAAAATCCATGAAGGGCTATTTATCTCAAAGCTACAATAGCTGGATGAAGATGCTGATCTGGAGAATTTACAATTTTCTTTCTTTGAATGCTGTGAATTTATGGAAAGTGGAAAATACCCAAAATATTTGAAAAGAGGTACAGAGTTAGGAGACAATACTAAAAATGTTTGGCTTATTTTATTATTTCTGTCTTGCATTCTCTAGACTATGCTAAAAAAACATACTCATCAAAGCCATTTTCTTTAGGCTATCATCTGAAATATAGGAAAATATCTGTTTTCCTAAAGGACTGGAAGCTCAAGTTTCTCAACAAGCTGAGCAAATTGGCTGTGGGTAAGGGATGAACTTCACTGCATCAGCCAGCCCTTCCAAACTGTGCCAGTCAATGTGCTACAGCTGCTAGATTTACCCAGCTCCTAGAAGGAGAATCAGTCAGCCACTCTACTTTTGTTTCACAGAGCAGTGCAAGGAAATTGCATCTGTGCCATGCAGTGGGCACGTTTGTTATTGATTTCTGTTTTGATGAAGAAAAGGATGAGTGAGAGAATTTTGCAACTGGAAAGAGAAATGTTGCTGTACAAAGGTAGAATTGAGGAAAAAGCATATTGCTTTCAGGGGGTTAAGTAGAAAGGTTGGTTGAGGGACTACTACCACGGGATAAAGAACACATTTGCTCAGGATAATAATTTTGAGTTTTTAATACTTTGTTGCTTTATCGAATTACATAGCCCTTATAAAATAATTCCAAATTGTTGAAAAATTAAAATCTCTTTCAGGAAAAAAAAAAGCAGATTCAACATAGAATTTAAATAGTTTCATTGGGCAATAGAAAAGCCTTTCCATGTTTTGGGGGTTTTTTTAATGTCTCGCTATATTTTTCAATTTCCTCTCAATTAAAATTACTAGAGGTATAAAAACTTTCTCACAAACATTTCAGTGAACTAGGTGGCTTTTTATGTCATCAGTTTGTTTCTCATCAATAATTTATGAATCTTGCTATGTTGATAGAAAATCAGTTTTAGGCTAATAGTTCTTTGAAATCTTTTCATGAAACAAGATTCGTTGATTAAACTGTATTTCAGCAGTGAATTATATATAAGAAAGGCCATCCTGTCAACCAATAGATAAAATGACTTAGATAAAAATTTTACTACGTGAACAGTAGGTTTAGGCAGCAAGAAACAGAATGCATTCTTGCAATGAGTTTGCAGACGTAATTATTACAACGGTTAGGTTCATAGAAAATCTCTAAGGAAAGTTTAAGTAGGAAAAAATGATGAAGAGAATAATCTGTTCAAAATAAATTAATGAATCGTAAATGAGAATTTTTAACTTAGAATAGTTCAGCTTCTTGGTTGAATCTCAGTCTCTTACTTCACTATATTGGTCTTCAATTTGCAAAGAAGTATTACATATTTACAAATGAAAAATTACAATGTAAAAATATCGAAAAGAAGAAATTATTGTCACACTTGCTAGCTAGTATTTGTGTTAGCCATAATAATAAAATGCTTTCTGAAAAAACACAGTGTTGAAACATTGAGATGTATAAATAAAGACTATGAAGACTTTAATTATGAAGCCTGCAAGTCAATAATTCTTCCTAGTGGCTCATGTAAATGCAATTTGCTAGAAAATCGAACCTTTATATTTTTTTCTAAGAAAAAATTTTATTTCTAAGAATTTCTATTTTATTTCTAAGAATTTCTATTTTATTTCTAAGAATTTCTATTTTATTTCTAAGAATACTTAGTCCCTTTGAAGATTCAAATTTTATCAATGTAGCTAAGTGTTCTAGCAAAACCACGTGTAAAACTTACATGCAAGAAATAAAAATTTTCATACAGTCACAACAAATACAAATTTGCAATGTTGATCATGCAAGGAGTGCAGTCCAAGGTTAAAGTTATTAACTTGTCAAGTGACATAACAAAGCCTATCCTACCTTCAATAACTAGGATAGGATTTTGAAAATGTCACATGAAACAATGTGCTTTGAAAATGCATAGTAATATCAACACATGAATTCAATGTTCAGAGAACATTTTTCTCTTGTTTTCCCTCATAATATAAAACAAAATCTATTTTCTCGTAAATGAAAACTTATGAGAATGGTATTTCTGTATCACAGCTTTTATTTCCTGTGAAAAACAGAGCAGACATTGAAGGAACCTTACCATACTGAGGCCCAGCTCACAGCACTGTCATAATATTGTTAACTCATTTTACCCAAATTTACCAATGCTTAATATGGTGCAGTAAAAATAATTATGGAATTGACTTCAATTACATAAATCGTATACTGTTATTTTTCCCACTATTTTTAGCTACTTTCTGTGCATAGAGGAAAGGCAGAAGAAGGCAGAACTTTCTAACAAAAAGATCATTTTATCCCCTAAGACATTCTTATCCATAAGGACAAAAGGGTGCTGTGATATTACTATGCCACTTGAAAAAAAACCAAGCAACGAAAGCAACACCATTCGTTCATGCTGGATGTGTAGAAGCTCTTTGGTGACTGGCATAAAGCAATAGGCCCCTCATTCATGATTTGTATTTACCATTACTGTATGTTGCACATGGTGTTCTGTTAAAAACAGCCTCAGTCACTCTCTTCTAGACCAGGACAATGATCTTTCTGCACTGACATTAACAGCTGCAATTCTTTTGGTGCTTCAGAGTGGATTAATTATCTGTGGTGGGTCCTAAAGCATCTTCCCTTTTGTTCCTTTGTCTATTTATCCTTTCCACTGGACAACAGGGCCCTTTTGAACTTTTTTAATATCGGTGGTTGATAATTTAATTCAGTCCAAAGGCACATAGTAACACTAAATTGCCAATATCTTGTTACATGACTGTTATATAAAGCAGTCAAAACACGGCTTCAAGTGTCCCAAAATAGATGGAGGATTGCACCTCAAATTTATTCTCCTTTGTATCCAAGTGCAAATGTAATTTTATTTTGTTGTTTCTTATCTTCACATAAATATAATGAAAGCTCTTTTACTTGTTGCAACAAGAAGCTGCCTAATTCCATCTCAATTCTCCAAATGTTGTGCATAAAATTGAACTGAATAGAGAGTGTTCCTGGGGCTTCTATTTGTAGGCTAATTTGAACGTCATTGAAGGGAAAAGGAATATCGAAATAGTGAATGACAAAAGAGAACAAGAGAGGTAGGCATATGACCTTGATTACAAGCTAGAGTTGCCACTAAACATTACACAAATCCTTAGGAAATGTTGTTTCATAAATTATTTGTGACAGTGTCAATAAATATTGAATTAGATGTCCTATGGTGTACTTAAAACAAAATGAAAGTGTATTTAAAGTACCAAAATAAAATAGTGCTCATTACAGCTCTAATAAAATCTCATGTAGCTTTAATACAGTACCTTACCCTTATACATAATTCCCATGACTCATGTACTGTGCAGACTTCTGTTCATTTCACAGGGGATTTTGGGTTTGCTCGCTTTTTGAGACTGTCTTAATGTGCCCATTTGTAAACTTTGAGCCTTTATGGGTTTCTCTTGGGTCTTACCTTTCTTCAGATGTTTATAGCTTCACGCATGCTCTTAGTTTAATCCTTTTTTTTTGGTTCAATACCTGCTAGAAAATCAGCCAAATTCAGTAATGTGCTTTTTATGTAGCTTCAGAAATAATTTCATTGTTAATGGATTGCTGCATGTTGGCCTGAGTAAGAAGACAATATGTGCTTATTCTGGTGCTGTTCCACTTGTGAGAAGAAATTTACAATGGAAAGATTCCTCTTTAGGTTTTCCTGCAATCCCTACTATGTTGGAGATTGCCTTCACAGTTATACACTTCTCCCTCAAAAAGTACAATTAAAAATTAAGAAAAAGTTCTAACTGTCAGTTTACTAGTAGAAATCCTCTAACAGCATAGTAGAAATAAAACAAAACAAAACAAAAACGGTCCTCCTTACCCATAAGGTGATGGTTGTTGTGGGATGGAGTATATGAAAGGATTTCAGCATAATATATGAAAGGATTTCAGCATAATAAAAATCCAAGCTGTTGTTAATAAAACCATAAAACTCTAATCTATTCAACACAGTGATTGGTTCTTTTTAGGTTTCAAATTAATATTACTACAGGGGCAATCCAACACTCCTAAAATAATTGTTTATCTTGCTAAATTAACTGCTTTATTTGCCAAATTAAGAAGTAGGTGCCTCTGAAGACACTTGAGTTATCCAAAGTGGTTGTACAGATATCTGCTTTCCTTCCCAGAATGTGTCAACACAAGATGTTAAATATCATACTTTCCTTTCAGAACCTCAGCGTTTTTGGAACGGCATGTTAGTCTCTTTCACAGTCCATTTAAAATTTCATGACTCTTGCTCTTGTATGAATCTAGATAAAGTCTTTCAAAATGCCCCATAGACTCATTTAGGCATTAATTGGCCTGTGCACTAAAATTTCCTAGTGCTGAGGCGTGCCTAGAGCTCAAGTCTACTATTTCCAAGACAGGTGCTCTAATCTCAGAGCTGTTATGCAAAGATCAAGCATGACAAGCAGCAGTGTTAGTGTGCCTGGCTTTTGAGATTAGGCTGCCAAACTTGCCTGGATACATGTAGCTTGAGGAGCCATCAAATCTCCAGGAAATTACTTCCTAAGTCTGGACACTATCATTATTTGGCTATGTTTGAAAGTAATAGGTCCAGTTAAAAAGTTGGGACTTGTGTAGCTTTAGGAACTATTTAAACCTAAAAAGATTGTATCGCATATAAAATGCATAACATTGCACAATGGCTGCCTTAGCCAAGTGACCTCTCAGTTTTGCCAAGTGACCTTTTCAAGCCCTGTTCAACAGTTTCTGCATGGATGATAGTTTTGGATAAAGTAATTTTTTCTACAGCATGAACATTAAATACAAGTTTCCAATAACTTGGTACAGTATTGGCAATTTCTGTCATCACACACCCTATCCAGAGTACTAGTCAGCATTTCATCACTTCTTAATTAGACACAGAAAAGCATAAAAGAGTGTGCTAGATCTCATTGCGATTAGTTTCTCTCTTCTCTAGTGAGTGAAATTTCATATTTCAGGAAGATCATCAAGGAGATCTTCAAGGAAAATTCATAGTCCCACTGTAAATTTGCGTTTAGATCCCAGTAGTATTTTCCTCTACAGGTCTACTGTCAGCTGGACCAGGAGAAGCAAGACAAGTTGTCTTCTTCTATGTCTTTGCTATGTTCTGTTCATCTGACTGATAATAAACTATGAGTACTGTACAAGTCTTGTTACAAAATCTTTTTGAAGAATATATTTAATACATTTTTCATGGATGGAAAATTCTGATAAATTATTAGAACTCCAATTTCTAATCTGTTTGTCATGATTGTTCACTTTGCACTAGGGTTTGCCACCTTAGAATCTTTTAAAGCTCTTTTAATCTTTGGTACAAATCGTCTCTGTTAGAAGGCTCCACATCGTGCTGTTTCCCATGTCTCTTGCCTGTTTTGTGGGAAAATCTCCGGTTTCTGTCAGCCTTTCATCTCGTTGACATTTTTTACCATGGGAAAATAGGAGTTTCACAAAACAGCTCTGTAAAATGAATATTTTGTAGCATCTGGTCCGACAAAGCTATAATTGACCACCTCCAGCTTTTGGTCCATTTCAGGAAACTTACAGCTACTGTCCTAAGCATTGATCCAATTGATGCCACGATGATTTTTCGCCTTTTTCACATATCTCTTTTATACCCCTTTTATATACCCTTTTATATAGTTTTATGTATCCTTAGTGCTCTTAGCCCACATATTTATAATTCCTTAGGTTTGATAACTAGCACAGACCCGATGTTCTGTTAAGCCAGGAAACCAAACATCCTGGAAGGCCCCAGACACCAAGGTCCTCTCCAGAACACATTCTGTAAACTAAGATAGGCCCATCCAGGGGGAAGGTTCCTTGGGATGAGGGGTTCACTCGAGCCTCTCAATTGGCAATTTTTGATAGCTATGCCAATTTGCAAGGCCTATAATGGTATACACATTCACTCTGTGTGTGTGCATTTCGGTGTGCTTTTCAGCGCATTCCACCCAAACGGAGAGTGCACCTTTAAGGATCCTTAAATAAATACCAAGGTAAACACCTTCTCTCTTTTAACCATGTTTGACTCTGATTTTAAGACCAGGGAAAGGCAACACAATAACATCTATAAAATAATCAGGTTTTGTGTTGCACTTCATTTTTCAACTTTTTATTTTCCAGACTATAAAATTTCTGGTATTCTTCCAAAACTTCTCTCATCTTTCAATGGCAACACAAACTCTGAGTTTCTCCATTGAAGCCTGTGCCTAAAACACGGGCTTGGTTTTGCTGCCAGAATTTTGGATGCAAAAGCCACTTTTGGGTCTACATATTCTCATTCAAAACAGAACCGAAACCAACCAAACAAAACCAACAAGTAAAAAAATGTTATCCAAATCCTGTTTTCTAGGTTAAAAAATTTAGACAGTGTAGACTTCCACTTTATAGTAACTTTACATCTCTTCCAGTCAGCATCTTCCATGTACTACTGTTTTCTGCTTTCTTATGTTTCCTTGAGGTTGCCTTTCATCTCCACCTTTCTTCAAGAAATGTCTTCTTTTTTAAAAAACAAAGGATGATACAGTGTCCTTTTTCACCCTTACCTCCAAAGACTGGGAGATATCTCGGTCACTGAGGGTGTAATTTCCTTCTGACTGAATTCAGAGGAACTTCCTTTTCAAGACCGCAGCACTACACCTAGCCGTGAATTTCACTTTAACTATGAGGTCCCTGCTCCAACACAATCCTCTTGCACATTGAACAGATGGCCCATGAGAATGTAAAGGTAAAAAAAACCCCTAAATATCGTGGTTTATACTGTTGCCAGGAACATGGCATGAATTGGGTGGTTTGTTTTGCTAACTGCTGGAAATTGGAAAGTGATTGAGCAGTAGACATAGCAGGTGTGGTGTTGGCATATTTTGGACTCCAGCTGAATCATTAAAGCAAACCAGAAACACGGAACAGCTATTTTCCATGTAATCAAACAGGAGGAAATAGTCAGGTATTGCATTATTCACCACTGACTTGAACGGTTTGATCATAATTGAAATTATTTATTTTTCTAGTGCTGTTCTGCACCTGTCTGGTCTCAAGGATACGTTTTAAATTGTTTGACAGGGAGGATTTTTTGACAGGATGGCCTGTATTATTTTGAGGTTTAAGTCTGAAGAGATAAAAGTGCGTTGGCCTGGAAATAGCAGGCTCCTCACCAACTGAGTAGTAGTACAAGTTTCCCCCATACCTTCAAACAAATACACGTTCCCATTGTGTCAATTGCAAAAATTATGACTGATCCAGAAAGAGAATGAAAAAAGAGTCTTCTCTTGAGTAAGTGAAATAAGTAAACATCAGAATGTCAGATGAGCTGCCACTTATGTAAATTTTTATATTTATAAACTCGGCTTGTTGAAACAAACCTTATTGAAACAAAGAGACTTTGACCCCCAGTCTGTCATTGAACAGACATAAATTTACTGCTGCATTTCAGACATTGGCAGAAGGGCAAAAACTCCTCTCATGGAGGACAGATGAGCTGTATTCAGCAGTAGAAAGGCCAGAGCAACACCTGCTTTATCAACCCTTTGCAACCCTGGGGTGTGGGAAGCTCCACACCATGAACCTTTCCCCCACCACATCAGAGTGGGCAGAGGAGCAATTGCAGCACTGTGTCCCATGGGACCTTCTTTTTCTTTTGCATTCAAGGCATAAATTGCTAAAGAACGAAGAATAAAGCAAAACTACTAAATACTGTAAATGTCTATAAATGCTGTGGGGCAGTGGGACTTCCATTTTGTACTGGTGAACAATGCTGTGGAATGTCTGTATGGAAGAAGGAGATGCACGTGAAAGCTTCAGAAGAAGCTGTTAAAATCAGTTGTAAAATGTAGATTTTGTCTTTAAAGGTGAGGCTGTAAGCAAGGAAATTGTTATAATTGTTTTCTGCTTCAGAAAAAAATGATAAAATTATGATCACATAAATTTTTTTGGTTGGTTGTTTGAGTTTTTTGTTTAGCAACTGGATCCAGTAGGATAATGGAGAACTAGCATCTTACAAATACCTTTTTATACATGATTTTTAAAGGTTCTGGACTTTAAACAAAATATAATTATTCTGTTATTACTTGTGTGTAGTGGTTTTACATGGTTTTTTAAGTATCTGCCTTAAAATATCCAGGTGTCAGAACAGTGAGAGACACTGATAATGCCCTTGATTCTCAATTCTCTTTTGTAAGTAACTCCCCCTTGTAAATAAGAAGGGGAGGGGGAAAGGAATTTTTCTGCAAAAACTAAACTCTCAATGCTGTCAGAACCTTCAGTCATCTAATGGTTTTGTCTGTTAATGTTTCAGTCTAGAAAGGGATGACAATGCATGTTCAGGATATTATTAAAATAACTAAGCAGAAGAAAGTGAAAGATATGGTATCAACAGTTCTCATAAATTTTAGATTTTTCTTATACATATTCTCCACTTTCTCAGACTGGGAGAAGAAAAGCATGGTCAATTTTATTAGAACTTTTAAGATCTTGCATTTTTTTTTCTGTCTGTGTAAATACTTGATAGTATTTAAGTAATGCTTGAGAGAAAGAGCTAGATGTTTTTGACTTATGTTACTTGTATGAAGGAATACTCTTGAAGTTCATAATTCTTGCAAAATGAAAATGAGGATTCAGGCCCAGCTTTTAGTAATTTGCAAAGAACTTATCTTTTCACTTTAAAAGCCTATTTTCCTATGAATTGTTACTCTTCCACTTTAAGAGTGTGTTCTTTAATATGATTAGCATGTTTTTTCAAACAAAACATTTTAAGATGTATTGTCTGTGATACACTATTTCAGATGTAATAGAGATGTCAGCTTCCCACAGAAAACCTGTTTTCCAGTTTTACATTATTCAATTTGTGTTTTCCTAGGAAGTGCAGATTTTGTCCACAAAATATTTTCATTTTTCTTTTGGGGTTTCCTTTACCTTCATTTAGGTGATGTAGAACATTGTTGACATACTCAGCAGTTACTCCATTCTTTCATGTCTACGGGTACTGAGCAGCATTTAGAGCCCTGGCTGAATAAAGAAACCACTTGGTACACACATGAAAAAATCGTTGCTAATTCTGTAGTGTCTTAAATACATTCTTTCATTTGACATATATTTCTTTTACTATATTAGTATTCGAAGAAGAGCTGTTCACTCTGAAAGGCCCTGTTCTGTTTTTCTGATTTTCATGCTTTTCTTTGGCAGCATTTTAAGATCATTAAACGGTCTGTGCAGAGAGATCCCTTCTTTTTGTCAGAATTGTTGCATTTGCTTTGAGATGAATGACACTCAGGCCGCCTTCCCAAGACCTCCAGCTCTCCATTTAGGTCTCATATCTTATTTCCCTGGCCTAGAAATCTTTTTGCTGCCCTAGAAATCAATATTCCTACCAAGACCTCATTCATACATTTTTCTTCTGGCTTTTTTTGGGTTTTTTTTCTGTATTTGCCAGTTACATATCATCAACATGTGGAATGGGCAACAGACCTCCCTCAGACATCTAGATTAAAGTAATTTCTCAGAACACCTTCATTGCTGAATAATTGCATAATTACCCATAGAAGTGTATCACTGTACAAAAAAGATAAAACAGCAAAATGAAAATACACATACCAGGGAAAATTGGATGGAGAGGAAATAGTATAACAGTTAAAGCAATAAAACTATTGGCACTTCACATGAGTGAGGAATAAGAGAGACATCACCTCTATGCTAAAAAGAGTAAATTAGGCCATTCAGTTTGGATGTAGAATAACTTAGCCTTTAATTACTCATTATGTTAATAAATATTCCATTTTTAATACCTTAAGCCAGAAGAAAGAAAATTAAACTAAGAAAGCTAAGTATCTAAGTTAAGAAAACATTTAGTTTTGATTTTAATTTAAGTTGTACAAAAGAAGTTTATTTTGAGTTTTTTGCCTTGAAGACTTCAATAATTCTTGACTATTTCTACTATAAAAGAGGTTTTTTGTGATTGCAAGGTACTCTTAAACCAGTTTTTGCAACCAAATCAGTGTTTCTCTTCTATCCCCATGTTCTGCCATACAGTGGTAAAATTGTAAGACAAATAAATTTGCTATAAGAAAAAAATCCTGTTGTCTTCTTTTTCTTAAAAGTCAATTGAAAGATAGCAGCACAAAAAGATCTATTTGTGGTGAGAAGATCAGCCTTCTGACTGATGCAAATATTTATTTTTTCAGCTCTCTTTGTCTTCTGACTTTTCCCCTGCATTTGATTGCTGTGCTGTGACAGTAATTTTTTTGTTGTTGTGTTCAAATAGTTTTACTATAACCTTTGACCATATCCAAGAGATGTTCAGGTATCCAAAATACAGACCTGGTTTTTACAGAAGGAGGCGACCATGTGGAAAAATGTATACACAATCCCAAATAAGCCCCAGTGTTCCACTGGGCTACTGTGGATCAAAATTTATTTTTTGGTTTAAATCTGTGTGAAATTGTCCATGTAACAATAATCTGCACAAGAAAAAAATGTTGTTAAAAAAAGAAGAGAAAATAGGTTTCAAACAGTGAACACTGTTTTTGTAATACACACAGAGATTTCTATTTCTTCTCCCTAAACTCACTAAGGTGTTATTATTTTACTTCAGGAAGGAAAACAGATGTCAATATCTAATATCCTTGAAAATCAGTTCCCCACTGTGCATAGCTATAACACTCCCCTACTCTCCCCGCAGCTCCCATTTCTCTTTACTAGATAGATATTATTCTCTTTTTCCTCTCCTGACCATACAATTACATGTCCTTATAAACTTATTCAATATTGTTTGTAAATGTCTCAATGTTTTCCTGAATAGTTTATCTCTTAGGCCTTTCACAGACTGCTATTTCTGATTCTTTATATTTTTTGTACTCATAACTGTGATAAATTACTTATTTTACTTATTATGCATATTTTAGGGATATGGAATCCGATTCTGAATTATAGCATCATAGGCTATATTTTACTAATTTCAGCTGGGACAGGATTTAAATAATGTTTGAATTCTTTCCTAAGAAACTGGGGAATATATATTTAGACATGCATTTGAAGAAAATAATTTATTTGGACCATTCTGTTCTTCAGCTGGAATACAATGTTTAGCTCCCTCTCTAAATTTATTTGAACTTAAGTGTTATGATTTCCATGGAAACACGTCAGTCTGTCTGAGCATCAAATATTTTCCTTGTTACAGACATTAGTTCCACAAACTGAGCCCATGGTTTAGTGGTGGACTTGGCAGTGCTGAGTTAGTCGTTGGACTTGATGAACTTAAAGGTCTTTTCCAACATAAGTGATTCTATAATTCTATGATTATAAAAGGTACAATGGCCCTGGATACATTGAAAATTGAGTCTGGTGAGGAAAAAAAAGGGGAAAGGGTTGCTTATTTTTCCCTGGTAAACAGCTTTGTAACAACATTTTCTTAGAGTGGAGGAGAAAGGTTTAAGTAATTGGGTAGTCTGTGCTACAGATTGCCTGTAGTCACAAAAATTAATTTAAAAAAAAATCATTAGTGGTCTTATCTTACACGTGTGATCAACAACTTGATCCGTCATGACTTTCTGTCAAATATGAAGAGGAAGGTATTCTAACACTTCAGTCATGATGCATTTCTAGTACTTCAGAACTATCTGAAGGGGTGATAGCACTTCTTTGTCATTCATCAAATATAGAATGCAGCCTGAGCTCGAATGCAAAGTTCCTCTTTCTCATGAAGCTGGAGAGGTCTATTCTCCACAGATTGACTTCATGTCGTCCAAGTCTCCCTCCTGCATCTACAATTCTCTTAAAAAAACAGACAAGTCCACTTACAGCAACACAACACACAGGATATAGCACTGTATTCCTTCAATAAAATTTCCAGTGAAGTCAATAATTAATTCCCTACTCTGTGGAAGTCCATATTATAATCTAATGACATGCAAATACCCAGAAAATTTAGTCATCACAACCATTTCTACTTGACCAGGTGGCTATATCTCCAAGTGTAGGTGATAATGACAAAGCATGATGCAAGACAGCAGATACCTGTTTCAGTTACTGGTGTTCACTAGGAAATATTAGAGGAAACAGTCAGTTTTAAGCTGATGTTTTACACAAATATAAAATTATATTCACTGATTGGGTGCAAGAATATGCCCTGAGTATTTTGGCTAACTAGTTGAGCATACTGAGCAGCTGCCAGTTATCTTGTCTAGCTAACAGTCTTGATTTAACAGTAAAATCTCTGCAAATTCTCTTTCTCTGAGAAAATTAAAAAAACCCGTAGTTGCATAGGTTTCCATATTTCTATGCATGTCTATATAAAGCAGGTATTGTGTAACAGTTTTAACATGAGTTGTATTCATAACATTCTCTTAAAAAATGCTTTCACAAATGGAAATTAAAAAAGTTTGGGAAATGTTACCATTTTAAACTGCTGCTATTTAAATTGTTTTAGAGATGAATTATTTTCTGAAGCTCCCTATCAATACAGTCAAACTACTCCACAAGCAGTACAGGTACATAGTCATGCTCCTGTGTAGAAAAATGAGTTCTTTGGAGATACTATCTTTTCAATAGCTAATAGTGAAGAGGGGGAATGAGAAAATTTTTTTCTAAGGTGGAATAAATATTTCAAATATATATATTTAGAATATCCAAGAAAGTAGAAGAAATGCCTGCCAAGAAATCTCAGGAGTTTTATTCAATGTTCAAAGCTGTGAAGATACACGTGGCTGTAAAAAATCAGCAATGTCTAGACAAGTATACCGTACTAAGTTCAACTTTTTTTTTTGTGGATTAATATGATTTTAATAATTGAATGTGTGATTCAGCATAAATTTAATTTACCACAAGGGAAAGAGGTAGTTCTAGGACCTTTCTGACCTTACTATATTCTGATGCATCTGTCCAGCAGATCCAAAATAGGGTAGAAATCATCTATTAGTTGAATAAGGGAGGCTCATTCCAGCTACATTAGCCCAAGATGACCCAAATGTGAGAAACTGATTTTCACACTCAAATACCTCAGAGCCAAGCCTCTCTTGTAAATCTAAAATATATGTTTTCACTGAAGTTGATAATTCCACTAGAGCAGGAAAATAAATCTGAAAGTGGTCTTAAGATGGCTATAGATTCCAGATACAGTTAAGAGATTTGGTGGTTTGGTTTTGGTGGATTTTCTTAAACTGGTATTTGTGAAGAGGGGCTTCCGCTGCTTGAACCACTGATAGTACTGAAGATTAGAATAAAATGCAGGGAAAGGCTCCTAATTATACAATCTGGTAGAAGCTGCTGAAGAGTTAGAAGTATAACTCTGACAGGAGAAATAATATATTTGGCATAGAATACCTTGATAAAAGTCTGATTTACATTTGAAAGCCAGCTGAGTACTGCTAGAAGGATTATTTTTAACAAAACAGGATAGACAAGAATTACATTAAAAGTATTAGAATTTTAAACCATGCAGAAAGAGTCAAATCAGAGAAAAAATTACTTTTAACATAATTATTTTAATTCCTTCAAAGTCTATTGCATCCACTGACAATATTTTTATGCAGCTATGTTAACTTTTTTAATTCAAATTACTTTGAGCTACCAGTGTGTCCATAAGTAAAAAACCAATGTTATTTCCACTGTGAGGTAGAGAGGTTATTTTCTGTAGCTCAATGTATTTTTATTAATCAGTGACTTACTTTATCATGGGTTAATGATACGTTTCCTTTCCTGACAAGACAGCTGATTTTCTCAGCATGCACACTGTGGATTCAGTCATCCTTGCCCCACTTGTTTCATACTTTCCAGTCAGTAGCTCAGTCAACCAATTCTTTTTGCTGATAAGATTTCTTTGGCAACTCCAACATGCAGTTTTTTCCTTTTTTCTAGTGTGCACGCTCACCACTGAGTGAAGCTTTTCAGAGCTTTGTTATGCAATGACCACACTGCTCCTATTTTTTAAGAAATGGGTTCTGTACCAAAAGCACCTAAGGGTTCTATTATTCTATTAATTTTCGCAGCATGGATATATCTGTCAGAACACTTAAAATAGAAAAAGGAATCTGTGTGGTTGATTACACAGTCCTGATAAATGAAGTATGCTGACATTTATAATAGAGTTAGGATTGAATTATAAGGGCAGTGAGTAGACAGCTCCAACTGCTTGTAGGAAAACTAACTTGATCTTTCTGAATGCTGAGAACAGTTCTGGAAGTGGTTGTCATCTATGATTCATTTTTCTTGTCTTTGCTGGGAAGTTATGTTGTGATGTGGTATACTGAGCAATCACACCCATAGGACAACAGGCAGGGAGGCTGGAAGGAGAGAGGGGAAGAGACTCATCCCTTACAGGAGGATTGCAAGAGCAGAGACTGAGAGGACTAAGAACTGGTAGAAGACAGTCATGATACAGAACAAGTTAAAAGAAAAAAACATAATTTTTTTGGGTCTTCCTTAATGTTTGGTGCAACCCAGAAACCCACTGGCAGTTTCTGGCTTGAAAGTAAACTTAAGGAAAAATCCACTCTAAAAGACTGCTGGAGAGAGAAGACATTTGCTTGTGTAATTCTGACTTCTATTCTGTTCAGATACTCTGAATTTTCTCCATTTAATTAATCCATTTTGAAAATAAATTTCCAATAAAACACAGCTTTGGTATTTTCTATGTCCTGTTCTGAAGGAAATATGCAGGCTGTTGTGTCTTAGAACTGTGTACACACAAGGTCTTGTCTCAACACATCACTAGCCTGATCAGTACATATCCAAGAGAAGTGTGAATGAAGAGAAGATTAATAGATTTTGACAGGTTACATGCTGAAAATCCTAACTCATAGTCTTGCAGCTGGTGAACACCTCTTCTGGTAGCTGTTTATCTAGAAATGCCCCAACACTCTCTTGTATGCTGGAGTGACAATCACAGCTCAAACTGAGGTCCTGACTGGAAAGGCCAGGCTCTTCCAGCTAGTGACAGATAAATGTCATTATACTATTTTTTCTGAGGTTGTTCTATTCCAAATATCTTTTCCTCAGCTTCTCAGGAGATATCCTTAGTTTGTTGAGCTAGGAGACTATTCTGCAGCAAGTGTGTCTAAACGCTTTTAGCCTACATTTTATTTATATACATCCAGAGAATTTATATTTTCTTTTCAGTAGGTGCAAAAATATCAACGAATTACAAGCACATCAATCAATACAAATCAATAGTTAAATAGCTATATTTGTAAAGCTTTTAACTCCTACATAAGACTAGCTCTCCTTTCATGGAAATACCTTAAAACTTTAAAAAAATTGAAGTTGACAAAAATTTTGCAATTAAAAGTTTTAATTTGCTGAATGTTAAAAAATCCCTTTTAGTCAGTCACTACGCAAGCAAATAGGTGAAAAACCACATATCAACAGGGTCCTATGCAATATTTTGATGCTCTATGTATTATGCCTTAGAGGGTGAGGGTTTGGGTTTTTCTTACATTATGGCTGAAATACACCAGAAAGTGATGCATCACATTGTGAGGAAAGCTTTTCATGATCATCCTCCTACACTCTAACCTCAACAACTACTCACTTTATAGCACGATCATCCTGTATATTTTTGCCTTTAATTTTGACCACGACAACATGCTATTTGTGAGTTATTGTATCTGTTTAGTTCATGAATCAGTTGCCTCCCAGAAACAGTATTCATATGAATATTTCTGCAAAATCCCAATTCAAAATTTTTCTTTCTGTTTCATTACAGAAAGACCTTTAGAGAAAAGTGATGCTTTTATATTATTCTTTCCTCTCCTCCCATAATCTGCCTTGGACTTGCATTAGTTTATATTTTAATATGTCATATTTTATTGATTTTTTTTCTTACTGCATCAACAAAATATAATATTAATGAAAGGAAGTGAAGAAGAGAAATAATTTTACTGAAAGGGATGAAAGGAAAATAATATCTTTGTCCAATCTAATTTTTAATCCATAGTTTCCTATTCCTTTTCTCCCCAGTATGAGGATTCTTTTTCCCAGATTAAATTTCAACCCAGTTTTACTCTGTTTAGTCTTATTAAATTTCTTTGTATTTAGTATCCAACAATCAGTATATTTCTCACATTAGAAAAGCATTGATATCTGTTCAGCATGTAGAATTTACTCATATAATAGCCATAATGTTGACAAAGATTCTAATCAGCAAAGCTCTTTTTGTTTTATTTACCCCATATTAAAATTTCAAAGAAAAAAAGCACTATACCAGGTTATTGAAAACTTTTAATTGAGAAGTGATGATAAATCTCCTTCTAATCCTGTGTTATATTTACTATGTCTTGGAAATAACATAAAACTTTGATGAAAAGATGCAGAAATTAGAAAATCATGATGGTTTGTTTTGTTTAAAAAATGATAGTCAGAAATTATTCTGAACTTCTCATTAAAATATTTTTTTCTTAATAATCTGTGCTTTAAGACAGCAGAGATTTCTTTCATTAAAGCTGAAAGGTCACACATGGAATAAAATTCTGTAAGTACACTTTTGAGATGGTTAATCACACTGTCAGTGTTCAGAGAATGAAAAAGACTTAGATGTTATGGTAATTAACATCCTGAAAGGGAGTTGCTTGTTCCCCATCTTTAGTTATGGAATTTAGTCATTTAGTTTCTTGCATTAGAAAAACTGACATGAACAGAAGGTTGGTGAGGAACTGCAACAGGTTGCCCAGAGAAATTATGGCTGCCCCATCCCTGGAAGCATTCAAGGATGGGTTATATGGGACTTGTAGCAACCTGGTCCAGTGGAAGGTGTCCCTGCCCACGGCAGGGGGCTGGAGCTAGATCATCACTAAGGTCCCTTCCATCCAAACCATGCTATGATTCTATGAATCCAGAATATTCATTGTCATAAAGTAGTAGGTATTTTGTATGATGATGTGAAAAGCAACATCTATATGAATTCCTATCAGACTGAAGCTGAAGCAAGTGGACAGTAATATTTTCTTCGGTAGCTATTAACCAGGGATTAATGCTGTTCAAAAAAAAGCAGAGAACTTTATTTCTTCTGCAAATATCATCTGGTCCTTTTATCATCTTCAAATGATAAGCAGAACCACAAGGAAGACCAATTTAAGAGTTGAAGAAAATATGCCTCTATATTGTCTAAAGAACTCTTTTGTTATTCCTTTGAGCAAATCAGAGATAGTCCTACTGATATTAAATCAAGTTTTAAAGGAAATATTTAATGATAATTAGGAAAAAGGCATTTTTTTAAAAAAAAAAAGTATTTATGCTTATAAGTCTTTATTAAAAAACCTTTAAGCAAAATTACTGGGAAAAGAAGTCTAGAAGGAAAGCCTGAATTCTTAAATATACCATCTTTATATAATACCCCAGCAGAGTAAATGCAAATTTGTCTGTGGTAGTCCATTGGGATCTTCCTGTATCAGGGCACAAATAAGAAGACAGCTATGTTGCTGTTTTCTATATCTGGACTCTTGCTCAGGTTACTCATAAAAACCTGTATTCCTGCTTTCTCAGTCTATACCAAATAATGAATGATACTTTTATTTATTTTTATTATGCACCAATTCCTCGGTCTTCACTTACCAGTATACACCTGTGCTCTTTATTTGGATTTTTTGTTCTAATATGAAAAGGCTAGGAAATGTATGACTTTACCATCAGATCAAATGGAATTTCCCTGGCTATATACTTGGGGCAGGATTAAATAGAACAATCACCTGTAATGTGTTGTGTAATTAAGTCAGTTTTAATGACACAAGAAGTAAATGTCCATTCCTAAAGTGTTCTTGGCTAAACTGAATTATTTACAGGAGCAGTTCAGTTTAAAGGACTATGTTCAACTCCATAATCTGTGTTTTCTAGATATGAACTGGGAGTTTTAAGAATTAATTTAAGTTTTCTACTGACACAGGCAAAGAATATTCGGAGGTCAGGCAGAGTACGTTCAGAGATCAGTTGCTTTTGGAATTCTATGTTTTACAGTGTGATGAATTAATACTAAGAAATACAAAGAGGATGGAAAGATTTTGGCTGGCATTATAAATTAGATAAGCAAAGTAATAGCCTTGAGGAGCACAGGCTTCTCTGATCTTTCTCGGTGTGTGCTGCCTGTATTCTTATTAAACAATCAGAGGTAAACAGATGGATTTGGAAAAACAGCTCTTCATCTGTGAGTATGAATGTTCATGCAAAACTTTGTGTGTGTATGTGTGTTTTGGTTGGTTTTTCTTTAACTGAACACTGAAAAAATAGCTTATTTTCTAGTCAGGTTGGGTTGATCAACCTTAGTGCATCTTCACTCTGAGAGAAATTGAGTTATAAATGTTGCTACTGTCCTTTCTGAATTTACTAACAAAAAAAGGCAAACTAAATTACTACAGTCAATAACATGTGACTTAACCTTCCCAAATAATCTCTTTTGATATCTAAAGCTAGCAATGTACAAAGATTTTCTTACCTCTGTACAATTTCTGAACAGTTCTTTGTGAAATCAGATAAAATGCAAACTTGTTTGCTTTGAAAAATTCACGTGCACTAAAACTATTATCTTGAAAAAGTTTTGATTTGATTAATTGGCTTTTATTTAAAACTTTTTCATATGAGTTTTCTTACCATGATTTAATAAACCTGTCATAGGAAGCAGGAGTAGAATTTCTAGCAGTCTAAATGTCTGTATTGCTGTGTGTGAAAGGTACAATTATTGAATTTGTGAAGGGTGGGGAAATGGAATATAAAGGTAACAATTTTGTCTCTTCTGTTTTCTTCTGCATGGTTCTACAATACATTATTCAGAATGTAAAGGCAAGTACTCAAAGCCAGAAATGCCATAGTAGAGTTGCTCTTATACCTCTAATTGGGCATTTTACAAGTGAATTATGAAGGGGATTTTTGATAAAGGATTTCCAAGTTCTGAAAAAGCACACTGAAGAGAAAAGACTTGTGATGGATCAAAACCAAAACATAAGACAATGTGGGATAGATAAATTATATTTGTAGTTTAATCTGACTAAATTCATCCTTGAAATGATCTGAAACTCAAGAAGAAAACAATCAATTGGGAAATTATGATATTACTAAGGGTTAAGAGAAACTGTTGTAGCATGACAGGAGAAAATCAGGAGGGATAAGGCACAGAATAAGCCACTGGAAAAATAGTGACAGGAACAAAAAGAAAAGATATAAGTAAATTAGTAGAATACAACCATGAAATGCCTTTGTGAGGTGTTCAGTGAAAACAGAAGACTGACGATAGACGACAGGAGTGACAAGTTTTTGAAGCTTTTTTGCTCAGCTTATATTAACACAAGTAGTATCAGAAGCTCTGTTACCACTAATGACATGTATAATTGTGGAAGCTGACATGAGAACAGGAATGTTTGGATTTGTTAAAAGTCTCAGACAAAGTGGACCTATAGCTATTCATGTAAGGTACGTAAGGAACTGCATGTTCTTGTGCATTAAAAAAAAAGTCAGAATTTGTGAAGGAAGGGAGGAATTCCAAAGGATTAGAAAGTTACAAATGTATATATTGCCTTTGGAAAAAATAAAAAAAAAAAAGGAAAAAAAATAAAATAAGATGGTCAGGGATTTGTAGCTAATTCAGCCTATCTTTGGTATACAAAAAATGTTCAGAAATCTGGAACAAAAACATAAACCATCTATTTTTAACAGTCAACATTAATCTGTCAAGAGCAAAACAAATCAAAACATCTTAATGTCTTTTTATGACAGGTTGAAAGTTCTTGTGTGTGAGAGAAGAGTAAGAAGTGTCACAGAATTAGAGATAAGAGTAACTCTCAAATTTTCATAGGGAAGTCAGGAAAACATTGTCTAGATGAAACCATAATAGAAGTATAGTTCTTAAATTGAAAGTTGTATCAAGAAACTTCAAAAAGTCTGTTCCAGGTTTCCTACTACTCAGTTTTGTAATTAAACATTTAGACACTGTATGAGAAAAATGTTAACCAGTTTGTAAAGTATATGAAAATTCAAGGAAAAGCACTGAGCCTTCGAATACATTAAATTACTTGGAAACAGTCCAGTGGAGAGTAACAGAGCTGTTCAAAAAAATAATTGGGATTGTTTAAAGCAGAAAACTGAGAGGATGACATGATAATGGTATGTTAAAGGCTGTCAGTAGGAAGAAATTGTACTGCTGTGTTCACAAGATATAGGACAAAAAGTAATGGTCACAGACCAATCCAAGCACACATACTTCAAATAATTATATTGATCCCTGCAGTTACAGACACGCATAGCCAGAATTTAGAGCTCTATCTTTTTCTCACTAATTGAGGGATATAGCACGACACCTATAAATTAGGTCTGTAACCATTAGTCACACCACTGTACTGAAAGTTGGAAAGAATTGCACTGAACTGGGATATTATCTCATCTGTGAGATCATTTCCCTTGTTTTACTCTTTTGGGGTTCTCTAACTCATACAGATACAACAAAAACTGTTCAGCAAAGGAAAACATGAGAAATTTGTGGTTCAGGATGTTATGATACCAAGATTTATTTTGAAAGTCATTTATACACACCTCCATGTATTTCAGAGGAGCTGGCTATTCCCAACATGCTTTAATGTGTAGGCTTATTCATCCTGATGTGCAAGTGAATGTCAAGAAAGCCTTATTCTTTCTGGTAGATTTCACTAATGTAGAAACAATCAATCAGTAGCGCTGACTTAATTCCTCGTCTAACAGACTGTTTACCATGGAACGTTTGTGATGTTGCCTGTCAGTTCTCATTACCTTTTGATCAGTAGCATTTCAGGAACGGCACTGCCAGAAGCAGTTGACTTTGACAATAGAAGTGCATTTAATAGAGCACTCTTATGTGTAAGTTAGCCATTTCACAGTAGACATAATAAATTATGTTAACTTTTAGAGACAATTAAAGCTGGGCAACCTCTAGGGTTCTGTGGTTTAAACTGGATTCAACCAAAGATAATGAGCATTTAGTATCAAGCAAGCCTCAAATGTTATCAAAAGTTATGTTCTGAGAGAAAAAGTGTGCTAGTGATTTAAAAATACGACATGCTCTTTCTTTTAAACTTTCTTTAAACATCAACAATAAAAACCTGATTTTTCTTTTAATGCATTCTATCTACTATATGCTTAGGTCTAAGCATGGTGTCTACTTTTGAGCCAAGAGAGATACTTTATTGAGCAAAAATTTTGCATTTTTCTCTTCACGGTTGTCTTCTCTTTCTAAAATGGTTTATCACTGGAAAGATCCTCTCACATCATGTTCCTCTTTACATAAATATTTTAGCTTCTTAAAAGTTCTGACACACGATTAAAAAAAAACCTCTAGTTTTCCAAAATATTTATATTTTTTTAGAAAGGTTGTAGACCACTTACATCAGAGCTACATGATGACATCTGTGTCAAGATAGAAGCTTTAAGTGGTCATTGAGTTAACAGGGTAATTCTTCCATAAATGCTGTGTTAAAAGACTGTTCCTGAGGTTAACTATTGGTGCAGGGACCCTCTGCAAGCTCTCTGGTGTGCGTCAGCCAAGACTGAGAGCACATCGCACATACGGTGGCTTAAATGTGGGAATTTCAGCTTCCTTAGTCACTCCAGTGAATCTGGAGCCAGTCTTTGTCAATATTTTTAGCTGTTTGTATTAATAATGCATTGTTTATACCTTTCTCCCTGCATTTGCATTTTTTGTGAATATGCTATAATTAACTAAATTTTGGCAGTCTTTTGCAAAATGTGATCCAGTGGTAGAAGCTAAGAGATAAATGTTTCTTGCAAGTTTTTAAAAAAGTAGGATGAAATGAGTGATGTCAGAAAAGAACCGACTTATGCCTTAAGGAGATATTAATGACTTAGTTAGTTATTAGATATGGGAGTCACTGAAAACCGGGATCGCAACCGTACTGATACAAGGAATGACTTGTTTAATTTTCCAGGTGATTTGCTCTTCATTATACTAAAATTTTACCCAGATGTTTCTTTGTCTATAAGTCACTTTCCTTTACTTTCTTGATTCCAAGCATATTAAAGATGTAAAATAAATGCTGAGAATTGATATCCTAGTTAAAAAAAAAAAATCATAAAGAGCTCCTCTGAAATTTTCTCTCGGCTTATGAGGCATGCACACTGCAGAATAGAAGCTAACCTGCAGTTATATGACAGATTACTCTACTAGTACACAGTTTAAGGTAAGAGTCTGTCAAATGGAAGGAATCCACCCAGAAAGAATAAAAATTTTAAAATACCTAAAGGCAAAACCGAAGGATCAGTTTGTTAAAGTAGACAAAATTAAAGTAGTAAATGCAGATGGTTTTATGATTCTTCACATACTGAGGACCATATAAGCAAGTTGTAATTACACTACTTTTTATCACCGACTGTCTTTGAGCCTGAATATATTTTTTCAGCTACATTCCTGTCAAAAAGCAGAACTATCAAATGAATGAGCAAGGATTCTCATTAGATGGTTTCATTTTAAACAACAATTAAAAGATTTTTAGTACCTAGTGCAGAAACACAAAGAATAACAAGAAAAAAAAATAAAGTAGCTTTTATACTTGTCATTTCCACAACATATAAAATTAAGTAGAGCTCTTGCAGACCAGCACAAATCACCACATCTTCTACATACAGCACTGAGAAACTCTTCTGTCCATGCCTGAGCAGTTTTCAAACTAAAGAGTGACACTTAGTTCTCATCAAAGACATTTTCTGCCTTTCTCATAGAGGATGTATCTTAATATACAGAGGAGGAAAGGCATGTGAAGGAAAGGGTACTTTTGAAATGGGGAGAAAGACCACCAGAACAAAGGAAAAAAAGCCAAAACAGAACAAAAACCCCAAAATCCAAATATTGTGGCTGGAATTGTTAAATCCCTACTTAAGAAAAGCTTTAAATACTTTAACTATACCCAGGATAAAATGTGAAAATTTATGCTGCTTAATCCTGTTTTATTTATCTTGCCAGACATACTGAGGTGAAATGCAGTATACTTGTTGGGTTGGCTTTCAAATAACCTGGGGCAACCAAAATTGAAGTACTTTAAATAACTGTTTTGCAAACTGGTTTTGGATGCAACTGAAAGTGAGCATGTTTATGACCATGCTCTTATGATTTTAATGTTTTTTGAGTTTTATTTTGGTTTTTTTTTAGGAGGGTATTTAATATCAAGTGAAGTGTTACTGTAAGAAAATAAACACCAATAATATATAAATCACTTGATAAAAGGATTATTCGGCAAAAATTTCTTAATGTGTTCATTTCTGGTAAATCACAAACTGTTAGTGCTTTTCCTAGACTCTATTTTATTAATAATCTACATATTATTTCTCTCCTACTCCTACAAAAATGGGAATGCAGATTTGCCTTTTAAGATATTTCCAAAGTTTTGTCAGCTTTTCTACATTGAATGATATCTCAATAAATTGAAAACTCACTCAAATTTAATCATTTTTTTTATTTCACCTAAAGACTCTGATGTCTTCCAGATAAATGAAAGATATTCAGGTGCTGCTGTTCCTCATGCAGTAAAAAAAATATTTACTTACTTTCTGCTTTCATTTTTCAAGGTAAATAGTTTCAGATTCCATATGTAGCTACTTAATTTATATGACATAAAATCTATTAGCTTTACTTTAAAAAATTAAAAAATATGTTGAATATGTTTAAAAAAGATTATTTGACCATGATATTAGTTTAGATGTAACCAGATTTTAAATATAGAGACATCAGTTACATATTATTAGTAATGATCAGTAAGACATAATTACTCAAGAAAAAAATATGCACGGACAATGAGGTAAAATGAAACACTTTCACAATAAACCTTTATACTTTTCTTTGATTTTAAGTAAAGGAAATATGACAGATTTGTTATCACAGGGAAAACTGTAAGTGGTTTAACATATATTAGGAATTTAGGTGGATACAAAATGTAGAGGCTGTGTTAAAATAGAAATTGTGGTTTGGAGACACTCCCAGTGAATCTTCATATTTGAAACTGAGTTCTTTTTAACTTGGTGATAAACCTAATTTGACTGTGGCGAGGCAAGGGATGAAAGCAGAAGATTTGGAGAGGAGGGAAAATAGAGTTGTATTGAGGATGGAAATTAGAGTTGTTTTTACTCAAGATGACCTTGCAGTGAGAGGATGCTAAGAATATTTAGTGTGGGAAATTTCACGTATTGTGTCTGCTTTGGGTTGTTTTCTGTCTGTCTTGAGAGGATGAATTTCTGTAGAAGATAACAGAAAGCTGTCAAAGACTTGAAAGTCATTCATCATGGACAGGCTTGGGCTGCCCATTGGGAGAAAGAGAGATAAGAAGCTCAGAGGTTATAGAAAGTACAGCATTGTGAATTATTGTACATGTGCCAGGCCCTTTGATATGTTGAGGCCAGGAACAGGTTCTTTTACTTTTTGCCCCTCTTATGACGGGCCAAGCTTAGCAGTGTATGTGTCCTTGCTTGTTTTTGGAATCCTCCAGACAGCAAGGTGATGGAATAAATCTACTCTTCACTCTTCAGCTTTGGGTTGTGGTCAGCTCAGTTACTTGCATCTATCAATTCACACTTTGACAAAACCTTAGGCAATCTCAAAACAAGAGTATTATTCCTTAAAAAATATTCAGTCATGACTTGACAACTCTCAACATATAGCTTAAATGATTTGCAGGTTCTCCAAAAGTTTAACATTGTTCATGAAGTTTTGTAACCACTAAGATTTAAATCTTCATCAGTTCCACTCTTCTCATATATTCAGTTGGTTTACAGCTATGATTTTTCTATCTTTTTATGCTGCTGAAATAAACTCTTCACATAGTTTTTCTTCTTGCTTTCCTTAAAAATTATTCTTTTAGCTTGTTAAGCCTTTTAATGCTCTTATATGCCATAGGGATGAAACAAAACTCCTCCCGACTTTGTGGAATAATATATGAGTTCTAATATTAGTTTCTTTTTTTTTTTTTTAACTAAAGATACTTATTTCATCAATCTGACCAGAATTAACACTAAGATTTTTAGTCTGTTGTCTACATCAATTTATTACAGTGCCTAAACCAATGAAAAGCCTTTTTTTTCAGAGCCAATTTCTGGTTTATTTTTTTAGGTAACAGCATTTTTAAAACACACCAAATCCTGGATATCCAAGGCTGTAAACCATATTTCTTCTTAAGACCAGCAAGTAGAATATATTTATACACTGACATGTATGTAATAACTGTGCAATAGTTCAAAGTCTGGGATTTGCTCTATAAACACCAACAAAGGGCATATATTGAAGGGAGGAATTTACTCTCTTTAGTTTCAGTCTCTCAATTAAGGTGTTTGTTTAGAACATGACTTTCCCAGGCAGTTCTCAGCAGAAAGACAGTGTAGTCTCATAAGAAATCTGACTTAGGTGACATGACTAACCCTCTTTTTATAAAACGCTTTAGTTTAAATAATATGCAAACACACTTCTATGATTAGGCCAGTTGACAAAGCTCTGTTCCTGGGCTGAATTCCTGTATGAACTTGTGCAACACATCTAAGGCTGCACAAATTTACCTGTGATTTATGTATTGCAAGTCCCAAGCAGCAAGCACATCTGTTCACTTCTCAGGGTGGCTCAGCACTGTACAAGATGAAGTGAGGGCACCTCTGCAGATGCATATCTGGTCTTCATATGGAGAGCTTAGGAAGGCAAGGCTTCTCTCAGGCTTTGACAACTAATTTTAACCAAAATTGTTTGTTGCAATTTTCCCTCTTTTCTTGTCTGTTGGTTAGACCATTCAAGAACTAATAATCTGAAGGGTGTTGGCTCTACATTACATGTCATAGCAAGCTTCCCTACATTTTAATGAATCCCAAGCTCCTCCTTTCCTCACTGTTCTTGTGCTGAAACATGTAAAGAAGCCTTAGACCAGAGGGAGGGTGAACTCAATATTAATCTAGAAATCAGAATTTTCAGACGCATCAGGAGAGTTGAGACTGTTAGAAACATCTAAATTTAGCCTACCTGTGTCTGCATGTGAGTTAGGTGACTAAACTCCATTATGCCCTAGAAAGCAGCTAGGCCGTCTCATTGCTAAGAGCTTTACTTTAGAGTAAGACAAATTTTCTTCCAGGCTCCGTTGCTTGCACTGACTACTTCTCTGTAGAATGCAATGGGATTTTACATTCCAAGTGTACCTGAAAGCATTATAATCATGCAGCCCTTTAATACTTGTTACTGCCATTGCTATTAAGTCATCAGTTTCGGAAAGAGTTTGCAACGCTTTAGGACTTACATTTGCCAAGTTTGCCTTGTGAAATTTTCTAGACCCTTCAATTTCTCATCTTGTCTTCTTTAGCTGTGATAGCAATTTTTCTAATTCACCAGATCTAAGTCTATTTTGGTTTTTGTTCATGGTAGAATCAAAGCAGAAAACCTTTTTTCTATGAAGAATGAAATATTTTCAACTTAGATTCATTACTTAGGTAGTGAGGCCACACAGAGAAATAGTGGGGCTGGTATGATAGCTGAGACACTGAGAAGTGGAAGAGCAGGACATGATGTAGAGAAGTACAGGCACAGCACTGGAGACGTATGGGCTATGAAAAACTCACCCATGGTGTCCTGTTTTCAGCTAGAGTAGGGTTAATTTCTTCTCAGTAAATGTTACAGTGCTGTGTTTTGGGTTCAGAATCAGAATGGTGTTGATAACACACTGAGGGATTTGCTTTTTTCTAAGTCATGTTATCCTAAGTAAAGGACTTTTTTCTTGTTTCATGCTGTGCCAGTGAGGAAGTACACAAAAGAAGCTGGGAGGCAGCATAGCTGGGACAGGTGACCCGAGCTGACCAAAGGGTTATTCCACACCACAGAACATCATGCCCAGAATATGTACTGGGGGGAGTTACTGGAAAGAGGTACTAGTCTGGGTTCGGGAGGGGGGTCTGTCATCATTCAGTGGGTGGGCAATTGCATTATGCATCACTTGGCTTTCCCTTTTTATTATCATTTTCATTTACCATTATCATATATTTTTACTTTACTTTTGATTATTAAACTGTTCTTATCTCCTACAAGTGTTACCTGATTCTTCTTTCCATTCTGCCAGGGTGGTGGGGAGAGAGGGGTGTTGATCAAGCGGCTACATGGAGTTTAATTTCCAGCTCAACTTAAAACATGATATGGTCATTTAAGGAAATGAAAACCTGGAGTTGGAGAAAGTTGATTTTATGGCTAACGGAACAAAGAAATAACATATAACATGAATTTCTGACTTATAGTAGTCAGTAAATTGCTTATTCTAGAAACTTGAAAACGAACTAAACTCTGTTTAATATGTGTCGTGGTTTGACAAGGTCCAGGTTTCTGACAAAGGCCCAGGTTTATAGCAACACTGCAGCATGTTCTCACCAATATCCAAGAATTGAATTCACATACACTGCTCTATATCTAACAAATTAGATTCCAGGCAATCTGTCTTGTATTTTTCCAGATAGTACACCTGGATATTTTATAATAACAAAAAGAGACAGAAAAGCATCTTTTTTATGAAAACTTTAATAAACTTTCAAGCATAGATAAATGCAATACCATGAACACACGCAAAAAAAAAAAAAAGTAATCCTAAACATGTTCAGTGCTGCAGTAGTATAGGGCTGTACACAAAACCGTATCTATCTCTACTGCTGTCTCTTGTTCTGAGTATTTTGCTATCACAAAACAACGTAAATTTTGCAACAAAAAACCACTTAGAGTACTTTGTGCCCTATATGGTGTTTGACCACAAAAATGCAGTGTATGATACATGATCATCACTGAAAAAATACAGTCTTTAATATATTTGTGAATATGCTTATTTAACATAAATGGAATATTCTGGTACAGTCCTATAAAAAATGACATTGAGATCTGCTTAGACATTTAAAATATATAAACTCCTGAGCTGTGTACATCTGTTTGCAGCACTACTGACGTATTCTTGATTAGATGACCTTGATTAGTAGACAATTACTTCAAACCATTAAAATTGTTTGGAGAGAGAAAAACATGTGCATTCATGACAGGAAATAACTTGGACAGAAACATTAACTGAAAGAGTCAAATAGAGCCTGCCAACAGATTGCCGGGTGCCCAGACTAGTTAAAATAAGATGAGAAAAACATAGATATAATCTGTTGGCCAAATCCCGGGGTCAAAGCCATTTCCCTTGGAGAATAGAATTTCACATTCAAAAGTGATATTCTCTCAATCCTGGTACTGTTTCTTTGCACAGATGTTTCCTTTGTGTAGAGCTACAACAACCTAAATCTATGTTTCAATTGGTTGGAATAGCAAAGATGAGAAAAATCCTTAACTGTTATAAAAGTAACAACTGCAGAGGGTCAATGTAACAGTAAAATAGAAAGGTGATATTTAGGCCACTCATATATGTATGCTCAAATCTTTCTGGTCTGCTTTTGATGCTGATCAGTGAGACACAGCTATTTTCACAGTGCAATTTCCAGGCATTGCAGGTAGTAGGCAACTATACTGTAAAGCAATCTGAATTTCATCTCTGCTGGCTAGGATGGCTCAAGAATTGTAATGAATGTTGAGACAGATAAACTCTGAGATGATGGTGTTTCTGAGAGCCTGAAACATTCTTCTCAGCCTAGAAAATGCTGTGTCAGGATTTCAAATGCTAGTATATATTTTGATCATTGGGAAAGCAGCAAATTAATTAATAATATCAAAGGAAAGAAAGAATGCAACATGGAATATTAGTTAAAGGCTCCACTCATCTCAAAAAGAGTAGAGAGATGTCACAGCAGTACAAGTGTGTGCTCATTTGTTTGTCTTGATCTAGAAGAATCACTTCAGAGGAGAATATTTTTGACTGTATCGAAGTAGAAAATACTGCTTGAAACCTGTAAAAGTTTGGAGAATATCAAACTTCAAGAAGATTAGAATTGTCATATCAGATCAGTGGTCTGTCTGTCCCAAAGACAGTTTTCAACAGCACAGCAGAAAATGCTTGAGAAAGGACAAAATTAAGGCAAATGTGTGCTTATTGCTCACTTCCCTGAAATATCTTTCCAGCCACAAGTGGTCTGTGGCCCTGAGACTTTTGGAATGACAAGTGGTCTACTAAGTTTAATACTTTCCAATTTTACAATGTCAGCTATTCCTGCATGTAGTCCTTGATGAAAAGAATATTGTTCAAGGTATCTAAGGAATGTGTATATTATTTTGTCCCTTCCTAAATATACTTCACTTGGCAGAGATTGCATCATCTTTTAATTTCCATAAAATGCCCCCAGAAACATTCATCTGCTTCATCTATTTGCCTCATAATTATTTTGTAGAATCAAAGAATATCCTGATTTGGAAGGGACTCACAGGGATCATCAAAGTCAGCTGCTGGCCCTGCACTGAACAATCCCAAGAATCACACCATGTGCCCGAGAGCATTGTCCAAATGCTGTGTGAACATGTCAGGCTTGGTGCTGTGACCACTTCCCTGGGGAGCCTGTTGCAATGCCCGACCACCCTCCAGGTAAAGTACCTTTTCCTAATATCCAACCTAAATTTCCCCTGGCACAGTTCCATGCCATTCCCTTGTGTCATATCTCTGTTCACCAGAGAGAAGAGATTGGTGCCTGCCCTGCCACTTGGAATGTTTAGACCATGATGGGGTGTCCCCTCAGTATTCTCTTCTCTAGCTGAGCAAGCCAAGTGATCTCACACACAAGTGCTGTTCCTCATATGGTTTCCCGCTCCCCAGGCGCCTGCAATAAAGTAGGTGTGGTTTGATCTTTTTGATACATTTCTTCTGGTAAAAATGGCTTGTAAGTGTCTTTAATTTTCATTATGGTTGTATGACAACCACTCCCTGCATATATTGGCAATTTTGTCAATCTTGTCCCAAAGTGCTTTCATGAGGGTGGCAACTCCCCAGAGACATTGACGAGGTATTCATGATTGTAAAACTATATTGATTTTAACTATGTGCTGAACTTCCAGGTCCAGTCCCAGACTCCATTTCAAAATTTATAAAAGAATTCAACAGAAAAGGCTGAAATTCCAGGATGTGAAAAAGTAGTGCTTCCATTACAATGTGAAGCTGCCTGATGTGTTCAATTTTGGGCTAGGTTTTCTGGAAAGATGTGGTGGTTTTCTATAGGACAGTCCCTGATTTGTTTTGGCAGAATCCAATTTGTCATTTATGGTTTAACCTGTTCATTCATCTTGTATTTCTTTTTTTCCCTCCCTGCTGGAAATATAAAACAACTAGAGAGGAAAGACATTAAAGATTTGCTTAAGAAGATCAATTGCACTTTGATGCACTTCCTTTGCTTATTAAATTGAAAGTTCACTTTTTATCAGTTTGACATATGCATAAAAATGAGGTATTCAAAAACAGAAATATGAAAACCCAAAGCATAGAAGCATCACACTTTTTTTCAGATTATTACACAAGGGTAGACAAAATGTAGCAATAGCAATTTTTTTCTGGTGACAGAATATGTGGCAGATTAATGATTGTTATTTGAATCTACATTTTAGTTCATTTTCCTTCAGGACATAAGTTAATAGGATATTGATGGCATTTGAACTCAGAACTACGTGTTCTGTAAACAAAGATGGTGTAAATTCTAATAGGTCATTTTGCCACCTGATCTCTGTACCCTCAAAATGTGGGTATGTTTCCTGAGAACTATTATAGAAAACAGAAATATCTAAAAGAGACACATGCACTACTGCATGCTTTTTCAACTTCCCAAAGATGAAATATGACTCCCTTGTTTATAGAAACTCTGCCTCAGGTTCTGTAAGGACTCAAGTATAACAATATGTTATACTTAACATAGCATTGCTTTAGTAGATGTTGACCTTTTGAGCTTATTTAATTTATTTTTCAAGTGGAACACTTCATTATAAAAATATCACTGTTCAGCCAACCAGAGTCTCAAGATGGCAACTAACTAGTTAGTTGGTCCTTTTCTTTTTGGAAAAGACCAAGACTAAAAAAAGCAAACAAACAAACACAAAATATTTATTATTCTATAATAGAGATCTGTGGTTTGGTTAATAAAATCCATATTCTGGATATTGGATCACAATGTATTCATTTGCAGGTCATATTATCTTCCCTCTGGCATTCAATACATAGGATAAAAATGCTACTACTTGCCTGTAACTTTTTCTGCTGTTAACTTTGTGTTTGTTCTAAGCAGTTAAAAACAACTAAAATAACACTATTATTTTCAGTGACATTATTTGCAGAATTAATTAGTATGCTATATAAAAAAAATATAATTCCCTTATTTTAAACACTAGCTTCATTTTTTAAGCTGAATATGATATTTAGTGAAACTATCACACTTCTTCAAGGCATAAGAAAGTATATTTACCCAATTTGCAGGAGTAAGTCTTAACTGTGGTGTGCATGAGATCGTATTAAGAAAATACCCTTATTAAATTCTTAATATTGAGATAAAATCATCTTTTAGCCCCTTTACAAAAGGGCTTCTATTACTGCTTCCTTTACTCTCCTCTATGTTTATTATCTCTCTTAAAATCAGTTTAAGAAAAAGCACTATTCTGTTAATAATTTCTATATTTTTTCAAGTGCTTGAAATACTAAACCACATTATTATTTTAATAAATCTTATTTTTCTGAGTTTTTAAATCTCATTGGAGAACTTTTATTATCACATTACATAGTAAAGAAATATAGTATAAGTGTGAGACAGTGCGACATTTTGTAATAATGTCATTTATTACAAAACTCTTTCTCACCTATTTAAGATCCACTGATTTTTCCAAAACTCAAGAGTGCCATTTCCAGTTTTGTTGACTTTTCAGGTCATAGGCTCATGTACCTTTTACCATCCATAAATTAAAATATAAAACTTAGAAATATATTTTTTATATAGGTCTCGTGGTCCCATGATAGCTGATATAGGCCATCCCTGCAATAATATTGCTTATTTATGCTGCACCCAGGGGAGGTCATTGTGCAAAAGAAAACTGGAAGACAAATATTGAATCATAGAATTGTTTGAGAATGGAATTTTTTGGCGTAGCTCACCATCTTCCTGCTGTGCCAAATTCAGAAACACCTAAAAAAAAAAAAACACAACAAAAGTCAAAACCAGCAACTTATTTCAATGTAAATAAAGAATACAGAAATATCTTACTCTTTCAAGATAATTTGTTTTAAAATTTTTGAAAGTTAAAATTCAGCTAGAGCTTGAAATTAAAATTGCAGTTGCTTAGTGTTCAGAGAACAGAAACTAGTTATGGTGGTGTCAGAATGCAAAGTTTCAGGTTCAGTCCTTTAGAAAACAGTGTGGAAAGGATTGAATGATGACATAAGGTGATATAGCTGCTGATCCACTGAGTGCAGAAAAAACAAAGTCGGCTAAATCAGTTTTGTGGGGATTTCAAAAATACTAATGGGATGACAGAGACTGAACCACATGCTTAGGTCTGCTTGGTGATCAGACTAATGCTTTCACATTCCTAGCCCCTTTGATTTTTCCAGAGGATTTTTCTGTTTTTCTGTCTGTGAAAACACAGAGAGTTTTAACTCCTTGGGCTAATGGGTGATGCATAATGGAAACAGTGTTTGATTGTACCAGGGAGCCATAAAAGATCTAAATTCAACATGTTAATTCAGAATTGCTGCAGGAAGGTACTTAGCTGCATGTGGAAAATACTGAAACATTTCTAGCCCAAAGGCAGCAGGACAAAATGTTCTAGGAAGTTATCAGTTGGTAGTTTCTCAGTCTATCTGTGGTAATGCCTGCACAAACACAGGAACAGGCTAGAAATACTTTTCAGTTTCATTTTCCTAAATATAAAGAAATATTTACTTGGTCATTTATGCTGGAAAGAGATTGGTGTCTTCAGTCTTTTAGGAGAGCTGAATGCATCAGGCACAGGTCAGGAAAACTTATCCGTCCTCTCTGCTTTCACTGTCCCAAGGCATGAGAAGGCACAAAGTGACACAAAGGCTGCTGAAATAATCTCTTTTTCTTGTATGTAAAAGCTTGGTAGCTAAGAACTGAAAGCATTTCAGTCACCCTGCCCAATACAGTTATCTGCCTTTTGGACTACCACATATTATCAATCAGTATACTGAAAAACGAAGAACCCTTTCTCCTACATAAATTGCGCCCAGTATTTAAATAAACTGAAAATAATTAAATTTTTTGAGGATTTTTTAATTCAGATTCTCAGTAGTGCTTGCATTTTGTTCATGACAAAATGCTTATAATGTGTTAAAAGACTATTTTTAATGGAAGAAAATTAGATTATCTCTCTGGTTTATAGTACTCTGTTTATAGTGTTGCTGGTCATTTTAAAATAAACTAGCAACATGCCTTTCAGTATTTTTTGCTTTGTTGCTTTTTTGTTGTTTTTTGAAGCAATAGGACTGACAGTACTTTAGCAGTTTTATGCAAAAACTGCTGTGTCTCTTAACTGACATATTGCTTCCTTGTACCTAAGACACTAATGAGCTCATTCAACACTGTAGATGGTCAAGAACACCTTTTGCCTAACAGTGCTTCCCATATTATAATAGGAAAGGGGGACAAAAGAAGAGCAAGACCCTCTCTATACTCTGCACTTTCAAAATGTGCAGATCCATTAAAGATGCATGGCCTGCAGTTTAAAAAATACACTGATTTCAATTATTCCTCCTTTTGAACAAAAAAATAGCTTTTTGCAGTACTACTAACACTCTTGATTTAACCACAAAAAGTTGCACAAAAAGTTATTGTGTTAATATAGATTTATCTTTTAAAAGAGAAATACAGTTTGTCTCTTTTAAATTGAAAATCTGAACTAAAACCTGATGTGGTACTTCAATTTAAGGAACAGACATCTGTAACAAGTCTTTTTGCAATCCTATTAGGTAGAGACAAGTTTATCTCAGATTTTTTTGTTTAATATTAACTTGATGTTTGCAAAGACCACAAAAGTAATCTCATTCAGTGCTCTTTGTATCTCCTTATATGTTCAGTTTAAATCCCATGAAATTTTGATGCCAGTGACTTTCTTTATTGTGCTTAGCCACGACATGACCAAAATCCACCTTATTTGGATTTATTGTAATAACTAGTTCTGAGCAGGTGCATCTATTGAATTCTCTGGTGAAATTTCCTTTTCTAACTTGTGCAAAGATGAGATTTTACTCCTTAAGACAAGAAGCTTGCTGCTTGCTAGCTTTGCTTTATATCTCTTTTATTTGGAATCTGGTATTCTATCCAGACCAGGATCAGTGCAAAAGGTTAGTGATATCCATGGGGCAGACTTTGCATAGAACTCATGGGATGATTTCAGAATAAATCCACTGAGTTCATATATTTGCCTGACTTTGTTAAGTTCAGGGGTTATCTTCTCAGGAAACTCCTTCTTTCCAAGGTTAGTAGGTTGACCTTGGCTGCCTGTCACCAACTGCTTTCTCATTTGCCCTCATCAGCAGAACAGGGGGAGAAAATAACATGAAAAAACTTATGGCTTGAGATAAAGGCTCTTGACTATGTAAAGTAAAAGTTGTGTGCAGAAGCAAAGCTAAAAGAGGAATTTTTTCACTCAGCCCTATTGATGGAGAGATGTCCAGACATGTCCTAGGACGCAGGTTCTGAGTATGCATATAGGCTGCTTTGGATAACAAATGCCATTACCTCAACTGCTCCAGCTCCTCCTCATTTCCTTCAAATTTTATTGCTGAGTGAGACATCATATGATTTGGGATATCCCTTAGGTCGGTTTGGGTCAGCTGTCCCAGCTGTGTCACCTCCATGCATCCACCCTACCAGTCATCAGGGAAGGGGTTGCAGTGAAACCCTTGATGCTGAGAGCCCCGGTCAGCAAAAGCCGAAACACTGGTGTGTTATCAGCTCTGGTTTAGCCACAAACACAAAGCATGGCACTGTGTAGGAAAGTTAACTCCATCCCAGCCAGACTCAGTACACCAGGGAAAGCTGATACACATTATTTATGTATTGCAGTCATACATCTGACCTTTGTGAGACGTCCTCTATTCTTTCAAGTTCAAATGAATTTCAGACTGAGGTTGAGGAATGGAAAAAGTTTCAGGGGATAAATTTGAACAGTAAAATATTAAGCTTAACTTAATTAGATGCATTAATGATCAGGCGTTTGGTAAAAAGCAATAGGGATTGTTTTGCTAATTTTCGTCACGCAAACAAAATGCCAAAGATCTTGGAAACAATTCAGAGGAGAACTTATTAGGGAGAAAATGAAAAACATTAAAGGGGTACAAGGAGGGGGGAAGAATTAAAAAGAAAAGAAGTTATTGCCTTCTTACTGGCAGTCTTATTTATTCTTCAGATTTTGCATTTTAATTTAATTATTGTAATCCCATTTGAAGTGCAGTGTTTTACATGAAAAAAGAAATATCCTAATGACTGAGCTTAGAAGAGAGAGAAGGGAAGGAATTAAGCTAAATTATATTACAGAAGGTTTAGTATTGTATGTTTACTGGCTTTTCAGTGAGCTAAATAATAAGATTAATATTTAATTAATGCACATTAAGGAACAACTAGATACTTGCCACTTTGTGGCTGTGTTTATATCCAATGTACTTCATTTTTTTCTTTTCTTATTGAAAAGACGGAGTGAAAACAGGCCTCTGTTACAACAATGTTAAAATGGCTGATTCTCAAGAAGACACTGCACTGGTTGAGGAATTCTTTCAGTCACAATAGTGCTCAAGGTCAAGAAACACGTCTACAAACTGATTTTTTTCTTTCTCACCTTGTTGAATGCAACACGTGCCAACAGACTTTTGTTTCACTCCCTATTCGCAATGTAGAGCAACAATGGCTCAGATTGATTTTGTATTTTCTGAATCAAGAGAATGTGTGGATGTTCATGTATACATGACCACTTACTTGCTTTTAAGTTTTGTTTTGAGATATTTGTTTCTTAAATCTAGAAATCTGTGTGGTTAATGTATCTTTCTACACAAATTCAGTTTCTCCTAACAAGCATTTTAATGGAAGAGATGAAAGAAAAAGTTTAAAGTTCTTCAAAAATTCAAACATTCAAAAATTATACTCCTAGGAACAGGAGATTTGATATATGGATCTCAGTTTTTAAATGGAACTGTTGAAAATCTCCACCATCTGTTAAATTTGTCATTATTTTTGTATTTGTTCAAAACACATCTGTTTAAAAACTGTTTTCTAAAACCACAGCAATCAGATTGCTCTTTATCGAAAGCTTAGATTTGTATCTAATTTTCCAGAATCAGAACACACAATAGCTAAAACAAGAAAATACTCTTAACCGAAGAACTCATAATGAAATTATGAGACAGAATTCTGATGAAGCAATTCCTTATGTTGGTTCCTGGGGTTTTTTCCTCAGAATGGCTTCAATAAAGAACACCCAATTTCATCCAGAGGCTGTCAAGTTCTCTTTGAAAAATACCACAATCAATCATCCATAATGTTCCAGTTAATCTTAGAATCAGAGGAGACAAGGATGGAACCACCTTAATCAGATGCTTAATACTGAGTAACTCACGGTAATATATTTTCCAGTATTATAACTAGATTAAATATTGCAATATTAAATTGAAATAAAATAATATTAAAGCAGAGGAATTGAGAATATTGCAAAAGGTTGTATAATTAATACAAAACCCCAAAAAGACTAATGAATGTTGTCTGTGATATTTTGGCATTCCTGAGTGACATGCAAGAAGAATGACTTTATCAAATTATTAATACAATATGAACATCACCTTATAAAAACACAAATCTTTCAGAACTATACTGGAAATATCAAACTTATATCTGTGAATTATCTTACCTATTTTTATCTCTGACCTGTTCAGAAAGCTGTTCCTTCCCTGAAAAAAAAAAAAAAAAGCAGAAATGATGACAAAAGATAAATATTACAGCATCCTTCCCTCTTGGAAATATTTTCTAAAAGTATTCCCAGTGCTAGTGTCTTGGGGTGACTTTATGATGTGTATCCCCTATCATCGCTCTATGCCCGGATATGATTCCTGTGCCTTTCTGTGCCTGTAAACTGAGCCTGAGAGAGGAGAGAGAAAGAAAAAAAGGGCCAGACGAACTTTTTCAAAGCGGTCTGTGCTTCAAGGTCACTACTCCTCTGTGTTCTTCTGCTGTGGGGAGAAGAGTGGAGGAAGCACCCTTCCTGCTTCTCAGCCAGCTTTTTTCGGCTCCGTTTCTTCAGGGAGAGACGGAGAGTTAAACCTTGTTTTTCTGGGACTTTGGGTCCTTTTTTTCTCCTCTTCTGGACTTGTTCAGAACACCAAAACATCAGAACCCCACTGGGGGACCTTCCACCGGCCTGGAGGGGGGCCCCCCACACCAACCCAGCTCCGAGGAGGAGGAGAGAGAGCACACCCACAGAAGGACTCTCAAATCTTTCAGGTTTTCTCTCCACAGTGAGAGATTTCATTATTTAGGATTATTATTCTTTTCCTGTGTGTTTGTTAAATAAATAGTTTTTATTTTCTCTTTCACATTCCTCCGAGGAATATTTCTTTCCCGAACCTGGTGGGGGAGGGGTGGCTATAACCTGCCTTCCTTTGAGGAGACGTTCCTTTTGGACTTTTCCCTGAATTTGGCCCAAACCGGCACAGCTAGGCATCTATATTATTAGTGTCTTGAGTATTTTTGACTTGTTCTCCATCTGCATATACTTAGTTTCACACTATGATATTTCATTCAACAATTTGTAGAGCTGGGGATGATGTAACACTAATTTGGGACCAAATTATCTGTATTTTAGGGAAGGTAAGACAAGGCAAGACAAGGCAAGGCAAGGCACACTGATGGTAGAGCCTTACGGTTTCCAGGTCGTGGGGTGTACGCTCAGGAAAGCAGCATGCAGTGGGTGATGCACAGGAATCGGTGCTGGGATGCACTCAAATCCTGTGTCATCATGGTGACAGTCTTCAGAACTGTCTTATACAGATCAGCACAAAAGGATATCACGTGATTTGTCCAGTCATGAGAAAAGCTCAACACCAGGGCTCAAAGTTGTAATGGTTCAAAGGCTGCAACTTCTAAAACAACATTTCTGGAGGGAAGAGGAAGTTAGAAATAGTCTCCATTCACTATTGTTGGAAGACATATATTATTTCTTTAGAGATACCTTGAGAGAAATACATTATTTTCTAGTCCTTCCTCATTTCATCCACACAGAATTCTGATATCAGTTTTCCCCTTCTACTGTTTTTATTCACCTTCATATTTAAAGTATATGTATGGACACATTCACAGGGTGTCATTTGAACACTGACATACCATTAACAAAGCTTCATTCATATTCATCTACATATTCAGTATTTGCTCAGTGTTATGAAGCTGGCAGGAAAGGCACGTATTTTACTGGAGATGGAATTTGGGATCATATTAATTAATTCATCACTATAAATCACTAGAAGAGAGCATGTCTTGTTAGCTTCAGTCGCTCAGATAGCAATCAGTGGCTCATTAGCTTTAAAAATATCAACCTGGTTGAGGTATCATTGCTCTGCACAGTAGACTGATGAGTCACATTAGAACAAATGCTACATGGCACATAGAAAAATTAATTTTACCCATTATCCCAGCTACATGCACAAAATCATATGGGAAAATCACTGGTAAAGACACTCAGTCAATGACCAAAAAGCACTGTAACTGACCACAGTTTTTTGGCCTTAATTTGCTGCTAAGTGCTACTTAGCCCCAGTCCTACATGCCTTGTACATGCAATGCCTTGATTTGTCCTAATCAAGACAGTTCAGATTAGTTCAGAAGCAAATAATTAAGCCCTGTCCATCTTTGGTGTTATCAAAAGACATTTTTTACCCATCCCCAAAGCTTAAAGATAAGATGTAGAAAATTAACCACAGATCCAATAGTAACACATAATTATAATGCAAAAATTAAAAAAGCATATATATGTGAAAGAACATTTTTGAAGTGTGAACAATAACGCCTTCAAAACTAAATGAGTCTCCTGTAATTAATATGGTCACATTAATGTAAGCATTAGCTGGCTTGAGCAGCTTTTTTCTTCTAAAAGGACTACAATTTTACCATGAGACAATTATTCAGTCATTTCTGCAGAGGTGTTCAGGTACCTAAATAAATTGAAAGAGAAGAGCACAAGCGGATTTAAATAGGGGCTCAGCATTCATAAAAGGTTCTCTGAAGTGTCAGTATGCTCAGCCAAAGGCAACAGATGTATTTTTCTGAAAGACACAATTATGCCAAGACTGTAAGTGTAGACATGAGAACAACAAGCCTTCACTAGTTTCTCAACACTGAGCATCAAGTTGATTTTAACAGCAAACATGTAAAAGAAATGTACACTTGTAAATTTGGGGGGATTTACAGAGTGGAAGATGTAATTAAATGTCTATATCTGTTCTCACTATTTGCTGACTTGTCAAGCCACAAACTAAGGATGTTTGCTGGGCCTCTGCCTCCTGTTTCTTCATGTGGTACCTGGAGTGAAAGGCAGCCTGGAATATGTCATTTGGAACAGAGGAGAAGGAAACCAGCCAGCGGAAATAAAATCTCTGGCAGCAACTTAGTACTGTACATGTGTGAGTGACATAGCATGCCCCCAGGCTCAGCCATCAGAAAACTCTATGTACAGTCCCATCCATCAATTCCTATCTGCATAATGTCCTTCAAGGCATGAATTTCTCACGTTATGCTTCTGTTGACCTCAAGGTCTGTATCTTATAATCAGTATCATTCATACCGCTATCTTTAATCTGTTATGGATAAATGTTTAATGTTTAAACAATTTTACCTGAGCTATTACAAATTTGAAAACGTTCAGTGGTTTAAGTAGTCACCTTTGCAGTGAAGATCTTGATGCATCTGATCTTAGAGAAACATTGTAATTTTTCAAGGTAATTATGGCACATTTTTTCACAGCTTAAACTACTTTTCAATTTAAATGTTAAGCCACCATCATCAAAATGGATATATCTAATGACCTCTCTTAGAATGCATGCCAGCAGACTATCACTGCTCATTCTTAATTATTAGATTGATTTTAATTACTAAAATAGAGAATCAATTTATTTTATAATTGGGAACATGGGATGGTATCCACAGCAGTTTCTAAGAAAAAATACAGAAGTCATGGATACTCACACATAAGTTGGCTCTTTCTCTTCTTATTACATTTTAAAAATTCTAAATATTTTTTTTTCTTTGATTAGGTCAATTTGACAGTGTGTTCCTTTGATCCCAAATATTCAACACTGAACTGTGAAATCTGAACATAAAAATTGTCAGGGTTAACCTTCTCCAAGGTCAGAGTGCAGGCTGAGTGGAGAATGACACAGACCTTCAGTTTAATGTTTCATGCAAAAGTTGGCCTTTCCCTTCTGTAATTCTTTGTTTTCCTATTGCACTATCAGACTAACAGAACTGGTCATTTTTCTCCTAGAATGTAACCTGGCCTTAGATGAAGATAGACACCTGACACTCTTGCTCTTTCTTCAGAGGATTTTTCAATCTGTAATCATGGCTTTGGATGTCACACAACTTTCAGGAATGCTAGTCTTCCAGGCAAAGAGTCTGGCAACTGTCTGTTCTGTGCTTCAGAAACTGTCCTTCATCTGTGTCTAATACTATAGTTTTTCTGTGATGTGAGCCCAGTCCTTACAAGAAATGTGAGTGAAGTGAAACCAATAGCCATGCAACAGATCCCACACCACTGGAAGCATGTGAATCACAGCAAGGAGTGGCACCTACCTCCTTAAGTACTAAAATGTGTATGGAAATTTTCTTTGGGTGGCTGGAGTGCCTTAGTTTCCTGTATTTTAGTGTGCTTTATGCTTTGAAGTTCTGCTCGCAAATTTCATGTCCTTGCTATATCTGCCAACCAGAGAAGAGATGATGAAAAAAGTAGACGAAGAAATGTAGATTAATCCTACTCTGACAGCTCTGGAATGTAGTTTTTATCTGAATGTTTTTTAATGATGCTGTATCTTACTCTGATTTGAAAAAAAAATTTCATATTGTTAGGGCACATAAAGCTCATGTCCCATGCACACAGAGAAAGGCAGAGGCAGAGGGCAGCAGGGGAGCCCCAGTGCCCCAGTCAGAGACATGAGCCCCTGCCCTGGCCCCCCTCATCCCAGGGATATCTTGGTGAGCACCATCACCATAGGTCTTGCAGGATGGGGTTGTCGTTAGATGCAGGAGAAGAGCAACCTGGGCTTGTGAAGACTTACTATGGGAGAAATCAAAGGTGGGGAAAGTGAGGCATTTAAATCAAATGGAGAAGAGAAACGGTGAGGCAGCAGAAGAATAAGGACATAAAAGGTGTCAGTTGTCTGTAAACAGCTTGCTGGTCAGCATGCTGGTCTGGCCATGTCCTGTGCCTAAACAGCATGGTCTGTCCTGTCTTCTCATTAAATTTCGTTTCTAAATCTTTTCCTGGTTGAGGTTCTCTCTCTTTTGTGTGTGTGTGTGTGTGTTTGGGGTCTGAGTGCAGCAGACTGGGGTCTGCATGTGCTGGGCAGTGAATATCAGGCAGGGCTAGACAGTGAGTGGAGTAGGACCTTTAGAGTCAGATATCTCAGATGGACCCTGGAGAGATCAGAGGGTCTGTGGGCTGACTATTGGAGGGTCAGGAGATTTCAGCCAGCTTCTAGGGAGTTGTGCAGTCTGGGGATTGATTGTGAGACCATTTGTGCATGTGTGCATGAGGCAGGGGTGGCTAGGGCATTCCTGCTGGGGAAATGCCAGTTTTTGAGCCCAGCTGCTCAGGGGATCCGTGTGTGTCTGTGCCTGTGCTCCTGTGCACAGAGGTCTCTACCCGTAACCAAAGTGGGGTTGCAGCAAGTGCTAGCCACTGGGAAAACTGGGATCGAGGGACTGACACTGGGCAGAATGTCTGAGTCTAGTGCTGGAGGGATCCACATTGTACATGTTTATAGACATTTTCCCAATGATGGGCCTCCATCTTGCTCAGCCAGACAGTGAGAGAGATCAGTCCATTGGCACTGTGTGTGATCATGTGTGAGCTGCATTTTCTGCCTGTGTTGGTCTGTGCTGCCAGCTGTGTGTATACGTGTAAACGCACGGTGTGCAAGTGTGCCTACCGAGAACATGCTCAGCCTTGCTACTGGGTGGACCTGGGAACAAGTAGCAAAAGATTAACTTCTATGAGGCTATGGGATTTGGCAGCAACTGACGTTAAATAAATCTGACATATGCAGTGAAATACGATGAATGTGTCAGTGGAAAAATTTCAGGTTTTTCTTTTTCCTGTACCTGTGCGTTAGGCACAAGCAATAAATCTGATATCCTCCACCTGAAAGACTGAGAGTATCACCTTTGTGAAATCTCTCAGTCCTAATCAGTGAATATGTCTCGTGTGATTGCTCGCCACAGCACAAAGTGCACCTCTAGCAAGCCCAGTGACAGAATCTGGACCTGACTGCAATCAGCAGCAGCACCAAAATCTCACAGAAATCCAGACCCTGGCCCCGTTACACTCTTAGAATGTGTGAATGCGAGTGTCATCACCTGTACTGAGACTAAATGGGGTAAAGCTACTGCTGTACTAGGTTCTATTGCCACGCTTTTCTAGTGCAAGTTGTGGGTTTTTTGCAGTGGAACTATTTGAAATTATAATGATGCAGGAGGTATGTGCCTGTCAATAGGATTGCGCACAATGATATGCAGGTTAACATGTTTAACCAGGGTCTTAAAAGGATGGTGTCCTAATGAGATGTTCATGCATCTGCCTTTTTTTCTCTCTGCTCATATGTATTATGTTACAGAATCAAGCTTAGTGTTGTATTTACTTTATTCTTCATGTAAGACACAGATTTTGTTTCCTGCCTACAAACATACTCTCAATCCATGTGAATCCAGCAGGTTAAAAGAAAGAGATTCAGGGATTTGTATATTCGGGTTAAATCAAGATTTCTGTGAAATATGCCTGTTTCATTAGTCTTAGAAGACCAAAGGTGCAGTGATACATTATTAAGGCATGGAGTTATGCTCTATGGTGCTATTACATCCCTTTCTCCAAGCTACATTTGGCAAAGAGAAGCAAGAAATACCTATCTGAATATTATCTCAAATACTAGTCATTTTATTATCCTCATCATATTAGAATTTCTTTGATTTCTTTAAAGCCAGGGCATGCTCTGTCACTTATCATAAATTTTAAAAAAAAAGTCTAAATATATAAAAGATGAGTAAATTAAAAATAACTACTGAAAAGAAAGCCAAAATATATTTAAAAATGTACTAATGAGTAGACTTTAAAATATAAAATATATGCAATTCTTTTCATTAATTAAGCTTTTTAAGCTTAAGTCCAAAAGCATGATAGATAAAAACAGAAAATGAAATGTATTGTAGAAAGAGAACAGAGCCATCTGCCTGCTTACTGATGTGAAACAGACACTCGGAGAGTTCTATGGAAGATAACAGTTTACAGTTTTTGCTGGACCTTAAGCACTTTGAATCAGGCTGTTTCCCTGAGTTCCAGCGGCATTTAATGATATTTTTAGTACTTTTCTAGATGGGCTAAAAATTGTGTGTAGGTGGCGGTTTATGCAGGGATCTCTATTCCTCTCTAGATAGTGAACTTCGATTTACAAGAAAAATACAGGGAAAAATCCCAATGCCCAATTAACTAATAGTCCTTCAGGTCAGAAATACCATTATACCCCATGCATTCCGCGTAGGAGAAATAATTACCGTTCTAACACATAAAGTGCTCTTTCTTTAATCACAAATGTTTATAGCTAAACTTCTCTTTAAAAAGGTACCTATGAGTGCTAAGATCCATAATCATTACTCTATGCCATTACTTCCAGGTTAGGGACACCTGATGTGTAAAATTGTATCACACCACCTAACTTTAGACTTCTGCAACAGCAGAGATCTGTATGTGAGCCAGTTGTCCAAACTCCTTTATAGTCAGAGGAGAATAAGAGCGCTTCTAGAGAGTGATTCATCTGGCCTATTTTAGATGTCAACCTTGGGAGGAGATGAATCACAGTTTGGAAATACTTGTTTGTTTCCAGTGACTATAAAAGGAGTTTCTATAATTAGCTCAAACGTGGATGTCTCCACTGTAAATGCACAAAATTTGAAGTGATGAAGCCCACCTGTAGATCAGTAATGAGGAGTGTCTTCCTTCCTGAATTGTCCTATTAAAATCAGCTGTAAAGAGTGAAACAAAAGTACTAATTTGCAGATGCTTTATTTCTGCAAAATGTGCAGGATCTATAAAAATTTTGAATAAATGTACCAAAGCTTCGAGAAGTAGGGAGAAAAAACTCCTACGTGCAGTTTCAGGGGAACTGTAGGGAAATCATGGTAAGTAAACAAATAGTTTTATTGAAAGTGGAATTAATGAAGCTTAGATTCCTTTGGACTTGTGTTTCATGCTTGATTTATTTTGTAAGTGAATTTTAATACAGTTGCTGTTGAAACTCACTTCTTATTAGACATCCAAGATTCTTCAGAGGCAAGAACCATCCTGGCTACCTCGACCAGAGGAAAAGCTCCACTGAAAAGACATGCATTATTGGCTCTGGAGCAACCACGTAGGAAAGGGCTCTTGCCTGAANTAAAGTCACCCCAAGACACTAGCAAGACATACATGTACTTTGGCTTTGTTCAAGTGCTGATGGGATCTCTCTTCCTTACCTAGACAGCTACTAGCGTAAAATGTCTGGGGATTTTGAGATCTCTTCTGCTCTATCAGGTTTTACTAAAATTTACCAGTGGATATTCATCAAAAGTAATTGGGATAAACTAACAGAAAGACGTAGGGTTTTGCACTGATGCACCTGTGCATTTACATAGGAAATAAAGGGAAAATAATAGGATGTAATTTGTGTAGGCCATTATAAAGATCCTTTCAGAAATCTAATTGCTGAGGACTTCAGGTTTTACATCTAATTTGAGAGATCCCCTTCAGTCATTTTATGCCTCTTAAAAACATTCTAAGGTGAACAGTTCATCACTAACAAAGCAAAGTGCCACCTGCTGCTCTTTAGATGTCTTATATCAAAGTTGTGAAATGACCTGACCCAAGATGTTTATCTGGAAAATATTTAATTGCTTGATTTCACAAACTTAAGTGAGAAAATGTCTTTCTTTCATAATTACACTGTTCTCAAATTAAACTAGTTTTCCAACCCAACTTCCATTGGTTCTGTTCTTGATAATTCAGATATGTATTTGAAATTTGGGGGGTTTTTTAATATTTACAAGCTGTTTTCACAGCATCTCATTTCATTAAGTGCTGGAGAACAGAAATGGATCCATTTTGTCATCGTTTATTCAATGTTTCTGAGAAAAGAGGCTGACTGTAATTTTTTTCTCCTCTTCACAGCTCCTTGTTCTCCTGTTTCTTTATCAGAGAAATGACATGTGGTAGTTGTGATAGTCTAATTACTGGCATAAATTCAGGATGAAGCTGTTACTCCATGCTGCAACTCTCAACCTCTGTCAGACTCTATGACAGCCTACACGATAGACTTCAAATCACAGGAAATCTCAGTCATCTATCTGTGTATCTAGATATTTTCACTACATGTTTCACTAGGGCAGCACAGCAGTTAGACTGAAGCAGCAGGGCAAGAAGCAGCCTGGAGATGCATGCATTGAACATTGCTCTCTTGTGATGCACAGAAATGGAAAAAAATTTTGAACAAGGAAGAAATCTGAATCCTGCAAAAGCAGCACAGTTGTGGCAAAGTAAACAATTCCTCTGAAAGCTATGCCTGTATAAAATGTTATGATTACTGTATTTGCATGAACTATGTAAAAGTAGTGTGCAGGAGTGCCACATTATGACCTTCCGGGCTTTAAGCTTATTCTTTGATCTTATGTAAAATAAGAGAAGGATCTATAGCGTTTGGAAGAAAAGTCACTTTACACATATTGCTGAGGGAACTTGGATGTATGTCTCTGGTGACACATTCAAAGAATAAAATCAATTTCAACAAATAAAGCTCAGTACTTCACAGTCTAAAACCTCTTAGCTATAATGATCCATACTTATTCCACAACAATCAAAATATAAAAATAAAAAATATGAAGATGAAAAACAAGTGCATATAGGTTGAAGAAAGAAATGCATTCTGTAAGTGCAACCCCCAATCTACCATTTCCCTTGTTTCTTCCTTCATGGGGATCATATTATTTTTACATGTGTGTAAAAATCAATGAAGAATGATTAACCTTTTTCATACATTTGTTATGGAGTATTGCATTTGGTCTTGAATTTGTTTTGTGTTCTACCTTCAGAGTTCATTAGCTGCTGCCTTCTTTGACACTAGAACTCTCTGTTTTTCGTTTTTACCGAAACCCTTATAATAGCATTTACTGAAATGCAATTACTGGATTCTTGAGTTTATGGACCAAGACTGGCACCTTCTGGTGAATGAATTTAAATTCACTGCAGAAATACGATATCCTAACAGACTGTGCTTTTAACAATTTGCTATTTAGAGGTATTCCAGTATTCTACATGTTTTTGTGACTTTGTTTAAATGTATGAAGTAATCATATTTCACAATACATGTGAATACAATTGTGCATAGATACATGAGGATTTATCCGTAATTTTATCACTTTATTGTCTCCAAATTGAAAAATTATTACATATAAATTGGTTTTTGATTTTGACACTAACAAACTGGCTAATACAATGGATTTTTAAAGTACAGTGGAAGTTATTCGAACTTATGGAATGACAAAAACAGGATTTAAACTTGAAAAACACCGTTACTGAAGAGGTGCACTTTTTCAGGTATTTTTATTAATGTATTCTAAGACAATACAGATATGTTTACAAAAGCTGGAATGCTGATCATTGGGGATCACAAAACAGAGTACATTTTGCACACATTTTGGATTTGTTTGAATTGGTGTCATGATTAGAGACACTTCTGTCACAGATTCTCAGCTACCAACAGATCCCAAGATAAACTTCGGTATTTAGCTGTCCCCACCAGAACAACCCATTAAATCTCCATGACAGCAGCAGAAAGTCTTCTGCAGAGTTATTTGGATTGATTTTTTAATATGTAAGTTATAAATGTCACAAGGAGGGAAAGAATAAACTTTTCTTGTTTTGGGGTCAGACAGCCTAGCTTTCATGTGCAGCAGCCATTGAAAATGGGAGCAAGACACACAGCTAGTCTCCTTGAAAAGTGGTACGTGTTGTCCAGCAGAAGCGGCTTTCTAATATTTCAGGCAGAGATTGATTTATGCCCTCTAATCCACCTCTACAGTGCTGTACTATAGGCACAAGATGGCCTGAATGAAAAATAGAAACTATCTGGGGAATGTTTGAAGGATTCTTAGGTATACTTAATTCTTACCCTTTTTGTTTGTTTGTTCGTTTGTTTTGTGGGATTGATATTCCTGCATGACCTAGAATTCTGGAAAAATGCATAGTCAATGTCCATTAGTTAATTTGATAATCAAAATTAAAATAGCAGTCATAGGACCTGGCTCATTCAGTTCCTTCTACTCTGAGTTTTGCACTTTCCCCTAGCACCAGTATGAGCCACTCACCTTAAAGGTGATTTGGATTAACCCAATTCTGATCATTATGTCACTCTCCAAAACCAATTTTTTTTAAATCCTGTGTTAGTGCCAAATCCACCATTGTTTTTAAACCTCCAGGTAGTTATTTGTACAAAGAAAAGTGTTACCAAGTCCAATAGATTGTTTCACATAGTAAGTCAAGGAACAGCCATCACTTGGCAATTTGTTAATGCCTACAGACCCAATTAATCAGCCTAAATGGTTTCATGCCCCATTTTCTTATCCCTTGTGTCACCAGTCCCATCAGATTTCTGCTGAGTTGAATCCTATGCTCACTCCTAGCACCTCAAGTTCCTGCTGTGCCTGCTCCCCACATCTCTTCCTAACTAGGTCAGAATAGAGAGAGAAGGAAAACAGTACACCAATTTGTAGTTTTTCAGTCTCGGACAGCACCTGGCTGGATGCCATTCACATCAAGAATAAGGCAACTTGCTGTCCTTGAAATAATAGTGTAAGAGCTGCCAACCAATTGTGCTTGATGGGGCATTATCACTGGATAAATTGTTTTCCTACAGCAGTACAATTCACTTTTAGGATTTACTGCAGATAACTATAATGGGAGGGTTGTGATAGTAAAAGGGAAGAAGAGTCTCATAGTTCTCATTTGAAATATTTCTATTTTACTAACATAAAAATGCTTGATAGAGATCATACCCTGGAGTATGCTATCTATTTCAATGTCAAGAACTCTAGTAAAATCAAGCCATGGCTTTACAGGTGATTAGTTGGGAGATACAGTTTTGTCCGCCATCCTCTTTACCTTTGTCTAAATTTTTTATTGTCCCTGTTATGAAAACTTAAAACTGGCAGCATGTATACTGTGGAATAGCACACAAAAATGATCATATTTCACTATCTTGATGGTAGTCTATATTTGCATTTACTTCTGAATTGTTATAGACCCATCATTCCAAAGAAGGCATCATTTTATTCTGAAAATATGACTTTGCATACATCTTTTTGTATGTTTTATTAAGGGAACTTCTAGAACTCAAAAACAAAAGTCTCCAGAAAGATTTAATGTTGTTAGAAGGTGAAATAACAATGAGTGATAAGATCTGTTTGCTTCCCAGACGTTGCTTAAGAGCCTTGTGCTGGAATTAGCTGCAGCAAGATAAGTTAGTTTATATTTCTTCAAGCAACAGTCAAACACAGCCCCAGACAAGTTGATAAGAATTTTTCATAACCAATTAACATCTGCCTTCCTACTTAAAAAAATCTTTAACATTCGTAATGGGAAACGTAGGATGCTTTCAAGATCAATATCTGTTTTGAATATTTCAGTCAAATAACACACATGGTGCAATATTCTGGCTGCTGCGTAGTATCACAATTCTTTTTTAAAATACTAAAGGAAATAAAATTTGCTCCAGGTGTTTCCTCCTTTATTCTGCCATGTTGCGGTGGCCCAGCCCTCTTGGGGGCTGGACGACCTTCAGTGGGTGGACTTCTCAGCCCAGGAGCCCAACCCCGTGGGCGGGGTGGGCGACTGAGGCTCCACCCACTGGACGTCAATCACCGCAACCCCACCTCTGTNGCAATTAAGAATCCACGTGCAGCCCAGAAAATTAAGGTTCTCTGTCCACAGATCAAATATAGCAGACAGCATATGTTTTTTGCATCCTTCCTTGGAGACTACACACATGGGAGAGCGTAGGAGAGCTGTCTTTAGGTGAGGCAACACAAGCCAGTGCACAGGGCATGGGACTGTGAGACCCAAAGCTGATCCTCACTTGATATTGCAACTCCATTACACTTTTCTGTCTCTGTGAGACTGCACAAATTTACAGTGCTTGAAAACTGATCCAAGAGACCTAATTTTTTTTCCTGGAAATACTTTCCATCTGCTGTATGTAAATTTGGATAATTCAGTTTTCTGTCTAAAAGGAAGATACAGCATTGTTTGAAAAATATGAAAATATATGAAAGGAACTGTGAAAGAAAGAGATTAACATTGCCAGCTAAAGTAAAATACATTCCTGTCCAAACCCTGGATATCTGACATTTTTGTTATCAAGGAAAAATTAGAGCTGCAAAGTGAACTTGTACTCCCCTCACATGAATGTAATGAAACCTCAGTTACTGCATCGTACTGGGTGTGCCCTGCTGCTGCCTTCTCCGTTCCCACCACTGTTTTTCCTATCCATCTGTCGCATAGACCAGAAGTCTATCTTAGATTTTTGGGAAGGATTTTGTGAGTGGTAAGTAGAGAGTCTGGGAGAGATATTTTGTGCATTTTCCTGAGTGAAATATCCAGCGAACTGGATTTGATGGCTCAGCAAGTTCTCCTTCAAAACCATGTTTTTATTTTGCAAAGTACATCTTATGACTCAGAATCAGATGCTTTGCACATGACAGCTCCGTGACTGTTGTGGAAAAGTTATGAAAAAAAATTCATTTAAATAGTCACAATATAGATTTTGTAAACTCAGAGTTAACTTTCTTACAGATAAGACATTCTATCTAAAAAAAAATAAAATGTATGAAATACCTGCTACAGTAGAAAGGTGAGGATACTTCATGTGCAGAAACAGAGAATTTTGGTGTTTGACATGTTTCTGCTCCAGGAATTCAGACTTGTTTTTACAACAGTAAAAACACAGAAGGTAATAGAAAGCTGTCAAAATCTTAAAAAAACCACTTTAATTTAAACAACAGATTCATTTTGATAGTATCTGATTAGGTTGTTTTACAGAGGTAATTTTACAGACTGACACACAGCAGTCACTTAGTTATGCCAGGGTAATTTGGAATATAGACATGAATTATGTGACTCTTAAACCATTCAATCTACATCTTTGCCAGACTGTTCTCCATTGTCTATACACTAGCAGGTTTTTTCACTTTCATTTACATTTTCCTTGTTATACAGCTTCTATTGTTTCTTTTGTGAGATCATCCTCAAAGAAAATAAATCTCTCTGTCAAGAACTCTTTTTTTGATTTTTTCTTTCGTAATTTCATCCCTCTGCTTCCTTTTACTCCTCTTTTTATTACGCTATAAAGTTTGACTGTGCTCCTGGTTGAGTGCACCCTTCAGTAACAGTCTGTCAGCACGTTCCCTGCTGGCTACTCTTTGCCAAGCTACAGCACTTAGCCTTTCCCATAAACTGGTTCCTCCCTGCTACTATTGCCCATCGCTGAACATTCTTGGGTCCGTCTGTATTTTATCGTAATTTGGTGCCTTGAGATATATCCAGTAACACAGATATTGCACTATGTGAATATATTGCAAAACTTACCAGAACTCCTAAAGAAAGGAAATGTTCACCATATTCTGATAATATTTCTCTGCCTATAAAGATTACTGTTCCTTGGACCTATATCTCAATGGCCTCAGGGATATTCCTGACACTACAGCTCCTAGGCATCTCCCCTCTGCATCTTGGACTATTTTATCTCTCAAAGGTATTAATTTGAGCCTCCCTGCTTCCAATGCTTACCGATCTTTTACATTTTCTGTTGCTATTTATGATTATAATGCCAAGCCCAACAATATTTTTATATTTTTTCCTTTATTTGTTATTTCATAATGACATAGCTTCTACCATTCCCACAGTGGTCCCTATCTCCCCTGTCTGGGATATTGTGTAGTGTGATTTTGCTGTATTTATCCCACAGGAGTTCACTCATATGTCATTTAATTTCCATTTTGTCTAAGGTAGCAAATTCTACCAAATCCATTATTTTGAGTATTTATTGCATCTGTTTCTTTTTGTTTATACACTTTTTTTTAATTGGTACTGTAAAAAGCCAAGTACAATATTTTTTTTTCCAAATCCTTTTTTACATTTCAAGATATTTTTTTTAAAAAAAATATTGTTTATTCAAGATAGAAATTTTTTTTTTTCCAGAAGCTAGAAAGCGTGATTTCTGTTGGGAGGGCAGCAACACTCTTCCCACAATGCCAACAGTCGACCACACATGCTATGTCCAGGTTCTCTTGGTACATAGAATTAGCTTTGAGGTTTCAGGGAGCTGTGGTGAAGTATTTGTCAATACTCAGTCATTCACCCTTAGGAACAATCCATGAACAAGATATGGTTGTGAGTTAATAAATATTACCAGAAAATTTATTGATAATATGCTAAGCATTATTATTATTCTATAATTGATAGACCATGGAATAATAAAATGAGAATCCATATTTTTTTACTACATTGCAGAAGGAAGAGCTTCAAGAAAAAATTGAATTGCACAGCAATTCATGTAGATTAGATGATCTGCTTGCTAACACAGTTTGGAATTTATGGATAGAACTGAGTATTTTTACACATTTACCCGGCCTACTCTGATGTAAAGATGTTGTGAAGAGATTCTTCACAGCATCTGAAATTTGGAACAGTTGAGACAAAGACTGAGCATTTTGAATCACCGAGTACCAACATGAGATGTCATAGTTAATGTTATCCACAGGAGGCCACTTGCTTATTATCAGCAGCAGTGTCTGTCCTTTATCAGTGCCTATGAAAGTCAGTAGGCACATCCTCTGCTGGGTCAGTCATCCTGACTTCAGTGGAGCCATGGCACGCAACACCAGACATATATTTAATTCCAATGAAAATACTCCTAATGCAATGGGCTTTAGATCAATACCATAGTTAATACAGTACATTAGTACTGTACAAGAGTACATTACACTTGGAGCCAAAATTAGATACAAATCTTATAATTAAAAAAATGTATTTGATTATAGGTGCATTTGAATTTTTTGTCAATAACAGTAACAGACCTAATGAGCACAAATCTTCCTTCACTTCACTTCACTCCACATTAATGTAGATGTAGGTGAGTTGCTGTTATTTGTAAGCTGTTGCTCTTTCATCTCCAGGTCAAAAATGAAGGGGGGGGAATGTGATTACCTGACTTACATATTGAAAAGTTATGAAATGTTGCTCATTCCAGTCAGCAATTTCAGCTGAAGAAACTACAGAATCAAATAAAGTTGAAATTTAGATAAACTCTTTCAATTTGCTTAAGAAAGAATGGCCCAAATACAAATGAAAATCTGTTTACTGCTTTGCCAGTGTAATCAATCTGCTTCTTTGCCATGGTAGAGCTCTTCCTCACAGTCCTTTAGTAGGAAGTAGAAATGCAGCCTACAGCTATCTGCAACAGAGTCAGTCACTTCAATTTAACTTTAAAAAAATCTGGCTGGCAGACAGGGAGCTGGTCTCCACAGTGGTAATTTTATAACAAAACACAAGTGTCAGGTGAAATTACATCTGGCAACTAGACTTCTACCACCTTATTCCTCCAGTCAGACAAATAGAAATATTATCTACAGTCCCTTCATTACAGGTTATTTATCTGAAATACACAGTAATTTTTCATTTGTTTCATATAGTTTACAACATTCTTTCACACACTGTGATATTTCTATGCTTCTAATTTCAAAATCCTGTTAAGAAACACTTGTCCCATGTTCTCTTTATTCCTTTGATAAAAGGACTCTATTAAAATTATCATAGCTATTGTTCCAAACTATAAAAATGCCGCTGGACAGAACTGAAATCCTTGATCACTTCCCTCATCTCCTTAAAAATCTGTGCCTGGGTGGTCAGGCTGCACCTCCTAAGCTTAGTCATAAGCAGGCCCACTGCAGATTCTAAGACATGAGATGGCTGATTGCTTTGTAGAGCACCAAAGGACAGCAGGATGTTGAAAGCTAAAGAAAGAAAATGCATTTAGCAAATAATACGTACATTTTCAACCCTCACTGGGTTTCATCTCACCAAATTTAGAAATCTGAAACTATATATTCGAATTTAAGATGGTGGCCTAGATGCCTTTAGAGTCAATAAAGAGAAACAGGCTTCTCCCTAAAAAGAAATAGGCATATCTGTCTCCAGTCAGAGATTTCTGAGAATGCCAGATAATTGCCCAAATAAGTGTTTTCTTATGATTGGAGCAGAGGGATGTTTCTTGCTTCTCTTGGCAAGCAGAAGTCTGCAGTGAGATCCTAAGAGTAATCTGTCAGGAACAAGTTTGAAAAGAAATATGAGGAGTGGCTTTTAAAGTGTTAGGAGAGTAACAGTTAGGAAACACCAGTAAGAGGAACATCTAATTACCTTTCTGGGATATAGATAGAAATAAAAAGTAAAAGAAATCTGTAAACTAAGGATTGCAATAGTTCTGCTGCTTAGGGAACAACATCAAAATGGTCTCAACAGAGTTTCCCCCTACACTTTTGAATATTCAACAGATCGATAGGTTTTTTACAGGCTTCACAGAATTGAATTCTTTCAGTAGTACAATGCAATATGTCAATCTTTCAGTACTTGGCACTGACTTTTGCAAAACCGAGCTGTCAGAAGCCCTGAAGCAGCACTGAATCAATGGCAAAGAGCCTTGGAGAACAGAACAGGCACAGCTGCCCCTACTGACACTCTCAGATTTTTCCACCATCATTTCAGCTCTCATTGTGCTCACAACACGCAGGTAGGGTCACATGCTGTTGGATCACCTCTGCTGGGTTAACAAGCTCTCTTTACCTCCATCCTGTCTGATTACACTCTCAAAACAATGTGTCAGAGAAACTGACAGAACAATGACCTGGTAGACAACTCCAAGAACAACCAGAGTTTTCTCAAGTTTTTGAAGCAGCAATAAAGAAGAAACAGAAAAAATCTGGTGTGAACCAGGTCCATATATGCTAATAAACGCATCTCAGTTTAGGGAAAAAAAAATGAGGCTACATATGTCTGAGCAACTGCTATTCCCCAACCCCCTGCACTGCTCAGCGAGAGGAGGTAGAGAAATCAGGAATTAAGTTGAGCCTCAGAAAAAGGGAGGTGAAGGAAGTAGGTGTTTTAAGATTTCTTCCTATTTCACATTATTCTGCTCTGATCTGACTGGCAATAAATGAAAATACTTCTCTGAAGTCAAGCCTGTTCTGCTGGTGATGGCAAGTGCTGAGTGATCTCCCCATCCTTATCTTGACCCACAAGCTTTTTGTTATGTTTACTTCCCCTGTTTACTTCCCTGAGGGAGGGAATGATGAGTGGCTTGGTGGGGACCTGACATTCAGCCAGGGTCAACCTGCCCTATTAACCATTTACCTCAAAGTGCTATTTGTGTCATGTCCCATGGGAGCCCTCTCTAATAATCTGTTTTCTTATACAGAGGAATTCTGGGCAGCTCCCATCTGATGTTAATTGAAACATCCTTCTGTGCATTTTACAATGGTCAACTTCTAGATTAAGATGTGGTCAGAATAATACAAAATAACTGCTCTGTAAACCGCAAATGCCTATCCACTTGCTAGAGGAATACTTGAATAGCAAATATTTGAAGTACTTGAACTATTAACTGCTCATAACATCCTATGACAGCAGGAAAATGGTCTTCCTTTCACTTGACCCCCTAGCAGCATTAGTAAGTTCTCCATTTTCTTGCTTTTTATCTTGAAATCCTCTGCAGAATTTGATTACAGGGCTTTATCAACTCATCTAAGCTCTCCAGGATTTTCTTGGAGCTACTGTGTCATACTGCCAAGGGGCCTCCATGTCTTCCCCAAGGAGTTAATATAAAATAAATGTCCCTCAGAAAGATGTGTGTACTAGGAAGCTATGTCTGGCTCCTTCTGAGTACGATTGCACTTGACACTACCAAGGACTGGCACAGTCACGATCCTGGCCAATATCTAGGAAGAAAAGTAGTAAGACACGATCTGAATAAAATAACCTTTCAGGACCTCAACATTAGGATAAGAACGAAGACCTTGATTCTGAGGTGCACCTAGTGCAACATGGGCACTTTAACCCATGCTGTAGCAAGTGAATGATCCTTTGGCATTGTCTGTAGTCCAGCCAGGACAAGTGCCAGACCCTAAGACCTGCAGACACATGTAGTGTTCTTAGCTACTTTTACATAAATATTTTTCTGTTTGGGCCATAAAGTGTGCAATGAGAGAATGAGTTAGAGCAAGGTATGTACTAGGGAGGCTTGTGCTGTTGAGATGCCAAGGGCCGTGGGATAACTCTCCTGCCATGGTGTGCATCTACTGTGTTCAATGTAGACAGAGCGTAAACACCCCACACATGACCAGCTTAAGGATAAGCTTATGGGTCTACTTGATCTGGCACTCTTCAGAATAATTACCAGACACAATTATCACAGAAGTACCGCCTCAGAGTACCATGTGAGCATTTCTGTTCCAATCAGAAGCACATCATTTTTTATAGTTTTTACATGAAAATTTACATATCTTGTTTAATTCATTGCTACCTTCCAATCTTTCCAGACTCTATTTTTTTTCCAAAATTTCTCTGTCATTAATTTGTCAGATTAGCTTTATTTCTGTCTGCCTTCTCTCCCAGATTTGATGACTGTCTCTTTTTCTTCATCTAAAATAGTTTCCTCTTGTTTCCCCCTTTCACCATTCCCTCAGCCAAGTTCCTTGAAGAACTGATATGACATTAGTGGGATATCACCTTGTTTATGATTTTGTTATATTTTATATCTTTCTCCACCTTTGTACTTGTTTCATCATTTAGATCATAGAATCATAGAATCATTAAGGTTGGTAAAGCCCTTTGAGTCCAACCATAAACCTAACACTGCCAATTCCACCAACAATACGTTCATGGGGCAGGGGTTTTCCAAATTTTATCTGTGCTTACCATACTGGAGTCCTGTTCTCCGTTTATTCTACATGGTAAAAGTTTATGAAGAGTAAATAACATCATTGGGAAGCTTAGATCTAAAGAAAACATGAAAAAGCCTACCAGAAAATGGAAAATACAGATTCAGTTCTGCCATCTACCACAGACCTCTGTGTCTGTACGACAAAGCTACAAAATCTGGGGAAGTAGCCATTTCTCAAACTCTATCTGTCCACACACAGCTCTTCTGAAGATGGACAGCAGTGTTGTTACAGAAAGCCAAAGGAGATTTCAGTCCTATAGTGTGGTTTTTATTTGAAAAACTTCAGAGTCATCTATGAGACTTTAAAAATAAGAAAAACAGCATTTAAATTTATACCCGCTATTTAATAAGTTACTGGAGGAAGAAATTGATGCATTGAATTTGGGGGCTTTAGGAGAGCAGGTAGGCTGGTGAGTTCTGCAAAAGGTAAAGAATGTTGGTTGAATTAAACTCAGAAGAGGTTTACTGAACACACAGGAAATCATCGTGTTCAAGACAGAAATTACAAATACCATTTAAAGGAGAGATCTGACATGAGTTCATTATGTCACTTGATTTCCAAAATGGTCTGCTCTGTTTCTGGCTCTTCACCAGTAGGTAACAAGAAGTGACAAGGAATCAACAGTGCTGCTAGGGTTGCAAACTGTATTCATGATTTTCCAGATGTCTTCAGTGGAGGGAAGTAGGAAAATGACAAGTTCTCCCATCATAACTCATGTTTAATCTAAAATTTTCATGCAGCTACTGATTGCATGCCAGAGGTGTCGCCCTGGGTTCTGCAGTGTTTCGATGTTTTTATTTCTGTGATAGAATTTCTCATCCATTTTTCTATAAACATAGTCCTTGTTTTCCTAACCGGCCTATATTGTTTTGAATTCCTGTATTGTTTTGAATTCCTTTCTCCTAAGGCGGAGAAAGGAGATAGACTGTGTCAGTGTCCTGTGGAATTGGAGAGGTGGTAACCTCATCTTCCAATCCACGGGTGTCTTTAGAAACATATAAAAATGACTGAATAAAGAAGGGCAGGGGCTTTTCCTGCCTGGTGGTCCTATCCTGACTGCTTGAGGCTGCGTGATTCTTTCGTGCTCAAGTGCGACTCAGAGGGATTTTTAACCAGTAGAAGTTACAATAACCAAAACCCAGCCTAGATAGTTCACTAAAAATATGGATAATGTACAAAATTTCATCCTCACAATGAGTCAATGATTTTTTTTTCCAAACAAAAGATATGAATGCAGACCATTCAAATTCTAGAGCAAAATTACCATGGAAAGCTAGATTGTTCTGTCTGGATAAAATGTCATGCTTGCTCCAAGGAGTCCTGAGTTAGCTTTAGTTAACATCTAACTATCTACTAGCTGTCTTGCTATAAAGTGTAAATAATAAATAATGTCATTGTAAAACCCATGGGAAACCTACTGATGTGTTTTCTTTACATTGAATCAGTATAACATTTATAAATAATCAATGTATGTGTTGTCGTAGAGTGGTCAAATGCAAGATGAACTGTAGCTATATATATCTAGCTATATAGCTATTAATCGGTGTTAAGGTCATAAAATAGTCACACAAACATTTTTAACAGTTCAAAAACAAGTCAGTTACCTTTTAGAAGTGAAATACTTTTATTTTTAACACTTTTATAAAGCCTCACAGCTTTTCAAAAGGTAAACAACTACAGAATAAAGCTAGTCAAAATTTTATACAAAATTATGATTCTAGAAAATCAAAGCATTTATTAAAGATTACTTCTTTATCCAGCAGAAATGATGGAAAGAATTAAAAATTTTATTAATTTTATTTAGATTTGTTTATTTTATTGTATTATTTTATCTCATTTTGCTGAAATATAATGGGTAATTAAATAAGAAAAATATAACGCATCTCAACAAAGTAAAATTATGAAGTTCAGTTGAAGTGTTTTGGAATATTTTTTCCTACTTAGCATGAAGTCCTTTGAAAGTCTTTCTATTCCACTCAAAATACACAATTATTTACGTTCTCTATGTAAACAAGCTAAGCACCTATTTATCAGCTTCCAAAATATGTCCTTTTTTTACACGACTTAACAGCCTTAATCTGGGAAGATATTAGTCAAATGCTATCCTTTGATGTAAGTTTAAAGAAACTGGTTTCAAAACATTGAAGTCAAGCAATCAGAATGCCCCACACAATCAGGTACACTGTTGCAAGCTTTGCTATGGGACAGGTCAGTCTCATAATTCATTATTCTTTGACTGTGAAATTTTTTTACTACTCTAAGGAAACATTTTAAGCATTACATTTAACAAACTGATAAATAATCTTAGGGTCAAGTAAGTTTAAGTCTAGTAAGTTTGGTTTGTTTGTTTGTTTGTTTTTTCCCCAGCTGAACCTCTCTATGAGAAATGCATTTAGAACCAGTTCTAAAGCTCAAAGTCAATCAAAGAGACTATACTTGAGTGCTTTTGTGGAATCGTTCTTAGTGGGGTGTTATAAATACATATCTTGTAGGATTAATGTGTGACAAATTGGAAGTAATAGCAGGGTTTTTTACATTACTTTTTAAAATTAATGTGATTGGAATGTTAAAATAATTATCATTGTGCGACCGCGTGTGAACACTGACAATTGTATAACAAGGATGACATTCATTAATAGAGCATAATTATCAACTAGCTTTATCATAGAATTATAGAACCCTACAGTAGGTGGGCTTGGAAGAGACCTTTAAAGATGATCTCAGCCAAACCCCCTGCAATGAGAGTGACATCTTCAACTAGATCAAGTTGCTCCAATCAACCTAGCCTTGAATGTTTCCAGGGATGGAACATCTACCCCCGTGCTGGTCAATTGGTTACAGTGTTTCATCAATCTCATTGTGAAACATTTTGTCATTACATCTAGTCCAAAACTACCCTCTTTTCTAAATGGTTTCTAAAACCATTCTTCCTTGTCCTATCACAACAGGCCCTGCTAAAACGCTTGTCCCTATCTTGTAAGACATCTTTTAAGTATTCAGAGGCTGCAATAAAGTCTCCACAGAGCGTTTTCTTCTCCAGACAGAACAAACCTGTCTCTCTCAGCTTTTCCTCATTGGAGACGATCAGCTTTGTGGCCCCTCTCTGGACACACTTCAACAGGTCTATGTCTTTCCTGTACCAAAGACTCCTGAACACTGCACTCTTGGGGAGGCTCTCGCAGGGCAGAGTAGACTGGTTGAATCACCTCGCTTGACCTGCTGGCCACGCTGCTTTTGGTACCACCCAGGATGTGGCTGGCTATCTGAGATGTGAGTGTACATTGATGGATCATGTCCAGCCTTTATCCACCAATACCCCCAAATCCTTTTCCTTGGGGCTTCTCTCAGTAACTTCCTCCCCCAGACTATATTGAACTGGGGGATATGACTTCATATTTGAAATAACTTAGCAGCACTGTGCTTATAAGGACAGAATTGAATCAAAAATATTTCTCTGATTTAATCCGGGAGATATTGCAGCAGAAGATGCTCTTTAAAGGTTTCTGATTTAACATGAGAGCAATGACAGAATTAGTTTTGCTTCTGTTGATGCGTATGAGCCATGGTCGGTAGTGTTGAAAGGCATATGTGGAGTCAAGAAGCAGCACAGTTGTACTCACTGATGAATGCAAGATGCCTGAGGCAAATAAGGGCTTTGGTGCTTGTTCTTTAGGGATGCACCAAGGCAGAGGTGTTAGAATGTGCCTGAAGGTGAAACTGAAGGAGGTGGGAAACAGAAGGATGCTGAATATCTGGACTTGAAATGAAATACACAACTGTTACCATTCAGGAGGAAAATTAACATAGTGAGCTCCTTTTTGATAGCACTTAACACTGAAATGCCTTTCTACATTGAGTCAAACATGATAAGTCTTGATTTATCAGTATATTAAGTACAATAATACAGCCACTGAAGTGCTACATGTGCCTACTTTAACAAAAAGAAGAAAAAATAAAGCCTGCTAATGCCATTATAATTAGCACATATGAGTGCATGATTGTAGCTCAAGAGAGAAAGTCACCAATCAAAAATGAAAACCTGAAACACGTTAGTCATGTCTGATAAGGGTTTCAGACGTGTGGAGACACCTCATAAAATCTTATTATTTGAGTATTACACAACCTCGCTTCTATAGCTCTTCTCTGTATGAGAAATACATCATCTACAGAATCTTCTGGCTCGCTTGACCTATAAGAAAATGGTTAAACAGATGCATGCTTTTTTCATCTATATTTAGCAGCAAATCCTTATCTGTCTTTGATTTCACGTTTCTTATTTAATAGGCCTGGCTTAGAATAAGCATAACCAAAACACACAAAGGTTCTCTTTCGAGTCTGTGAGTTACAATTTTCTTGGCTCAAAATTATTGACCTGAAATGCAGCTTCACCTTGTGTGTACAAAAATAAAAATGTTCCGCTATTATTTTTTCTACGAGTACTGTCACACAATCGCCAGAGTGACACTGGCAACACACTGCTCCTTCTCTCCAGTTCTCTGCAGGTCAACATTTTCTCTGATATAAAATGTAATTATTTGAAAGGAAGTTCATGTAAGAATATTCACTCGTGCAATTCCCACTCACCACAATTTCTGATGCCTTCCTTGGCCCCAAGCATTTTTAGCTTCCCCTCTAAGGAAAGAAAGACAAATAAATAAAAAGGCAAATTTAAGATTACATTTACGTTAATGAATTTTAAATCTGGTCTTGATGGATGAAAACTTGAATATGAGACAGCAACGTGAAATTGCAGCCCAGAGATGTAACTCTACAAGTGTATCCTGGATGGCCTCTAAAGCAACGTGAGCAGCACGCTCCCCCTCTACTCTGTTTTTGTAAGACCCCACCTGGAATACTGCATCCAGCTCTGAGGTCCTCAGCACAAGAAGGACTGTAACCTGTTAGAGTGGGTCCAGAGCAGGGCCACAGAAATACTCAGAGAGATGAAACACCTCTCCTATAAAGAAAAGTTGAGAGATGGGGTTATTCAGCTTGGAGAAGAGAGGCTCTGGGGAGACCTTATTACTTATAAAAGAGGTTTATAGGAAAAATGAAGAAGAATTTTTGTGTAATGACTGCTTATAAAAAAGATAGAGAAAGACTTTTTGCAAGAGTCTGTACTGACAGAGCAAGGGGCAATGGTTTTAAACTGAAAGAGGGTAGGTTTAGACAAGTGTTCTGGTTCCAGCAGGGACAGGGTTAACTTTTGCAGTAACTGGGAAGGGAACATAGGTTAAATGTTATTCTGTACCACCTCACAACATTGCCAGGGACAGGGGGAAGGGACTCTCTTCCAGGGAGAACGGGTTCCTTCTTGCCAAGCAAATGTGGCAGGCAGCGGTTTGGGTAATGCTGGTTCTGAGCCACAAGGACTGGTTGGAGTGGAGTGGCTGTGGTCGGATATTATCTATTATTGGGGATTCTGGGGTGAGCAGTAATTTTTCTTTCTTCTTGTACCATCTCTCATTAGTTTTGTTGGCGTTACTGTTTGTTTTCTTATCTCATTTTTGTTTCCAGTAAATTGTTCTTATCACAACCCGTGATCTTCCCCTTTTGTGCTTCCAATGCTCCTCTCCAGCCTGCCAAAAGGGGGAAGGGGAAGAAGAGGGAGCAAGCAAGTGGTTTGGAGTTTCAATGGGAACACTGAACTGGGGAGTGCCATTCCTAAAAAAAATCCACAATTAGACTTAGGGAAGACATTTTTTACAGTGAGGTTGGTGAGCCATTGGAATAGGTTGCACAGAGAACCTGTGAATGCCCAATCCCTGGAAGTGTTCAAGGCCAGGTTGCATGAAGCTTTGAGCAACCTGATCTCAAGGGATAATTGTCACTGTCTGTGGCAGAGGTCTTGAACTAGATGATCTTTAAGATCCTTTCAAACCAAATCATTCTATAATTCTATAATATTTAAAGTCACTTGGCCCAGGTGGATATTATTCGGGTTTTTTTCACTCCACTGACAAAGTGTAAGTCACGCCTTTTTTCAGAGAGCAGAAAAAATGTAAGATGCCTTCCACAACTCCACAGCAAATAAACATTTCAGCAAAACTTAACCATAGTAAAAAGGAAGTTTTCTCTGTAGAGGTACAGGAAATGTACAGTGTCAAATAGTGTTTAATAAAACTCACAGAAATACAAAGTTTTGGTCAGTCTACAGAAGCAAATAAAACAAAGGAAACTAAAAGGCTATGTGAAAAAAATTCTTTCTTGGTCTCTTGCTTTTTTCAGAATTCTTACAGAGGGTCTGTAAATGCCCTTGTCCTGCCAACATAAAATTAATTTTTTTCTGAAAAATATGTAAGTTGTATTCGTTAATTAATTATAGAATATAAATAAAAGTTGTCCAGAGATCTCATACTTGAATACAAGCTGTAAAATTTAAACAGTAATACTGTTTAACCCTTGGAACAACTACCAGAAGCTTGACAAATATTTGTTATCTGGATATTTTAATTATCAATTAGAGGTGTGCTTTAAGATACATGCTCCAGATCCCAGTCTCAGTAGTACTGGGGTGTGTGGCAGGGAAGAAGGCTCTCCAAAGAAAGAAAGCAAACAAGCAACCAAAGTCTTAAAAAAAAAGCCCACATGATTTTATTCCCTGATAAATCATAAATAAAAACTAAATTATTTACCAAAATAAATTAGCTTAGAATGGGCATATCCTGACTAAATTTGACCATTAAAAAAGATGATAGATTACATAGCCAATATAGATGAGCCTGAGACACTAAAACTCAGATCATCTTAAAAAATGGAAAAATAGAAACAATACCCAATAAATAATTATAAATCATTAGAAATTACATTATAAATGTAAGCAATTTTAAAAAGAACTTTTGCTGTCACACATCATGCTGAAACAGTGATGGTAGTGCACCAATGTTTTAATTATCACTGAACAGTGCTTACACAGCATCAAGGTAATTTCTGCTTCTCACTTCACCCCATGAACAAGGAGACTGGTAGGACTGCCTGCATTTTAATTCAGAAAAAAAAATGGGCCAGAGAAAATAAAACCAAACCAACAAAAACCTCAGCTGAACCACCCACAGACTCTAGGAGCTGGTTCCCCTTTTAAGATGAGTATTCTGATCACTAGATAGCAAAATCAAGATCTTGCATGCTAGTTTTCCTCTGGCATAAGCTACTAAGTCCTCCACTCTCTCCCAGTCTGTTCTTCTTCTTCAATATTGCATGGTCTTTTGAGTATGACATTCCAGGTTTGAATCTCCTGAGACTTCAGAAGAGAGATTAAGCAAGACCTAGTGGGATTCTATGTACTTTATATAAATATAATTTAGATAAAACTGTGGTTTACCTAAAAAAAAAACAACCATAAGCAGTAGCAAAAACTAGAGGACACTAGGCACATCTTAAACATCCTTCTGCCTGATCTGGCAATCTCACCATAGCTTAGTTGGGAAGCTGGCACCCAGCTTTTCACTCTGAAATTCTTCCTTTATGCATGCAGATGTCAAGTGAAATTTCACTCTGGAAGGAGAGTATTTAGTGAATATGAGGTAGCTTTTCTCATCACTTTCTTCAACAGAGACAGTTTCTTCAAGCCCCATTTTAAACAGCAGACACTCTGAATCTTATAATGTGTCTTCTGAGAAGATACTGCATTACATTTTGTAATGTAACAAGTTCCAATTAACCTTCATTTACTTCATTTACAGGATAATTATGATTCTGTGATTTGCCCATGGGAAAAAATTAAAATGTTTAAATTAAGAGAAAGAGGAATACAAACTTCACAAATTCATAATGATACAATGCAGTAGCTAACTGAAGACATGATTATTTATTAATTTAGCAACTATTCCTAGGCACTGAGATATCTCTGAGCAATCTGTGTGCTGGAATACTACAAAGCCATGGATGACTAATTCCACTTACAAACGCCCGGATTATAACTGAAGTAGGTGTCTTGGAGCACAATCTTTTCTAACTCACACAAAGAACTACTTTCTTTAATGCAAACTGAAAGAAACCCTTGACTGTGAATATTAAGGGAAAGTATCTCCACTGCTAAATTATGGTTTTCACTGAATATGCTCTAAGGCTTTACTAATAAAAAAAATAACTGACTTAGGCAGCTACTAGGTGAATTCAGTATGTGAAAGAGCTCTGCTCTTCTAGAGCTCCTATGCAGAGCACCTGTGTTACGCTGCTTTCCACTGTCCTTAAGGTGCTAGAAGAGCAGGCCCCTGACTGGCCAAAACTACAACAGCCTATAGAGCATGCTGTATCTATAGCAGGTGCTAACAAGACAGAATTGTATTGGGAAGCAGCCTTGTTCCCATTTTTATTATGTCCATAAGTATTGCAACAATTGTGAGCTGTAGAACAAGCATTTTTGCCCCAAACAACCATGTACTGATCTAAAAACTTAACTGAAAATCTTGGATGAGAGAGAAGAAAATAAATTCAGAAAATTAAGTGCCATATATATGATAAATGTACTTGCTGCAGTATGTGTCAATTTAACAGAAAGAAAATAATCCATATGAGTAAATTCTATTAATTTTATTTAACAGTTTTTGAGAGATAAATCTAATGTGAACTGCTCCTGTAACAGCACCTGAGAGCACCAACCTCAGCGTGGAGACAAATTGAGTATCAAGGAAACTCAACTCTCTCAGGAGTGCTTTTACTACCTAATTGCTGATCTACAGCTACATTAATACCAGCATGGCAAGCTAATAGCCCTCATTATGTCACCTGTCTTTGGGGTGACATGATTAAACTCAGGTTTTATTTTTCTCTGCTGCAGGTTGACCAAATCAGGTTAATTTTTCAGCTAGTGGTTAAAACCAGAACCAAGCAGTGCAGCCAATTTTACAGGTACTGCACACTGCAGATATGCAGAGAGAAGAAATGTGAGAAGTATTATTTTATAATTAAAAAATGGAGAAGGTGGCTAAGGTGTTTGATTTTTTTATTCACTGAGCAAGAAGGCGCTGAGCAGAGCTGTAGCAGCATGAATAGAGAATATTTCCTTTTAAAAACAATAAACTTTTAAACTTTTCTGTTCCTACTTGACTGTATGGCCTTGGTCTGAGTGATCAGTTCTAAAGTTAGCACATAAATAAATAGAACAATAATATAACAGACAAGGATCAGGTTTCAAATCCTTGTAAGTATATCAGTTTCATTTGACAGCGACCTGAAATTTCAGTTTTTACACTGAGGAAATATAGAAAATAACTACAATGAATACACTTATTTCTCATTTTGTGTCTTGCACCATCACTCCTAGTTACAGGGTACAAACTGCAGTGAGATGCCCTTGTGAAGCCGTACTGCAAAAAGAGCAGTGCTACAAACCCCAGCCTAACTTCCATAAGACCTCTGAATTCCTATGCTCCCCTACTTTTTACTCAGTGGTTTCCTGTCTTCACACAAAAGAAACTTCAATAGAAGATACTACTGGTCTCTGTTCTCATGTTTCATTCCATGTCTGGTTGGCTTTCTATTCAAATTGTCCTGTAGTAGCACTGGAGTTAGTCTAAGGGGACATTTTTTCAGCTTTTTCAGTTGGACTAAGCTGTCTTCCTTAAGCTTTTGTGTAATTGCCTATAGAAAGAGATTACTTTCACCTAAATTACACCTTCAAAGACATCCTTTTTATGTGCTGCAGCATGGATATTTACACAGGACAGCAGTGCAACATTACTGTTCTGTAAAATACTGACATATAATTAGCTGTACTTTAAAATTTTAAGAGTTAATCAGAAAATTATATTCTTATTACAAAAAACACAGTGACAAATATTCAGTTACACTGTTTCTAAAAAAAATATACAAATTTTTTCCACATTGTATTCTTACTATCCAAAATATCATTAAAATCAGTGTTGCAAGAAACCTATTGATTCCATGGAACTTTGCTACTTAACATGAAAAGTTAATACTTCACCTAATAATGTTTATTAAACAAGGGAAAGAAAATACTTTAACAAGGCCCAACAGGATGTTTCTATTGTCTTATATTAAATGCTGTCAAGGAATGTTTCCAGACAGTGGAGTTTGCTCTGTACTCTTAAACTGCTGGAATGATCCTTGACACACTTTGACCCAACTTGATTGACAATCTTGCAAAGAAAGGTCTCAGGCAAAATGTGGTAGTCAGCATGAATCACGTAGAGTTCTCAGTGGGCACATTGTGGAAATTTGTATTAGAAAATTAAATATCACATATGCAGCTGCTCTACACCACTTGGCTTCAGTGCCAGAGAACAGTTCCAGATATCACAGAGGGTACAACTTCAGAATTAATTTAGCACAGCTGGGGTTTTCCCTAGCCACATTGGACAAAAAATTCAAATAATTTTCCCAGTGAAATTCTATCTGGTTCTTCTGTTTGGATCTCACTGGCCAAGTCTCATCTTTTACTTGCTCTGCCTACTGTATCCTTACTTCTTCAGACTTTGAATGAATATTGGGAAGCCAGTGGGCAAGGTTCAGGCTACCTCTTCGGTAGCTTGCAGGAGAGCCAGCAGAGGGGTTCTCCCTAAGCTCAAGGGAAAACACTTTAAGGTATTAAGAGGGGAGGAAGAGGAATGAGGTTATAATTTCCCTCTCCTGAAGACACATTAAGTCAAAGGCTCTGCAAAATCCTATCCTCTCGTTTCTTTGTTGGATGTAATATGGAACACTGAGGAAGTAAACAAAGAAGAGTTAACTGAAAATCTTCTTATTTACATATTTTAAATTAAAATGGCTGATAATATATATCTATATCTATCTTTTAAGTACAAGATAATTTTTTGAAAGTGTGGGTTGTTGTTTTTTGTTTTTTTAATCAGAAGTTTTCAGCTTTTTTGTTTAGCTATTTTAAGGGTGAGAAAAAATAATCCCCGAATTAAATTGTTTTAAGCCCCTTAGATGATAGATGGCAGTTTTCTACCAACACAGGATTCCAACCTTATTACTAAAGCAGCATTAGTACAACTAGAAATTAGTATCCATGTCAATAAAAACTCTACTAGGTTAATAAATTTACCATATCACAGACAGAAGTGTCCTACTTAAAAGACACTAGGATTCTTTTTTTTTTCTCTTTGCCAGTTCTAAACATCAATTAACCCTAGGGGACAATCAGATCCTTTCTTTGCCTATATCATTTTGTTTCCATTACATTTTTTAACGGTTAAGCTATTTTTTTTTCAAGCATTTGCTTGTACAGATAAGAATTTTATTCAGATCTCTGTGAAGCCCCTGTAGAGAACAGATCTGAAGCTGGTTTTTGAAATGTAGCAAAGAGCTTAAAATCACCCTCATCAGACTCTATATTGGACATGGTTGAGAGCTGTGGGAGGAAAGACCTAAAAGAAACAGTCTAGAGGATAATGAAACATTTTTACCTGAATCAGCTTACATAGCTGGTTTCATTGCCTGTACTATTTTCTGGTTTTACAGTTTAGTCTTCATGTGTTATTTACTGAAATGTTCTGTGTGATGCATACATAGTATCTTGCTGTAATTACTCGCACCTCACCATAAAGAATCCAGATTTAAGTCTGCTGGTATTTCAGGGCAGAATGTCCATAGAAGATTAGCTTCGTCTCCTTACGCCTTGATGTCGCAGGGAAGAAGAAATTTTCCTGAAACATTTATTAGAATTAAATTCTTATGGTGCTGTGTTCTGATTTCAATGAGATACGAAATGTTTATTCCAATTTAAGGCTCGGTCAACAAAGATGCATTAGTGCTTAAATTCTTCCAACACCAATGTGGTTGGGACATGTTCATGGTTTTGCGAGGATGGGTTTCAGTTTTCTGAGTAGGACACAAAGATTCATTATTCCATGCAGAATCTTAAGACACAAGTAATTAGATTCCCCAGGAGCCCAGACTGATGCACTATCTTGTCTTGAACATTAGCTAGAGCAAGGCAGTTCAGGAAGATAAAGAGATAATGACAAGTCAAGTCCTTGGGTGCCCAAACTACACAGTATTTGGTATGGCATATAGAAATTATGGAGTCTGTGTGATATCCCAAATAAAATGTGGCAAACTTCAGGAATTTGAGAAGCATTGTCTCAAGTCCCAAAAAAGGGTGTGGAAGGGACAAAATACATTTGTGTCTGGACTGAAATCTGTCACCGGAGGTGCTTTACCACTACACATCCTGGCTGGTGGAAGGGAAGAGGTAGGTAAAGTGAGGGGCAGAGACATTTTTTGCCTTGCATGTTTCAGCTAGATCACACCCTTTCTCTGGCCTGATCATACACTTCAATCCAAGACACTAGAGCGTAACCTCATCTTTAGATGTACAGGAATGTGCCCTAACTACTGGGCTGCCACCAGCACCAAAAAGCTTTCTTGCTTGGAATGTATCAGTCAGCAGCTCAGGAGCTGACCAAGTGTCCCCTGAAGTAAGTGTAACTCCACTGATGTCATTGAGTTTGGGATCAAGAGCAGTTACCAGAAGTGTTCAGTGAGTAAAATCTGTCTACTGCTTGTGTGCCTGAATTGCATGTTAACATTTACACTGCAGTGAACAGAAATGATGCTTGGAAGGGAGGCCAGAGTGTGACCCAAATTGTGTGGTTTTGATGGTTTCCTTGTAATCCTACACACTGCATCCTGTAAAACTGCGCACCTGGGTCCATAATTTCACAAACACCATACTCTTATACCAAAAAGAAAATAAAATAAAGAATAAGTATTACGAAAATTTAAAAAACATTTTGCTCTTACAATTCTGATTCTATTATTGAGGAGCAAGATGGTATCGTAATGAAGAATACCTGGAAATTGAGAAGTCCCTTATAGCTTTCTTGTACCCCATTTGTCTACAGGTTACTGCTTCATTAATCAAATCATTTTATTTAAAATTATCTATTTTCTCCAGGACTGTCTGTAAAGGTAGGTCAGTGACTTACCTCTGTACTACTGAATTTCAGCGTAATGCTTCATTTACCTTCAACAACTCATGCAAATACACAGAACACCAGCTTATACACACTTTGTAGCACCACCCTTTGTACACCAAGCTTTTATCCAGGAAGCAAACTGACCCCACAAACTTTTATTTATCATTTTCTTATGGCACCTAGGGAGACAGAGTCCTTTGAGTAGGTAACAATAGATGAGGGTAGTGATCTGGGGAGATGGATATTGTGAGGAAGATTCAAACCTCATGAGTGGGAAATGAAGATGTGTCAATATTTTTTTATTTAGAAATATTGTTTCTCACATACTTCACACAATTCCCTCAAACTCAGAGTTAAAGTTTTAATAAGCTTAAGACCATCATATATTCACTTTAATTGGAATTTTTCTAGAGGTAGCATTTCAGCTCAGTTTTTTTAAAGCCTAAACTTTCTGTCCTTATTAACCCCCTCTGAAACAGAAGTGAGGGGTAGAATTCTGACCCTGGTTGAGTGATTGAAAGTCAGAAGGGCCAAATTTCATCTCCCCAGATTTGCACTGATAATGATGCCACAAACAGAAGGATTTGAGAGATGAAATTTGATCTAGAGTAGGCATGACTAACCACAAAAGAAATATAATGCACTATAAAGTTTTCATAAACACCAATTTGTACATTTCCTGTAATTATGTTGGTATATTATAAGTAAACAATGCTCAAATTTTGCTTAAAATTTGCAAAAAGCCACAGATTTATTAAGTGATAGAGCAACTTTACACTGCAGTATTCTCTACAAAATAAAATAAATTTTATTTCTCCATCTTATTTATGTGATTCATCTGCCTTCCATGTAGGAATATTTGTTGCTAGTACAGCAGTCCTCATAAAACTTTATTTCCTTACTTTACTCATGGTATATTTGTTGTCAGATTAGGCACCTTTATTTACTTCAATTTACAGAACATCTTTTTTGCATAAAGGTCAAATCACTTGATTGGCAAATCATAAGACCGTGTTCTTTTAACCTGCACATTTTTTTTGGTAATGGGGGCCTGCAGGAGCGGCATCTCCAAGAGGAAGCCAGGCACTGCCCCATGCCTGACACAGCAAGTTCCAGCTGGCTCTTCAACGGACCCATTGCAGGGCACAGCTGTGCCTATCAGCAAGGCCATGGTGCATCTGGGAAAACATAGTTAAGAAAAGGTGGAAAACCCCATGGTGGAAGGAGGAAAGAAAAATAGGAATGAGAAGAAACAGAGGGAACACCAAGGTCAGAGGAGAAAGGTGCTCCATGGTAGAGCAGGAACACCCTGAAGTATGAGCACCCCTTGCAGCTTGGGTATAAACTGGTGATGCCTAAAGATTTTTTACTTTTTGTATGCTTTTCATATATTTGTAGCCTTGTGCATTTTTAATATAGAATTGTATGGTTTCTAGTGCTTTTCCTGCCCTTTCTCACAACAAGATAACCTTTATGAACACATTCTTAAAATTCTGTTTGGTCTTATTATTAAGAAGAAAATTTCTGGGAAGAACATCTTGTTTTCCACCAGAACTTAAGAGATGTAACAAGAAATGGGGCAAAGAAGCCTCTGGACCAGCTCCAAGGGGCTGACCCAAGGGTGGGTTACTGGGGCAATTGGTCTCCTGTTGGCTGTACCTGCTAGATATACTAATTAATTAACCTGATAAAAATTGTAGAAATCCTTTATCATACATGCTCAGAACAGTATTTGTGCGCCTGAAAGCTTTCATTTAAGAGTTGCTTTTTATATTATCATTCTTAATACTGCTTGGAAAGTTTTCTGGCTTTATGCCAGGAAATACTGACACTAGCAAATACTTCCCAGAAGGGACTATGGTCCGTGGAGGAGCCGTGGCAGACCATAGGTAAAGAGTGTGAAGGAATGAGCAGCGGAGAGAAACTGCTTATCCTGACCTTCTGCACCACAGCTGTCTCTCTGAAGGGGTAGGAGAGGTGTCCAGAGTGATGTAGTGAACTGGATAGCTATTGGGAAGGGGAGAAGAGAGAAGTCTGGAGTGAAGTTGAGGTCTGGAAAGCGGGAAGGAAGGTGTTTTTCCTTAAGAGTTTGAAGAATTTGTCTCTTTATTTAGTCTGCTTGCTTCCCAATAACCAAACTAGTAAGTAAATATTTATGCTAACCAGATGAATCAAGTTAAATTTCCCAAGTGAAATCTGGTTTACCCATGACAGTATTGACTCACAGAATGTTAAGGGGTTGCAATTAATGATCATCCAGTCCCAACACTCCGTGCCGTAGACAGGGATACCTCCCACAAGACCGGGTTGCTCAAGGCCTTATCCAACCTGGCTTTGAACAGTGACAGGATTGGGGCATATACATCATCTCTGGGCAACCTGTTCCATTGTCTAACTACTCTCAAAGTAAAATATTTCTTCCTAATATCTGACCTAAGATTCCCCTCTTTCAATCTGTACCCATTACTCCTTGTCCTGTCCCTACAGTTCCTAACAAAGAGTCCTTCTCCAGCTCCCCTGTAGGCCCCTTCAGATACCAGAAGGTGCTGTGAGGTCCCCAAACAACCTTTTCTTCTCCAGGCTGAACAGACCCAACTGTCTCAGCCTGTCTTCATAGGGGAGGTGCTCCAGTGTTCCAGTCAGCTTTGTGGCCCTCCTCTGAACTTGCTCTGACAGTTCCATGTTCTTGTTATGTTGTCAACACCAGAACTGTACACAGTACTGCAGGTGCAGTCTCACAACAGAGTCTATTACTCGGTAAGATATTTCCTGTTTTTATCTTGGCCCATGAGTTTTCTCACCCTCATTGTTCCTACTCTCTCCCACCTTCCTGTGGGGGGTGGGAGTGAGCAAGTGGCTGGGTGGGTACTTGACTTCCAGCTGGGGCTAACCCACTGCAACTTCCGGTAAGAAAGCATTTTACTTCTTCCTCACTTTACCCTCTTGGTGCACATAAATATATCAGTCTCTGAGCTCTTCCTCATAAATACTTTTTTCTCTTTCAGTGCATAAGATGCATATGATATCTTAAGACAAATACCTGCAGTTAGGCATTTGAATAACAGAAAAATATTTTTCCCCACTACGTTAAACCTCACTTGCCATTGCTATGAATGCTACTTCATTGCTTAAAGGATGGTAGAGATACTATAAATACATATATATATATATATGCACACATATATATGAGATAATATAATCTTTCTCTTTGCTGGCAAGGAGAAGCTCTTCCATTGGATCTAATGGATTCAGAGGATCTATTATTGCCTTGAAATAGCTGTTGGGAAAGGCACTATGCCCCAGGCACTGATCTCATTAAAGTGAGTAGGAGCTTGGCAGTAAACCACTCTCCAGGTTTTTATATTTGCAGGAAAAGTGTAAGGTACTTTTGGCAGCCAGGTTAAAGGGTGCCGAATATAAAGTGAATGAACACATTGTAGTGGGCATGAATGGCAGGGTTTAAGCCAAAGGAGGCTTCAGTGCTGACCTGGGTGGGTCGTAGTTTAAGCCCAGCCAGTAACCAAGTACTATACAGCCGCTCATTCCCACATCAGTGGGATAGGAGAGAATCATAAGGGAAAAAGTGAGGAAACTCGTAGGTTGAGATAAAGACAGTTTAATAGGTATAGCAAAAGACACACAAGCAAAACAAAACAAGGAATTCATTCCTGTGAGCAGGTAGGTGTTCAGCCATCTCAAAAAATCAGGGCTCCATCACATGTGGTGCTTACTTTGGAAGATAAACACCATCACTCCAAATGTTGCCCTCTTCTTCCTTCTTCCCCCAACTTTATGTACTGACCATAACTTCATATGGTAGGAAATATCCCTTAGGTCATTTAGGGTCAGCTGTCCCAGTTGTGTTTCCCCCCAGTTTCCCATGTATCCCAAGCCTCCTTGCCAGCATGGCAGTACAAGAATAAGAAAAGGCCTTGGCACTGTGCAGGAGCTGCTCAGCAATAACAAAAATACATCTCTACTTCGGTTACGCTGTTTTGAGCACAAATCCAAAACATAGCTCACTGCCATGTCATAAGTGTCATTTGGATGATAAACTGACTTTTAAAAGTAGCCTATTTACTAACAGCCTGTGGGGTCTGAGACTGTACTCTAAGACAAATTAAAAAAAATATGCACCTTAGGTATATTTCTAATTACATGAACCTCTCCATCCATCTAAAAAGAAAGCCTTTATGCAACAATCCACTGAAAAAGTAGCAATGGTGGTTTTCAGTTGTTCTGAAAGGTAATACTTGAACCATCTTGCTCTGAAACTGTATAAAATCATCAGAAATACTAGGCTCATATCCTGCCTTTAGGTAGGAGTTAACTTCACATAGCACAGATTGAACAGATGCATATTTCTTAGAACGTGCTGCATGATTCAGCTGTTATTTGTCCCTCTATCACAGAAATCACTCCCTGGTCACTCTGCAAGTAGACTTTTCTAGACATCATTCTGGAAAAAAATGTTCATATACTTACTTATTTTATGCACTCACGTCCAGTGTACTAGTACTTAGCAGTCGGTACTAAGGTGTAATGGGTCTAGTCTTTAGGCTGGTTAATTTAATTTGACTTAGTAGCACATGAAATTCTATACAATTCTTTAAGCCAATCAAAAGATGATCATTTATAATACCCATTTCCTGGCCAGAGGAGAATATTGTAACATGGCATCAGTCACATGCCTGTTTAGGGTATTCCTTCCTCCAGGCACCGTAGAGACCCATAGACATGAACCAGGACAGCTTCAAATTAGCCAGCAGGAGAGTACTGATAACACAAGGCCCTAAGGCTACTTTACCTGTTCCTCCCTTAACCCTTGGAAGCACTTGTTAAGTGGGGAACCAGTAGAATGTAACCTACAAAGATCTCTTACCCAATCTGCATTATACACATCTTAACAACATCATTTCCCCTCTGAAGTGTTATTATTACCACATTCTTGCATGCAGATAATGTCATTGACTATAGCCACCTATTTCACTAACTCTCTTCTTAGAGATTATTAAAAATCTGGGTATTTTTACCCCTCAGAAAAACACTTCTGAATAACATGGACATGAAATGGCAAAATAATTCTTCCAAAGACATCCACTTAGCCACTATGTTTAGCTTGTGGTATTGTCTTTCATATAGTAAATTTATACTTTTATTAATAATGCTAATACAATAAAAAAATGTTTTTCAAATATATGCCTGGCTGTGTTTTGAGGCAGATGAGATGTAAATATCTCACAACACCAATTTCAGTGGGTCTACTGAGTGGTTATAAGACTCATAACACCCACCACAGCAGAGCAGAACTCTCATTGTCAATTGCTAATGTGCATGCAGGGAGGACAACATTCCATTCTCTTTTCATTTTTTATTTATCTTGTTCATTTAGATTGCAAACTGGTAAGGGTAAGACTGTCTGTCTCTTTATATATGATGGTGGAGCGGGATTCTTCTTGGGACAAGATGACTTGCAGAGGTATCTAGATAGATAGGAGCATTTGGCAATCATCAGTGGCAAGAACAAATGGTGGATTCTGCACCTAGGATGGAATAGCATCAAACACGAGTATAAATTCAGAGATAAGTAGCTGGAGAGCAGCCCTGCAGAAAGGAATCTGGGGGTGCTGGATCTGGGGCAGTGTACAGGTGGGAGTCAGGAGTGTGGCCTGGCAGCCCAGAGGGCAAGCTGCATCCTGGGGTGCATCAAACACACCATGACCAGCTGGGCTAAAGGGGGGATTACCCCACTGTATTCAGAGTTGGTGCAGACTCACCTTGATCAGTGTGTGCAGTTCAAACTAAGACAGATGTGAAGGTCCTTGAGTTCATCCAGAGGAGTACAACAAAGCCAGGGAGTGGGCTGAAAGAAATGTCCTGTGAGGAGCAGCTGAGGACTTTGAGCTCATCTAGTTTGCAGCAAAGGAGACTGAGGAAGGATCATGAAGAGGGAAGTTCTAAGCAATTCCCCCTGGTATCCAGTGCAATGGATATATGCTACAGGGTGCTGGGAATGGTTTGAAGACGAACCATTCTGAACCTCAGGGGATGTTCAGACTGGACATTAGGAAACATTTTTTTACCAAGAGGGTGGTGAAACACTCAAACAGATTTCCTATAGAGGTGGTTAAATCCCCAAACCTGTCAGTGTTTAAGAGGCATTTGGAAAATGGCCTTAATAACATTCTTTTCTTACAGATTTTGGTCAACCATTAAGTGGTCAGACAACTGATAATCACTACAGGTCCCTGCCAACTGAACTATTCTATTCTATTCTATTCTATTCTATTCTATTCTATTCTATTCTATTCTATTCTATTCTATTCTATTCTATTCTATTCTATTCTATTCTATTCTATTCTATTCTATTCTATTCTATTCTATTCTATTCTTTTCTTTTCTTTTCTTAATTTTATCTGCCTAAAATATAAGCAACTATTCTAAGGTCATCACCTTCAGCTTGTGCTAAGGTTCAGTTTGAAGACAGGTAGAGGGAATCAGCCTCTGGATACCGTTGTCTCTTCATTGGCTTACAGGGTTGGGGAACATCTACACCCAAGCTTGGACTAGACATCAAACATTAGGGGAGGAGAATGCTATCATCAATAGGCAGGTTGGCTAAAGATTCTGAATTCTTATGTAATAATAATTGCTATCATAATTTCTAATTTAGGATCATTCTGTCATACATGGCAATTCAACTTCCATAACGGTATTTCTTTTAAAATCTGTTATTATTATCTTGAATATTTCTTTAGCTTTGTTTGTGTTTCTACTTCTCTAATCTGTCCAAATCTTTCTGCTCTGTCTCTCTTGGCTCTTTCTCTCTTTCTCTGTCTCTCTTATGATCTTAAGTAAGCTGAATGATTCCTCATAAAAAGAACTGCCTTGCACAGTAATTACCATTACTTCATAACCTTTGCCAGCTTCACATCTCAGTCTCAACAGGTAATTAGATCCAAGCAGCTCAGCAAACTCTGACATTTATATATGAGTTACTTTTTCCGACAGGAGAAACTCAGCAACTATTACTTGTACTTTTCCATCTCTGTTTTAACATGAAAATACAGAAAATGTTACAGAACTTTGAAAGAAGAAATTCAACTGTGCCTGTGTTCAGCTGCTCCACAGAAATCAAACCTGTGGAGTTAAGCCAGCTCAGACATCTGTCTCTGATTACAATTTTAAAAAAAGAGCTTGGATATAGTTTTTAATATAAAGCATTTGCAGTTTCTTCCTGTTGTGTTTTTGTGTTTATGCAATATGCTATCATAATGGAAGTTCTAGTTATTGATCTGTAAATAATATATAATAAAATGAATTATCTATGTATCTCTGCAGTGAACTTTTAATTTCACAGAAAATTGTGAAAATAATTAAGGGGGTTGGAAGGGTTAGCTTTTGGATTGGGTATGTGTGCTGTTTAGGGGAACTGTTATTGTTTGGGGTTTTTTGCCTGGGGTTTTCTTGCCTGGAGTTTTCTCTTTATTTCATAGCCATTTTTGATTTGAAAGTGTGCTCTCAGACCCCAACAAAGTGGCTTTGTCAGTGTCATATTATCTGTTCTGATCTTTCTGATCTTTCTCTGCTTTGTATTCCTCCCTAACAACTTCAGATGATCTATGCAGAAAGGTATGTGAGAAACATGAGAAATAATGGCAATTTATGTTAGACGGAAGAATCATTCCCACTTATCTCTCATTAAGCTTTGATCCTGCAAATCAAGTGCATGGGCTGCACATGGCATCTGCCCAGTCATAACTCATTACAGGATCAGAATGAAAATATAGACTGAAAAAGACTAACTGAGACCTGTCAGTCAGTAAAAGAACTCAAGCACTTCTCACAGAAAGCAGACAAAAAATATTCTGCTTGATAAAATCAGAAAGCTGTCCACTCATTTAGGCATTTAATAGGATGGAAAATGAGGCCCATGTAATTTTTTATTACAGGCCTAGAAGAAAACTGCTGTAATTACCTACTCTGGAAAATGAATTGCATCGTAAGGAGAAATAATTTCATTATTTTGAGACCTTCTGTGACTATCTCTATATTAAAATATAAACCATTATGTATTATAAATGTCAAATTCTACAAGACACCAGTTTACTCAATGCAGAACTTAGATTTGTTGAAGTTAATTAAATCTAAGAAATCTAAAAATGCCCACGGAAGACAGCCTGAGGTCTGACATCTTTCTCTGAAAATGTACAAAACTATTTTTATTGCCTTGCTGGATGCATTTTCAACTTATATTTCTTTGTTATAGCACATGATGAAGAATGCACATCTTTCACACACCATTACGGAAAGGAGAAACTCAGTCATTTTTTACTTATGTCTTTCATTGCACAATGCCTACAAATTCAGTCACATTCCAAAATTTCTTGGTGTTAGTGCTGCATGAAAAAAAAAGAATGTAGATTGGAAGCTTCTAGATAGTTGAAAGCAAGTGAATTAGTAAGAGATGATAGCAGAGATTTCAACATATCAGGCATAACCTGTCAGAAAATTAATATCCAAAATCTTAGGCTTCCCCCACTAAAATCTTCAAATCAGATGTCAGTGTTTTTATGGCGCTAATCCACCTGCTAAAGGGATTAGTGACATTAACAGGTAAAGATTCTATCACTCTTATTTATAGTGACCACACTTACAGACCAGTCCCATTGAGTTTATTTTCATGTCTAACAAAAGCAAGATGGAAAATTCCACCAGAAATGAGTAGCTTGTTTTCAGTGACAGTGTCTGAGCAATAAAATCTGGTCCAGTGTTAGCAGGCCTAGAAATTAACAGAATAAGGAGGAAGTTTGAAAGATCCTTAAGGAGCACAGGATGCTAAGAAAGGACTCCAACTTGTTTGGTGAGAATCAGTCCTATACAATCCTCTTGTTCAACACAGAAGTGTGAAACATGGGACTGCTGATCAGGGCATGATGATAATGAAAAATAGTGCATGAGAAGAAAATAATAATGGGTTGTATTTTAGTGAATCTCGGGAGAAGAGTAAAGAGGTGGAAGTTACATTTGCAAGGAAAAAAAGTGAAAGAAAAAAGTAAAAAATAAAACACATCTGCTGAAAATAGGAGATACACAGAGGAAGAGATGCATAGTAGCTCCTTATTAGATGAAAATGGGGAGTAAAGATTTGTATAAGCTACACACTAGAGATGATACTTCAGAGAGTGTCAATATCAATTGGAATGTTAATTACAAAATGAATGAATAAAATAATTAATTATGTACTTATTAAATTAGAAGTCAACAAATAATACAATCAGTTTTTAGGACGCAAACAAATTAATTAAGCAAGAAGATCTATAAAGAGTTTGGAGCTCAGCACACCCTTCTCAGAGTTCCCCATGCCACAGTGCTTAGGACTGAAGCATGAAGAACACCTGAACTGTATCTTCACAGCCAAGTGACTTTCTTTCCCTGAAGTTTCCCTCTTCTGGCTTTAGGTATCAAAGGTCTTCAGAGCACCAAAGTCCATTATTTACGGAGTTCTGAACCAGAAGAGATTTTTAGCGTGAGACAGTAATGGTCAATGGTAAATAGAGTGGCTGATTATGTCTCCTTTTTAAATACTATTAATGAGATATAATCAGCCACTCAATGCTGCATAATATTAATGAAAGACTGTGGGATAAAAAATTACTAAAAGATCTTCTTTATCCGAGTAGCTAAACATTAATAGTGTGGAAAAAAAGATCAAAATAGAAACAGAGCAGTGTGCCCTTCATCTAAAACACATCTAAATGTGTCCTGGCTTGAATTAGCAGGATGAAAACCAGCTGTTCAAGGCAAGTGATTATTCTCCTTCTCTCAGCTCTGTGACACCACATCTGGAGGGTTGTGTCCATCTTGGGGCACCACACTGCAAGAAAGACTTTGAAATTGCAGGTGAGTTCAGTGAGGAAAATTGGGTGACAGAAACTTGTGTGATATGGTGAGAGGTTGAAAGATTTGGACCTGTTTGGCATAGAAAAGAGGAAAGGCAGAAGAGACCATACCTGCAGCTACCTCATGGGAGAGTGAAGTAAAGATGGAGACGGACTCTTTAAGAGATGCACAACAAGGTTAGAGGAAACAGATTCATCTTTCAGTATGGGAAACTCCATCAGAAAACAATTCTCACTATCAGGGTAGCACAAAATAAGAATAGGGCAGCCTTGGAGATAAACAAAACTGAACTGGACAAGGCCATGAACAATACACAATCTATTTGAAACAAGACACAAACAATTTGGAACTGCCCCAAGTGGGGATTTGGACAGGAAGTCTTCTGGAGGCCACTTCCAATCTAAATTATGCCAATGAGAGGTTTCTGTGTGAGTGAAATATGGGCTTGCACCTTCCAGGTAAAGTATTAATGAAAATAGAATATTTTAAATACTAATGCCAATCTTTTGCAAACACTAGGAATTTAGAATTGAGAGAATGAAAATTGTAGCAACTTTCATTTATGAATCATGTAATGGGATGAGAACCTGAGCAATTCAAGAAAATGTGTGGGAAGGTATTAGAAAACAAGTAAATGCCATGAATCTGAAAAGAGGTTGAAGAAAAATTAGTCATATAAAACAGACAACCTGGAGTTGTCAAAAATTTATCCTGTGAATAAGTCTGGATTTTTTTCCTTGCACCAAAATAACTGCACAGTAGATAGAGGAAAAAGATGTAGATTTAATAAATTTAGAACTTTGATGACTGCTGGGCAATAATCTCACCAGAAAACTAAGAAATTTGAATTAGATGTAGTAGGTGTATATCTGAAAACTACAGTCAAAGAATGTTTTTTAATTATTCATCATCAAACTGTGAATTAACTGAACATGGCATCCCATAGAGGTCTGCCTTTGTCCCATTAGTATTTCCATTAAGGATTTGTGTCATGAAAGAGCGAGAGGGCAGTTAAATCTGCAGGGGCAGAGTGCAAGAAATCCAGAGAATAGGATCAAAATTATCTTAATAAACTGAAGAGCTGGGTCGAACTCAGACAAAATTCAGTAAAGACAAATGTAAGTACAGATACACTGATATGTCAGTCAGAGATGAAGGGTGCACAAAAAAGGACCGAAAAAAGTGAAACAAATGGCTAGGCAGCAGTATAGGATATTCAGGGATTCTATCGTATCACAAACTAAACATAGTGTTGTGATGCATTTTCTTTTTAAAAGGATAGCTTTCACTCTGGAAAGACTTTTCCTAGTTTATTTAGCATTGTTGAGGCCTTGGCTGAAGTACCAAAGTTTACAGAACAAGTGTTACAAATGATAGTAGCGAGCTAGAAGGAATGCACAGGAAATAAGAAAGTGCTAAAATATTAGAAAATATGACCTGCCTGCCTGCAAAGAAAGATTAAAGCTGCTGGTTTCCTTTAGTCTTACAAAAGAGACAGTTGAGTGTAGATATGAGAAGCAGTAGACCATGTAAAATGCCAGTGGAAAGAGGATGATAATAATTTTTTCTCTACTGACAAAGCTGAAAAAACAATGAGTTGTTAATGTAATCTGCAGAAAATGTAGGTTGGATATTAAACAAAAAATGTCAAAATGCTGCACTGCTGAAATTCAGAGAAGGACTTTGTAGGAACTTTATGAGTTTTCTTTCCCTTATGGATTTAAAAATGAGCTAGATCTCTCCGAATTTAACTATGAAAACTTGATCCTGCACCTCCATATTGAGGCTAAAGTAGACTGTCAGTGGTGGCCCTAAAGCCTCAGAGCTGGATAGGGCTTGTGACTTGAGTGCATAGAGTCCCCATCTGCAGGGCAGCACACACTGAACAGGGATTGATGGTGCTTGTACAGAGCCCACCAAGTGACCATGGGAGCTTCATTTGGTTGTTGGCAAAGAAAAACTTTCTTCATCCCACAAAGGTTCCTTCATTCTCCTACTTGTCTCAATTTCTAAATTCTGTGTGTGACTAGAGGTATAAAAAATGATCTTGCTCTTTTTTTTTTTTTTTTTAAATATTCCAATGAATTTAAATATCTGTTTGGTGGGGTAAAACTCAGGGAAGCATAGAAATCATTTAGGAATGAATTACAAAGATTACATGGTTAGCAAACGAATCAAGAATATTTTTAATAGGAAGAAATTAGACCAGTAGGCAAACTGACTCAAAATTAGCCCAGCAATTACTCTGATCAGTAGACAAGCCATTGAAGAATGGATTAATTACCCTAGCAGAAAATTAATTAAGTTATGCAATGAGTCAGATAGGAATAATTTCTGAATTAATTAAGTATTCAGTCCTGTGACTTGTGTAACAGAGAGCAAGGGTGATAGGCTGAGAACACAATATATTGTTACCAATACAGAAAGTTAAGATATCCGTTTATGAAAGGAAAAGAGATTTATATCTAGCAATACTAGCAACTGAAGCCACAGAGATGAAAATCTAGGAAGAACTGATTTTTTATTTTACTGTCAAATTAAAAAAAAAAAACAATGAAACACAAATTCTCCAGTATTTGGGGAAGCTAAAATACTTTGCCATTATTAAAGCTTCTGTTATTACAGCACATAAAAATATTTAGCAGAGTTTTAAAAGCTAAGACATTTTGAGTTTAAAAAATGTTGTTTTCCTCACTTAGAAAGATACTTACAAAAGGAAAGCCAAGAGGAGCTAATGACCGTGCAGTGCTTAGAGCACTCTCTCATGATATCAAATCTTCTCTATTGTTAAGGATTTGCGGGGATTTTTTTGTTGTGGGGAGCGGAGAGGCAGATTTGTTTAGTTTGTTTTGTTTGGCTTTTTTGGTGTCTTTTTTTGTTTTTTTGCTTTTTCCCCGACGACAAGATTTAGGAAATAAAGACACCAAATCCCCAAATAACACTCTACATTCAGAATCCAGAATATTTATGCAGGATCTCTGTCAGTTGGGCCTTCTGAAGCTATTCTGATTTCTGTAAATTTTAAAAATGTTTTTTGTGGTCAGAGGAATAATGGAAAAACACTTCTGCAGCCTGATACTTAGAGTACTCTCTATTAATGTAGAATGCCTGGTCCTAATTCATCACTGAAAATATTCTGCTTTGTGAGTGTACAGGAGGTATTTCACCGATTTTGCAGTTCTTCCTCTTTTGGGATATCATTTACAATGGATAACCACCCAGATAGTCTGTGGAAATCTTCAGAGAACAATCCAGATGCAGAGCTAGTGCTTAGATCTGCCTGCAGCTTGCAGTTACTTCTCTTGCATGCATAGACTAGTCTTCTCTGAACTAAGTCTAAAGGAATCACACACAGCTGAGGTTCCTTTCACTTGCCTGGACCCCTGCTCCCCTGGAGCCCAGTTATCTGGTACAGGCTGCAGAGCAAACTGGGAAAATGGTAGAGCTTCCAGAGCCAGGAGTCAGGGAAGCTGACTAATAGCAAGGAAAGGAAGGCAGCCGAGAAACAGCACAGTTATTGGAGTGCCACAAAAGTCCACATCCGACCTGGGACTAGGTGATGAACTCAGACAGCTGCGTTCAGTTTGTGATGAAATTGGATAGCTGCGTTCAGTTCAGACAGCTGGTTTTCAGCTTTTACAAACACTCTCATTCAGTGGATGGGGACTTTGACAGCAAGGAGACCAAGCATGTTGCAGACTGTCTACTGCGGCAATTTGGAAGTCCTCTAGGACATATTGCAGTCTTAGTGTTAGAAGTATTTTGTTTATTTCACTTTTACACAGTATTGTGCTATCTATTTAAATTTAAAGTTGATAAGAAGAGCCCAGAACTAATAGGAGAACATCGCTGGTTTAAGACAGGACCATTTAAAATGCATGCATTAGACAGGAAAATTTCTTTAAATAATTATTTTCTCATTTAATATATATATCTCTTTTCCAATAAGCATCTGTCAACCACTTGCTACTTGGATTGGAACAAGTCTGGGACTTGACTCAAATGTCACTCCAAACTTAGCAACTCCTCTGGGACTGAGATGATGCTTCTCCACCAGTTAGACTGGTTTTCTGGAGTTCATGATGAAAGTTCACAAGGCACTCAGTAGTAACTTTGTGGATTGAATTTTACCAACTTAAAATTGAGTTTCTAATATCTGAAAAAATTCTTATTGCATGGGAAAAATAATATTCTTACAGTGTTTAAGGCTTTTGAGTATGCATTTTAAAGATGAAACTTGAAGATTTTACAAATTTTTATTTTCAAGTTTAGTATTTTAATAAAACCAACATAAAAAGAATTCATTCAAATATTAAGTTTTTGTTCTAAATTTTTATTCAGTTCAGCTGTTATATCATCTCTAAGAACTCCTGGCATGTGTAAGGAGCCTAACTGATTCGATACCACATGGGAAATGTTCTACTCTTCTGTAGGGATACTTCTTCAGATGTATGATGAAGGCACCAGTGGTAGATTTTTGCTCTCCCCATAATAGAAAAGTATGAAGAAAAGGCACTCAGTTGTCACCATGGTGGCTACAGAGTACGATCTGTTTAGAAACAGGCTGTATCAGTCCTTCTTTTCTGTTCAGTTATGAATTTGAACTGTTCCAAAACTTCAACAGACCAGTCAGCAATGGAACTGACATTTCTCATGAAAGGAAGAATCAACAAGACATTTTCTGCTTGCTGTTGGCAGTGATACACTAAACCCTAGTTAGCAAACACATTCTATGCTAATCTGAATTGCTGCCTCTGGCCTAAAAAATGAAAATTTTTGCTTTTGCAGTTCTAGAGAGAAACACTTGCTGTGTTTCAGCGTTGTCTGAAAGTTGACAAAACATTTCCAATATTCTACAATAGTTCCCTGTGAGTGATTTGACAGCTACATTCTTATTCCTACCTCAGAGGCCCTGTTGCTATTGTGATTTTTTTTAATTTCTACCCTCATTTTTCAAAGCATGTTTTATGTAATTGTTTCAATTTTTCTCTGATTATAGAATGTGATTATACAAACGCAACACAGAGATAACAGCTGTAGACGTTCATTCATATTCTTCTGTGATTACTTGCTATACAAATACTTTGGTACTCGGGTCATCTTGCATGAATTATTCATGTCAGCCTCCGATGTGCTTTATTTAGGATCACATATGTAAACAAAAGCAGACAAAAATAGTGGAAGTAGATAAAAAGATACTCCTCCATTTCTTCCAACTTCTGATTTTTTTTGTTTGTTTTTCAGTGGCTACTTGCCAATTCCAAACTGCACTTCAGTCTTTGTCCCTTGATGCATGAGCCGCACAACAGTCCATGCAGAGGTCACAAAAAGCACATGCCTTGGTGTCTCAAACCTCCTTAGACTCAAAATTGCCTTATATTTGGTGTAAGAATTTGCTTTAATTTGAGGATTGTTTTCCTCTCCTGCTAGATCAGCATAATTAAACTGGGAACATTTACTTTACAATATGTGTATATATATATAGATATATATTTTTTTTTAATTACTGTCGACTACCCAGTCAGGATTAAAAGGAACAGATCTTTTAAAATATATGTATAACAAAACAGAATGCCATTGACAAAATTCTGTAACTCAAATGTGATTCATATTAATACTCTTGAAATTTTAAACTCAGCTGAAACACAAATCTTATATATTTTTGGTTTATTCGGTCAACACTGTTAATTTTATTTCAGAAATAAATCCTGCCACATGGTTTTAAAAGATCATAGCATTGATGAAAAACTTTACACATTTAGATATCCAATAGTATATGTGAGTTGTTCATTGCTTTGTTTTTCTTCATGTAGAATTACACAAGAAGCAAAATTATATAGAGTCTTGTAAATTTCAGTGTTATTACCTTTTTTTCTGTATTCAATCACTACAGTTTTTCAAGTGTGTACAATATTGAACAAAAACACTTGAATTATTTAGCTGTCTGAAAAACTTTGGAAACAGTTCTAGCAGTAAAAATTGCTCTCCAATCTTGTTTGTGTGTGTGCATGCATTTAAAATCCGCTAGTTAAATACTTGCACAGGTGTGTAGTACCATCAAACACAGCATAGGCATGTTTAGTTTCAGAATTCCTACAGGGTCCAAAAGCCACTGAAAATCATTTAAATACTCCATTTCAGCGACCATTAGGTTATTCTCACAGTAATTATTATAATATTTATACAAAGCAGCAACCAGAGCTGTTGCTTATAATACATATGGTCAATTGCAATTTAATATATGCCATGTTTATAATTTAGAAATAGAATTGTTAAAATTGTTATTCCAGGCATGCCATAATGATATTTTTTGTATGTTTAAATATTAAAGTTTATATATGTTTAATACCCACTGAAAAAATTGCTATCTTCTGTTGTTAGCATATTTATTACTTTCCAGCCTCAGGAAATTCTCTCAATTTTAATTAGAATGAGAAAAAAATCTACCAATTCTTATGTAGATATCAAGATATAGTCCTTCACCAGTCCTACCTCTCACAAAAAAAACAAGCAATAGTAAAAGTTTCTGTTCATGTTTTCTGGTACTTATAACTTTGCCTCATCAGTGGCAACTCAGATGGGAGTTTGGAAAGATATGACTTCAAGGTGGTACCACGGTGTTGCCCTGCATTACATGGACAGCCACATGAAAGCTGGTAAGCTTCGCTTTCTCATACTTACCAAAAAACTGCTTCCAGATCAGAAAACTTCAGCCCAGACAGCTGAACACTTCTAGTTTGTCAGATAAAGCAAGAATACTATGCAGGCATAAAGTAACACAAAACGAACCTCTGCTGAATGGGAAATATCTGCATCAAACCCATGTTGAGTGTCAGGAAGGTAGCTGTGTCTGACAGGTTGCATGAAGCCCGAATTTGGAGTATCACAAATCTTATATTAAAAGAAGAACTTTTTTATACCCTCCCAACAATTTTCTACCTTTCCCATAATATTGTCCTATTCCTGATAAGTAGGGTTTGTGAGTAAAACACAACCTTTGAAGTTAATATTTTCCAGCGTCTTTTAACAGATAACAGTTGAAATGTTTCTTATTTCTTTTGGCAGATAAATAGAAACACCATAAATGTATTGAGAAATAGGGGTAGTGTGCCTGTCACAAATAATAGGAATTCATCTACCCTTATGATTAATATTTAATGTGAGCAATTTCGACTACTGATTAGCTCTATTAATAATTAATACAATGTTATTGTGGATGATTAAGGCTATTTCTTTTGACGGGATTCTCAAATCCCTTCTAACACCTCAGTATTAGTTCTTTATTATGTCTATCCATGCATTATTTCCAGCAAGCCTGTTACAGAAAGCTTTGTAATTACAATTCAACCAACCCTGCAATATCAACAAACAGAAGTTGTATTCCAGCTGCTGTATAAGAAACAGTTGCACAAGAATGCTTTAGGCAGCTGAAAGTTGTTTTCCTTTCTTTTTAACTGTCAAGATTATTTCATGAAGTTTCCTTTCTCTTGTCTACTTTACTGTATTTCTACTTAAGAGTAGTACAATCTTGGCTAAAATTAGTAAGCATCAAAGAAAAACAGAATAAAATTCGAAAAGCAATATATTTAAATATGTGAAAATGACAGTGACTTCTCCAAACTTTCTTGCAGATACTATAATTGTCATTGCAGATTATCTCTGTCAATCAGTGGTGATGTACTTTTGAGTAGTCAGGGAAGACAGAAGATAAGTTCTGCCTGGTTCATGACAGAGTTGATAATTACCACATTTCATTAAGTAATCTGATTTATGTATATGGACATTAAAGCTTCATTGATTAAAATTTATTGGGCTCTTTTGGTGGGCTGACACTTGCTGGCAGCTAAGACCCTCACCAAACTGCTTGTCCACTCTCTGCAGCAGAATCCAAGAATGGAAGGGCAAAACAAGAGAACTCATGGGTTGAAATGAAGACAATTTAGCAGGCAAAGGGGAGCTCTGTCCACAAGAAAAGCAAAACTAAGGAATTCATTGACTACTTCCCATCATCCAGCCACATGCTTGGCCAACTCCAAAAAAGAAGGGCCTCAGCATCCGTAATTGTTGCTCAAGAAATTGAAGGCATTAAACCCTCAGTGTCCCTGCTTCATTCTTCTTTCCCTAAATTTTTATTGCTGAACACAGTATCATATGGTATGGGATATTCCTTTGATCACTGGGGGTCTGCTGTCCTGGCTGTGTGCCCTCCCATCCTCTTACCTACCCGCAGCATACTCACTGTGGTGGAGGGAGGAAAGAAGGAAAGCCTTGGCACTGCAAGCAGTACAACAGACACAACACTCGTGTGCTATTAATGCTATTTTACTCACAAATAGAGCTTTTGCACTGTCATACAGGCTGCTATGAAGAAAATTAAATCCATCCCAGCCAGACACAGTATATTTACACTTGAAAACTGAAACATTAACTTCACATGTTTATGTTCAAAAGTCCAAAATTATTTCTGTAGAATTCCGCATCTATAACACAGTCATTCTTTTCGTTATGAGTTTATAGCAGAAGTACTCAACCATGAGTGGGGCTCCAACCTGCTGTTGCAGTGCAAATATATGACATTAAATTTCATTTAAATCCCAGTACATTTGAAATAAAGAAATAAAATTTTCTTGGTACTAATCAGGAATGAAATGATGCTCTGAAAAGCATTAGGCTCTTTCCAAAATTGCTCCCCTTCTAAACCCTCAGAGGTTTGCATAGACTCTGGGTTGTTGCCAATGACCATACAGAACTATCCCAAACTCAACATTTGGTAAAAGGAAAGAACCAGAGAAATAAATGAACAGTTATTTCAACACAGATGAGCTAGAAGACTTGCAGGAAAAGGGAAGAAATAAATGAAGCAGGAAATATAAAGTGCTGTTTTACTTATTCCTACTCCTGGCTATTGTTTCACGGTTTCTTACTTCAGATTCTCACTGTTCAAGGTAAGAGAAAACTTGACATCGTAATTGAAGGTAGGTAATCCATCATTTAAAGGAGTTAAACCTTTATAAAACCAATTTAACCTGAAGGTCCTGAAACTCACATTGTTTATCGGAGAAAAATGTAGAAATAACAGTGGATTTCTCCATGAGTCTAATAACACACCCAGCTTTCTAATGGTTTCCAGCTTCCCAACATCTTAAGCACTATCAGACTTATTTTACCACCCCCATTTTAGAATATAAGATTTTTTAAAATTCATTTTTCAGCATACCAATGAAATGTAGAATATATGTGTCTAAGACACATAATCAAATACATTTTGAAGACCTTTTACAGTTTTATCAAAAAAAAAGAAAGTGTCAAAAGGGTCTGGCTACTTATCAGTGGAACCTCTAAGATGTTATATGAAGTTTTACTATGAAGTTCAATGGCTCTCAAGAAACACTAAAAGTAAATCAACAAATGAATAACATTGCCTGTTACATATTTCTTTGCAACAATTCAAAATATTTCACATTTCTTTTTAAAGCGATGGGTTAAAAATATAACCTGAAATATTAAAGAAGGTGTTGCTTATGTCTTGGGTTTATGCTCATTTAAGGACTTATTTTCATTGCTGATTTTTATATTTTTCAATAGCCTAATTCCAATGAATGCAGTTCTAGAGATAAAAGAACTTAAAACACTCTATAAATAAATTTATACTGCAAGTAATCAGGACAAATGAAAGACAAAATAGGCATAATGTATTTTCTTCAGACTACACAGGTTATTTCCAAAGTACATCACACGTATTTTTCTCCACTGAAAGGGTGGGAGAAAAAAACCTAACAGGAAGAGACACCAACAAACTGAGCACAGTATGGGCAGGGGGTTTACAGGAAACAGATATGTATTTGTTACAAAAGGTTAATGCAGATTGTAAAAAGAAGTTACAAAACTTACTAGTGCCCCCAAACATCTGTAACTTCTGTACTGAAAATTTAGATGGATTTTTACATATCCATTAAATCTATTCTGAAGCATGAAGATATTTTAGCAGCTTTTCCTTCATTTGAGCAATTGGCAGTCTGAAAGGCACAGAATTTGTTTACATCTACTTGTGTCGTAAAGGTCCCTCTTCTTTCTGTATTTTCCTCAGTAACTGAATTACTACTCACAGTCCAATAGATCTGCAGGCAGCTCTAGAAAGAATACATCTGAGAAGAAAAGGGGTTTCTCCATATACGAGACTTGTTTAAGGTAAGAGACTAAGATAAATACAAACCAGCTCAGATCTAAGTTATAGTTTTTTAGAAAAGAAGACTTGGTACCTTTGAAAAGAGAACAATTATAATACAATTTTAGTCAAAGCATATCAAGAAGAAAATCAGAAATAAACCACTTCGTCTTTGAAGCTGGCAAAAAGGCTGTTAACTTACATGGGAAAGAATGGCAGGTTGTACTAAAATTAAAAACTATTTCTCGTTTTTCTTTTATAGACTGTCTTCAGAAGACAAATGTTCCAGATATATTAATGACTGTGAAGGCTACATCCATGAGTTCTTCTACAGAGCATAAGCCCTTTTAAATTCACATTCTGCAAATTGCTGAACTATATTGATTAAATATGTCACTGATTAGACTACCATAGTATTAGAAACATTCCATCAAGTTATCTTCAGCCTGTTTATGCAAACTGAAAATAAACACAATTATATATACTAGAAAAAGATTATATATTTTTGACAACTCCATTTAGATTACTAAACTCAGTTTTCATCTTCCATTCAGCTCCAAGACTATGTAAAGCTCCTTCCAATGACCTTCATATAATATTTTTTTTTTGTTCCTCTGTTTATTAGCCTGTGGTTCTAAATAAAAGTATTTCTAATATATGCAGATAGAGCTCATCATGATTTAGAACGTTGGTTTTTTTGCATTAGTAAATGCCTTGTTACATCTAATTGGATTTAAATATCTTTCTTGGGTAACATAACAGTAATAAAATTTTCTGGTACTTGTACAGTGGTTAGGTGGGACATTTAAAGGTCATGAGCCATACTGAGTGTTTTTAAAACTGCATCCTTTAAAAACAAAGGTGACATATAGATGATATTTAACATGGAAGTCAAAGGAGTGTCATTTCCTACAGAATATACAAATTAGGCATCATCAGTAAAAGTTCTTTTTGCTGTTCCACCAAAATGCTGCCTTTTCATCATCGAGGACCATATTTCAGAGCCAGAAAGGAAGCTTATATCCATGAGTGATGTATTCTCAAGTTGTGTGATCATGTAAAAAAGCAAAAGTGTCTTTTCGCTGCCATTGCCATGTGTTGAATCAAGAATCTGCTGTCCAAGTAAATCTTCTGAAACCCTGAAAATGAGAGAAGTTCAGATGAGTAACTTGCAGACTGGAACAAGGTCTTTTTTGCTGTGTGGCAATGCAGTAGAGATGCATTGCCTCCAAGACGTATTGCAGCCTTGTCAAGAACTGAAAAAATAAAGGTGAGAAACAAGGTGTTTTGCAAGCCAGCTTATCCAAAATTTTGCATTATGTCGTCTCCTTTTGATGACTGAATTAAGTCATGCATGAGTAGACACATTACCTGTCCATTCATCTCTACAGTAAGACTTATCAGAGACAAATGTACCAAACTGAAGCATTTTATCATTCTTTTCTCTTTACTGTATTTTTTGGGCTGATTTTTAAGCAAAAAAAAAAAAAAAAGTATGCATGTTTTGTATCAGGTCTCAGAAAAGCTCTTCCCCTGAGGGGTGATGAAAAAAAATAAAAAGACAGATTCCAAATAACAGTATTGGGCATTTTTGGTCAATCTCCTCTTAGGAGGGAGAGAGGAGACAAGTGTTTGTTTTCAGCGGTCATTACATATTAAGACAGAAGACTCGTCTTAAGAGAGCTGCTTAATGTGGGATAACATTTTAATGTTTTCCACACAACTTGCAACTATGTTCACAACTATGTTAATATGATGCTCTGCCAAGACACACTTGAAATGTGTCCCTTTGGCACAATACCTTTATATCATAAGTGAATTGTGCCCTCCGTGCAGAAAAAAAACATGTATGCAACGAATCTGATTTTTCAGCCAGATACAGATGCATTTTCTTCAAAATTACCTTTGTAATGATGCTGTACACAGATTGAATGGTCCTGCATTATGCTGTAGGGTAATAATTAAATTCCAATTTAATTATTTTAAATATCTGGTACATTAAAAATATACAATATTTTTTGACTAATACAGGTTTTGGCCTAGATATCTATTCCTTTGTTGTAGCTCAGCTTTCAAAACCAATTGAAAGCTAATGAGTGCATATTCAATAATTATTGAAACTTGCCTCCCGTTCTAACTTCGACATTGTTTATCATGTTCCTTGTCAAAATATGCCTTTTTCAGTGCTTCCATTTAAGTTACCTAAGCTTATTTCTGACAGCTATTTTTTATTTTACTGTGTAAGTTCTGAACTGCATCATTAAAATACAGCCTCTATATTGGCTTCTGCTGTACCACAAAATACAGGCCTACTGAAGAAACAATCAGTATCTTCTATCTTCTACCTGTTTCTCTAACTCACAAACAAAAAAAACTGCTTCATAGTCTACAGAGATACATTTTGTAATGTCCCCAGACTTGATACTGGCTCAATCTAAAATTGTAAATTCAAATTCCTATAAAGATGGAGATGTTTGGTGTTGTAGCATCATTTAAATGTGCTTTTCTATCAATATTAGTTCTCATCAGTTTTATTAACAGTTAACCTAGGAAAGAGTTTTCTAGATGTCTGCAAAATAAGTGTTGGTTTTCCTGTTCTAATTTTACCCAAATCTTATTGTTTCAGTAGGCAGGAAATTGAAACAAAATTGACAGAAATCATATGTCTTTTCAATTAATATTGTATGTTGAACACTGAATCAGTTTATTTTAGTTATTGATAGAGGCATTTAGTCATATTTGATTAGGCATTTAATTCCAGAAGGCTTAGATGAGGCCCCAGTAAAAAAAGAAAATGAAGAAACTTGAACATAAATGAAAACAGAATTTAGTTAAGGGTCCAGAAAATATAAGCCAAGAAGTTTGAAACATTTAAAACATAGACTTGGTACTTTATATAAAGTCCACTGTGTGTGAAAACAAATTTCAGAATGTGAAATAAATTCATATTATTTACAGGAATGATTAAGAAGCATTGCCTTTTTCCATCCTATGTTTTATTAGCCTGGTTTGCATATAGGAGATGGAAAGCAATTTTACTTTCAAAACTAAAATATAATACACATTAGCCTTTGAAGAAAGTTAAACTATCGAGAATGTAATAATGGGGGAAAAACCAAATAAATCACTATATTTCAAACAGATAACTACCTACTTGTCCTACATTTAGTATGTTGTTCTGTTTTCTATTTCAGTATTTCATATGATCCTCCACGCATTTTTAATGAATATATTCGTCTTGTCTTTAATCTCCCAAACTCTGAAACTACTTCAATGTGAAATCAGCATTTATCAATATTGATCTCCCTAAACTAAGAATTGTCTTCCTGCTTACCCATAAAACAAAACACTAATAATTCACTTGCCAAAACTTCCCGCAAGGTATGGCTGATTAATACTGTGCAGCTTCTTTAAGCAGCATCAAAAATGGTCAGTGATAGCAGTCATTGCCTTCTGTACTTTGGGCAAATATCTCACCTATCACATGGAAAGGTCCGTAATTAAAGATATGGAAAGTATTAAAGATTGTTTTCCTTCACTTATTGATTCTTTGGATGTTGCTCTTAAATAATATGCCATGCCTACTAAACAAACATCAATCAAGAGTTTTATCTGAAAATGTACATTTTGAGTGTGTGACACCAAGCAGCATCCCTTAAAGTATCACAGACAATAAAATGTCCAGAAGGCTTCTGTGTGCATGCGCCACTGTGCCCAGAGAGCCTCTGGCAGTCTTTTGGCTTTTAAATACTTAGAGCCAAGCAGATCAGTTTTATTCAACTGCAGATCCTCAGGTGACTCTCCTGAGCTGCAGAGACTAAAGGTGCCATCCTCCACTGTTGGGACACATCAGCTTTGCAGGTCCCTTTATGGATGACACTGAAAGGTGAATGCCCTGAAAGGTATTCAGAGTTTTCCCTGAAGACAATCAAGTTCATGTTTTCTCAAGACAGAGGTGGGCTTTAAGGCAATGCGTTCAGCTGCCTTTCCAAGGAATGCTTAGCCGTACATTTAACCCCACTTTTGTTATCCACTCAAACCTCTAGGGACATATTGCTCCATAGTTAAAAGCACAGAGAATTTACTTGTAAGGAAGACAAGCCTCTGGCCACGACTCTTCAAAGGGCAAAGGTTGGACTATCACTGAGAAGAAAATGCACAGCTGTGTGTATAGATATAAATCTGAATTAAACATATTTCACATTAAAACCAAAGTAGTTTTAATTTTCCTCTGAGCTCTGCTAAGATGAAAACCCACTGCTTTGATTGGTTTTGTTGATGACTAGAGGAAAAATAATTAATTTACATTTCATTTGCTGAGCTGTCTCATAGCTCCGTGATTCCCACTGGCAGCCTCCGGTACACTTCCCAAAGCCTCCAGCCACCTTTCCCTTCATAGAGTCATTCTCTTTACTAACTACACTTACTTCTCTAATGGCTGTGGGTGGGCAGCCAAGCAGGGAGCAGATCTATCAGCAGGTACAGAGAAAACATGAGAAATCCCTTACAGGGCTGATAAGAGCATCTTCAATAATCAACTCCATGGTCAAAAAAAGAAGTAAAATTAAAATGTTGCGCACCGTTTTTTCTAGCTTTTGAAGGCGAGAAGCCTACCAACATATTCTGTACTTGCCCTGGAACTAACAACCTCTAAACTGCTTTCTTCAGAGGAAGCGTTGAATGTTTCAAGTGATGAAATAAGAAATAGTGTGATGAGATCCAGTACGGTGTCTTCACATCCAAACTTGACCTTAGATGCCTGGAGGCCTTAATCCAGAAGCTTCAAAGTACACTCAGCAGTAAATACTTAGGGCTAAGGCAATGGTTCTGTAGAAGTCAAAACTTAAATTCAATGTTTGTAGAAGACACTGGATCAAATATTCAAATATGAGAAAGGATAAAACCCCCTACAACTGACAGTATGTTCTCTGAAGAAAGACAAAGCAATGCCAGTGAATCTCTGGACAGCAACACAAGTGTTTTATTTTGAGTAACAATTAAATAGATACATAAGACAAAGGAAAAGGATACTTTATTGCTAAGAATGAGAAAAATAAAGTCTGAAAAACATGGCCAGTCAAAATGCAAGAAAGAAATTAAGCAGGCTGACAAAAATGGATGAACATATTTGAAAGAATACTCAAACTAAATTTAAAAATTCTGTAAATATATCAAAATCAAAAATCTTATTAAGTATAATGCCTGATTACAAACATTTTACAGGTTAGCTCAGGTGTGATAAGGCTTTAGCACAGAGGTTCCAGAATTTCTTTGTGTAGGTTTTTAACTGATTTGTTGGACAGATTCCTCCATGAAATTAATTTTTTGTAGCAGATAGTTAAAAGGAATTAGACAACTAAGAGAAAATGTACAGGAATTATAAAACAAAGCAAATGTCCTAAATCTCCTTAATGAGATGTCATTTACTTAAGACCTACGTAACTGAAATACGAAACTGTGAATCTGCTGACCAAAATGTGTAACTTGCCATTGGAAACTATTGCTTGTGAGAAGTTCCTATACAATTCCCATCTAGACAGAGGAATGTTGGGGAGACTCTAGAAATTACAGCACAGTGACACTGGCTTCCATCCCTGATAAGACAGCATAAAAACATAGGGAGTTATCGAGCAAGGTGCTGATAGAGGGTGCAATTTCTCCATAGTGGAAACTATGGAAAACTATGGAACTGTACACAACAGCGAAGATGTGGGAACAGCAATTTTTATACTACGGAAAAATTGCTGTTCCCGCATCTTCGCTGTTGTGTACAGTTGTCATCGCTACACCTCAAAATAGTCGTAGTGGTCTTAGAGAAGGGACCAAAAGGAGTGATGAGAGAACCAGAAATGAGTGGAGTGATTCAGTGTAAAAAGGACACAGCTGTGACAACACAGGGTTAAGATTTTCTTTTAAAAAGATGAAATAGACACTACTGTTATTTATCAAATCCCACAGTATAGGAACTGGGGTCACTTGAGAAAATGGGAATGAAGCAATTTTAAGACAGATCAAACGGCATTTCCTTGACCTGTTAATAGGTAACCTCTGTAACCTGCAGCCAGGAGTCACAAACAGCAGCAAACTCTTCAAAAAGGTAAATGTATGGACTACCCCTAAACTCAGGATGGAAGGTCTGGATGAGGGCTGTACCCACTAGCAGCACAGCTACATCCCTTCTTGTTGCAGGGGCAGCAGGAGGAGGCAGGCCACAGGAAAAAGCCAAGATTCTGTGTGCTCCCTAAACATCATCTTTTTCTGCCCCCATCAGAGACAGAATATCAGGCTAGAACAATCCCACTACTGGCCCAGAATATTTTCAAAGTCCTTATGCAGATATGTACAATACCAACTGCACAAAATTTGAACATTAAGAACTGAAAACCGGAGGCAAACTTCATGAAGATGACTGATACGTCATGAGAAAATAAAATGAAAATGCAGGGGGTATTTTGTTTTAATTTTGTTGAGTTAACTTTCAGAAAATGATTATTACTTGTTACTAGAAGGCAGTTCACAAGTTAGGAACACCGTAGTATTAAAACCACCACCAGTTCCACTCTGTGAAATACTCTTAAATTCCACAATATTCCAACAACATGTGCTCTATCTCTTGGGCAAATTGATCTTCTCTCATTCACAGTCTTTGAATGAAGAAAATTTATTAAAGATATTGAATTGCATATTATTATTGTCATGAGTAGTCTTATTGTTGTTGTTATTAAAAATGAAATAGTCCTCTGTTCCTTTTACATTATTTTTTCATCTTTGAATTATAAATTAATTCATTTTCATTTTTGAAATGCTCTTGATCATTCAGAGACAGCAGATCCATGTCTGTTAGCTGAGTGATCCCATCCTACCCGAGGAACAGAAAAGGTGAAATTGTATTAAAACACAACTTCTCAGCACATGAAAAAATGCCCTTAAAATTGCTCTTTCTTCGCTTCCTAAACTAAAAGTTCTGTATTAACTAGTCATAAATTAGAATTCTAGGCTGTAAAAAATGAACAAATAAATAAAACCCAAAACCCAGTGTTTTTATTCTTATTTAAGTGATGGATTATTACCCTAAAATAAACTGAGTTTTAGCTACACAATAGGGCAAAGTGACCTTAAATTCAACTTTGTTATCTATTTAGAAAATTAGATACCAACATCTCATTATTTTTCAGTTTAGTGCTATAACAACCCTGAAAAAAAATCTTCCAGTACTGTCAAACAGCTACATTCAATAGTTCTAGTGCATTATTAACATTGCTGCACCTGGGACTGAACAGCATTTTTTCTTCTTCAATAATAGTACATTTATGAAAATGGGTGTTGAATGTCTGTGATTGGGATGTCTTTTATTCTAAAATAACCATATGGTCCATAAAGGCATCATTTCAGTTAATCAGTTTAAGCATACTTTTCAACGGTATAACACTCTTCACTTTAGGTAATTGCAGTGGTCTCACATTTACTAACATCCAGACAGACCCTGAAAACTTGATCTGGGTGTGCTGGTGGACAGCCAGCTGAACATGAGCCAGTGTGTGTTCAGGTGTCCAAGAAGGCCGACGACAGCTCGCCTGTATCAGCAATAGTGTGGCCAGCAGGACCAGGGCAGGGATCATCCATCTGTACAGGGCCCAGGTGAGGCCACAGCTCGAGTGCTGTGTCCAGTTCTGGGCTGCTCACCACGAGAAAGACATTTGGAGTGAGTTCAGAGAAGGGCAACAGAGCTGGTGGAAGGGCTGGAGCACAAGTCTCATGGGGAGTGGCTGAGGGAGTTGGGGTTGTTTAACCCGGAGAAAAGGAGGCCCAGGGGGGACCTTATCACTCTCTAAAACTCCCTGAAAGGAGGGTGCAGCCAGGTGAGAGTCACTCTCTTCTTCAAAGTGTCAAGCAAAAGGACAAGAGGAAATGGCCTCAAGTCAAGGGGAGGTTTAGATTGGATTTTAGAAATCTTTCTTCACAGAAAGGGTTGTCAAGCATTGGAACATGTCCAGGAAAGTAGTTGAGTCACCAACCCTAGAGGTAATTAAAAACTTGTGTAGGTATGGCACTTAGGAACATGGTTTAGTGGTGAAGCTGGTGCTGATGGGTTAATGGTTGGACTCAATAATTTTAAATGCCTTTTCCAACTTAAAATATTCTATAATTTTATGGTCCTTCTTTGTTAGGGTAGTCTTGGCTCGGAAAAACAATTCCTGTAATCATCAATATCATAGGTTACATTAAGAAGGTTTAGAAGTGTTGCTTTTCATTAATACATTACAGCCAGTCTTGTTCAAAGCCCCAGTTAAAAATTTCAAGCTGCTGGCAATGTTTATTTAGTTCATTTCATCTATAAGTTAAATCAATTATAGATGTCTCAAAAAAGTCTTAAGGAAAAGTAAAGATGTCTGTGCATCCTGAAGGAAGAAGAAGACCAAGGAATTTCTTTTCAGACAGTGGTACCGCTGCAAGCATGTTCTACCTTCTTGAAGTCAAAAAGTAGATTTCAAGGCCTGTGAAAGCCCTCTACCTAACATAAAGAAATAAGCAGACAATGCAGAAATAAAGCCTGGTTTTGAGCTAGAAAAAAAAGAAATTTAAAGATTTTTTTATTTTTTAGGCAAAAATCATGGCTCATAAAGAAATATTTGTTTCTTAGAGGAATGCAGATTTTCTTTTTATGTCTGCATTTATTAATTTTTGTTTCTGGTTATCCATTTGTCAGTTCTGGAAAAAGGTAAACCAGGTCAGATGGAAACTGCAACAGCTCATATACTACTTCAGCTGAAAGGCCTAATTTTACGGAAAACAGACAGGCTCAATCCTTTTATAAGATTTGCAAGCAATGTGATTTAATTCAAACCATACCGATAAAGAGATCTGAAAGGATCCATCTAAATTAACTTAGGCTACATATTAGATTGGATAGCTAAGTCACATAAGTAAATCAGTATAGATCATTCCTATCTAAATTACTGTAGTTTCAATAAAATCAGTCGAGTGAATACAGATAGTCCAGTTTGATAGTAGTATCTGTACTTGCTACAGCCAGCATATTTCAAAATTAAAATTATGCTCTCAGAGTGGACAGCAGCAGTAAATGCACTCTCTTTTGTTACTGATATTGCTATAAAACATGAAGGAAAATAAATCTTTAATTTAATTGTGAAAAAATACAACCCAAAATGTAAGTATTGCTTTACTTTTCCTTTCCAAAGAATTACTTTAATAAAATAAGTGCCTGAGTTGTTTAAAGAGTTTTCACAACGTTTATTGGATGCAGAAAGAGACTCCACCAGTCTTGCAAAGCACTCCCCAGATCTAGAACCCTTTCCATTCCTCAGGTTTGTGGTTGGGTCCCAGAGGATGAGGTCAAATGCATTTCTTCTGGAGTCCTTGCTCTGAGGAATATGACCAATAATAAGAGACAAGTTCTTGGCCATTTTCCTGATCTTTAAGTTAATTAAAGAGAAAGAAATTTAAAGATAGAGATAGGCAGAGACATTTAAAGAAAAAGTGTGAATTTGGGTGCCAAGAGAGCTGCTTCCTCAGCAAATACAGCTGAGCACGATAGGGATTTGGAGCTCTGTGTCCAGTTCTGGACTCCTCAGTAAAAAAGGTACATGGAGCTCCTGGTTCATGTCCAGTGGAGGCAACAAATATTATTAAGGGGCTGGTGAATCTCTCTTATGAGGACAGGCTGAATGAGCTGGGCCTGTTAAGCCTTGAGAAGAGGTGACTGAGAGGGCGCCTCATCAATGTCTATCAGTATCTGCAGGGAGGGTGTCAGAGGATGGATCCAGGCTCTTCTTGGTGGTGCCAATCAATAGGACAGAAACAGATGCACAGGAAGTTCCACCTGAACATGAGTAAGAGCTCCTTTACTGTGCAGTGGCCATGCACTGGAACAGGTTCCCAAGAAAGGTTGTGGGGTCTCCCTCTCTGGAGATAGTCAAGAACCATCTGGACACAATTCTGTGCTATGCTGTCTGGGATGAGCCTGTTTGTGCAGGGAGGTTTAACAAGATGACTCACTGTGGACCTTTCCAACCTTATCCATCCTGTGATTCTGTGAACTTCACAAAAAAGGAAGAAATAATGAAGGAATAAAAGGATGTAACACAGATTATGACCTTGGCAATGTGCCTAGTACAAGCTTTGGAATGCAAGGAACAGTGGAAATGATGGGTAGAGAAAAAAAATTACTTGGTTTAGACTTGACAAGGGAGAAAATATCAACATAGAGTGATCTTAGAAAGTCTGTTCTTTCAAGTGATGAAAGGGAAGGGATGGGAGATGACATAAAAATGTGTTTTGTAATTTTTCCGTACAATAAAGAGCTTGTTTATTTCACTCACCTTAATCCAGGAGCCAGGTACTATATAGTATCCTAATTACCTTTCCTCAGCCAAAAATTGAGGTGATCATTGCCTAAATGAGACACCCAAGAAAATCTAGAAATCAAAATATTTTCTCAGACCCTGCAAATTGAACCAACAAAAATAGAAATCCATATCTGAATTGATAGAGCCTCTGAAATCTGTCCATTTGTCAGAAGAATTCCACTGGATTTCTTCCCCAGTGAGAAAAGACAGCCCCAAGTAGGTAATGTATCAGAGCTAAGGATAAACGTGCTGTGATTGCAGGAGCAAAAGATATTCACAGATCTACAAGTTTTTGGCCTGAGGACTGAGAGTGATTGGAGACTAAAATATCACAAAGATCTGCTTGTTTCCCATAGTCAGCCTGAGAGCAGGAAGAGAAGAACCGAACAAAGAGAAGAGTTGTCTGAAATTGAAAGCTTTAGAAAGGAAACAGAAATTCTAAACAAAAAAATGAGATAAAATTAGAAAAGGAATGAAAAAGGGAGTGGGAAAAGTTTTCTTTAAAAAAATACATATATTTTGAGCCATTTACAGCAGATGATTCAGAAAAATCTTTAACTTGAGGTGAGTAATCAGAATTTGCTGAAAATCAAATCTTTTGCCATAGTGCAAAGACTATAAACCGAGAAGTTAATTCAGAATTTTTTTTTTTTTTTTTTTTACAGTTTAGGTAAATATTAAATAATTTTAACATATTTGGGTTTTGGATTTTGGTTCGGTTTTTTTTTAAGGAATGGAGTCAGGCACAGGTGTGGAGTTGTATAACTTGTCAGCTGTCAGCAAAGTGATCCAACAGAAGAATACTTTTTAATTGGGAGATTGAGCTTTCTTTATTTTTCTGATGCTATTTCACTCATGCATTTACTGGCTTGGCAGTATTTGGAATAAATGGTATAAAGTAAATGAGCCCCATAAGCTCCTGCCAAAATGAGTGAAAATTGTAATAGCGTCTTTAGAGGCAGAGGATGGATCCTGAGGTCTGGGTTCAGACTATCTATTTGCTGTACATCACTAAAGTAGGGAGAAAGGAGAAATGCCATGGTCTGATGTGATGCTGGGAACTCACTGACTCTCCAACTTGACACTGTCTGCAGATAGTCCTGCATCAATTAGACTCTTGATTTAGCCTCCTGAAGTGATGTGACAAAAGTTAGGTTGAAACCCTGGAATAAGTGCAAGTTCTACTCTTTTAGAGACAAAAAAAGTACTAAGTTCAGCAGAGTAAACATTTCCTATGCTTGAAGATCTTCCATATATATGAAACACCAGCATATATTCCATCCTTGCTTGCCTTTGTCATGTTTGGATGCAAATTACCTCTCAACGTGAGATTTTTGAGCAATTTAAATGCTTACAAGGTACAGGAGGAGTTGCGGGAGAGGGGTGTTTCATTCTCATTAATATATACTTGAACATTTATTTGATTTCCTGGATATTGAAAAAAGATTGCCAAATATTTGTAAACGTTAATGAAATGTGGATAGGCCAAACATGGCATAACACTCTCATCTGCCATGCTGACATTGCACTAATTAGATTTAGAAGAATTACTGCAAAATTAAAATTCTTAGCAAAGAATACATTCTAAATGTCATGAGACTTGTCACAGATTTCAATCCACATCCATTTGCACAGATTCAGAAATCTCTTGTCCTCACTATTATAAAATCTATATTGAGCTGTGTTGGGGTTTTAGCTCTCCTTTGATTTTCTCTTAAAGAATTTCCCCATACAATTACTGAGGGACTCAGCCATAGGGGGTGGAGTCTAGCTGGTTGTCCTTTTTGCCTGGGTTTTTTCCTCGTGTAGGGTGGAATCACAGCGAGATTTGATCTGGCTAAAAGGGACTGGGTCCAGCCCCTGGTTTCCTGTTTCCCCTGGCATTCAGGGAGTTGAGGAGCTGCCCTCGTGGTGAAGGGAATTCGCTGCCGCTGCAGGCTCCTGCCTTCTGCTGCTTTTTTTTCCCTCTACTGAAAAGCTCAGGGATCCCAAGCCCGCCTTCCCCTGCCTCACAGGGAGCCGGGCCGGGGCTGCCCTGCCTCCTCCGCNCGGCGCGGGGGAACATCGCCCCCGCCCCGCTCACCGGGAGCCGCCAGCGCCCCCTGCCGGCTGTGAGCGGAACTGCACCGACAGGGAAAGGGGCTGAGAGCTGAGAGGGGTCACTGGGTTCTGGTTCTGTTTGTTATCACTGCCATAGCTACTGTTGTTTGTCTGCCTTGTTATACATATATATATATTAGTAAAGAACTGTTATTCCTATTCCTCATATCTTTGCCTGAAAGCCCCTTAATTTCAAAATTATAATAATTTGGAGGGAAGGGGGTTTCATCTTCTATTGCAAGGGAGGTTCCTGCCTTCCTTAACAGACACCTGTCCTTCAATCCAGGACAAGCTGATAAATAAAATTGCATTAAGAGACATGTAAGCTGAGCTTTCCAGAAGGAACATCGGTTAGCACAGGCAGTATAACAAAGCAGGACTGAGAACCATAAGGTTAAAAACTAGCTGAAAGTGGTTATACTGTGAGCACTTATTCTGTACGTCCAATAGTATATATATTTTACATATTAAAACAAACATAAGGTACATATATTATAACATAATATACTACATTACATTTTACATTAAAACGTATTTCGGTAGTAAGTAATCGTAGAAAAAATGTCTTGCTGTGTCATATTCTATGTTTCTTTATGACTGCTGATTACTCAATATTATACTGGAAACACATAAAATCTTCAAGGTTTATAAGGTAGAATATTATGTTGTGTTAAACAGAACAGAGCAGGAGGGAAACCTATCTTTTAATATTTTTTTTTGTTTAATACTGAGTATAATAATAGCTTTCATTGCTATCACAGTTTTGGTCCAAGAATTTAAAACAGTGTAGTTTACATGAAGGGAGTTCTTTCCTTTTATTTTTTTCTTTTTTATTTTTTAACAGAGCAACATCCAAAAAAACCCTGGATAGCACAACAGAGGTTATCCAGAATGCAGCATATGCATTTTTGTTACACTACATAGAGGACAGTGCTGTGTGACTTAATAAGTGTCCCTACACATAAAATTCACGGGTCCTCAGCTCACATTCTCACTGCAATGGCATCAAAAACCAATACTCGTGTCAGCTGAAAATATTCAGTGTCCCACGATTTGCACTGTAGTGTGCACATCTCATAGATGAGGATTATTCTTCTTACGTTTTCTAAAACATATCCAAACCACTAGACTCCAAACATAAATTCTGGGCTAGTTAAATCTCAGCAAAACATTTGAGTATACTTACAGGTGATCCATGTATTTGTGCAGCACTGAAAGGTCAAAGAACTTATGGATACACAACTGTTGCCAAAAGGGCTTTGAGAGCAGACATTAGTTCAGGCAAGGTTATAACATGATTTTCTTGCTGCTAGGAAATTTACTTATTAAAGTGAATATTGACTGTGCATCTTTGCTCACAGCCCACAGCAATATCAACTAAAGAAGCCAAGTGATCAAAAATGTATTCTGAGCCTGGCAAAAGTAGCAAACATGAAATAAAGCCTTGTCTTATAACAAACTTAAAGTGCCTGTAGCTTAAGTCAGAGCGTGGAATTCTGATTTTCACAATTTTAGCAATGAAAGAAGTGTGTGAGAGTATAGAAGTTGAGAAGAGTAATTTTTTCTTCTCACACCTTTCTTCTCCAGCAGCAGGAGTATACTCTTTCTCCTGCAGTAGGAGTTGCCCATGTCCATCAAATACAGTCCTTTAGTACTTGTATCCACTTTCTGATTTCCCTCTCGTCAAAGAAATCATGAAATATGTAGCGTTAATAACTACTTTTCCAAAATACTTTATTATAATCATACCTTAAATATCATCTGCATTAGTTTCAGTACCTTTGGTTCAATTCTTTGTTGCTGGTCACAAACTTCGGGAAGGTGGCAGATGTGAAAGGACATGTGAAACAACTTTTATGGGGATGTGAACTGGGCAGCAATTTGTTTCTTAATTCCTCCTCACTTGAGGGCAATAAACCACAATGGAAAAGAGGGAAGCAATTAGCAGCTCCAGTAGTATCCCAGTGTGATGCCCTGCCACAGCCTCGTGGTCAAGACTGACATCCCAAATGACAGCTGAAGGCAAAATGTATCTTTTGTGTAACGAGTCACAGTATAACAACTTCTTATCTCTACCCATAACCACAGTATAGTGATTGCATATATTTTAAAGTCATCAGAAGGGGAATAGTTAAATATGTAAATAATTATTACTAAATTTATTTTCCTCTTCAGAAAATTAAACCTGCATGAAGAGCAACAATATTCTTCAAAATTCACCAGGAAACATCCTAGCCTGGTATAGCCTTCAGACTGCTAGTGGGGTTCTGCAGGGCTCCATCCTAGGCCCTGTGCTCTTCAATATCTTCAAAAACAACTTGGATGCAGGACTGGAAGGGATACTGAGCAAGGTCTCAGACAGTACAAAACTGGGAGGAGCTGCTGACTCCCTCGAAGGCAGGGAGGCCCTGCAGAGACACCTTGACAAATCAAAGGCCTGGGTACCTAAAGGGAGCCTACAAGAAGTGTGAAGAGAGACCTTTTACAAGAGCATGTACTGACAGGACAAGGGGTAATTGCTTCAGATGGAAAGAGCACAGGTAGATATTAGATATTAAGAAGAAATCCTTGACTGTGAGGGTGTTGAGGCATTGGAACAGGTTGTACAGGGAAGTAGTGGCTGCCCCATCCCTGGAAGTGTTCAAAGTCAGGTTGGAAGGGGCTTTGAAAAAAATAGCCTAGTGGAAGGTGTCCCTGCCCATGGCAGGGGATTGGGACTAGATAATCTTTAAGATCTCTTCCAAATCAAACTGTTCCATGATTCTATAAAAACTTCAATCCATCTGCATTTTTATGACAAAAAAACTCTTCCAACAAAAACTTTTTAACCAATCCTATAAGGTACACAAATTAAGAGTACTATAACAAATAAAAAGCAAGTGACATGAAATTGCTTTTCCTGTTAAACTGCTTTTGCCTTCCTTTTGTTTCAATATGAAGAATCATTATCTCTTTAAGGCAAAATTGAAACTGTATTTGTAACCATAAAAACTATGTTTAGTCACAAGTAAAATAAATTTAAAAGTTTGCAGCATAAATTCCCAAATGATCACAAGCTATTAGTGTGCAATATGACAAAAATGAATTTAATTCTCTCTTTAAATAAACTGAGTTGGGGATGTAATCACACTTGTTAAAAGACTTGCCATATGAAGTGCAAATCCTTAATCCTTCTGCAGTGAGAAAGCCACAAATACCTGTCTTGTCCTTTGCACCCTCCTTCCCACTTTATGGCAGAAATGAGGCATCCCAAATTCATAGCGGCTGTCATTTAAAAGGAGGCATCCTTCAGGTTACTTGTCCTTGACACCCAGAGCTGCTTTGAACTTGACAAAGAAGTTTTCTTCCTTCTTTAGATTATGATGAACAGTATCTGGAGACTAATGGCATGAATGTGCAAGTATTCTCTGGTAAAAAAGGTATATAATACAGATTTTAAAAAACAATATCTACATGTCGTGGAGTCAAGGTCATGAGTCACAAGAGCAAATAAATATTTAAAATATTCTTTTCCTTTAAACTCTTCTGCTTCACAATATTTTTTCTGTTCACATTTTCCTCCTTTTAAATCTTGAAATAATTACATTTTTTTCTGATTTGTTATGTTTTCCTGAAATGATTTCAGTTTTCTATACCTTTACTAGTATTTCCTTAGCTCATGTGACGGACCTTGTATAAGAGATGAGTTGCAATAGAAACAAACACCAGAAGTCTTGGGACTCTTACTCGATTCTCCTTGCATGTTGAATATGTTCTCTGCCCAATTTCTGGTCTCTTCAGCATTTCTTCGAGCTCTGCTTGTATTTTTACCTTGTTCTTTCATCAGTTACAAAAATATACACACTTGATCCCCCACTGTGAAGTCCCACTCCAAAAGGTGCACAGAACACACAGCCATGCAGCTGCTTGTGGTCAAAAAGAAACAACAAAAGTTAGAGGGTCTTCAAAAACTCGCAGAGTAAATTACACACTTGGCATGGAATTTGGTATGTTAGTCCCATCTTCGAGTATAAGCACTCAGCAGTGGATTTTGAATAAGGGGTAGAGTGAAAAAGGAGAGACATATATTAAAGAGGGAAAGGGAAGGGAAGGAAAAAGGAAAAGAAAGGGAAGAGGAATCACCAGTGCTGGCTTCAGCACTGATCCAGCTAATGGGATGTCCTCGGTCCTGAGGGTGATACCCAGGCTTCATGGGGGTACGTTTTGACAGATAAGTTTTTCCTGTTCTGGAAATAAGTTTCTCGCTTTCTATGCAAATCAGTTATCCTGTGCAGCTCATTCTTCTAGATGTTTCTGGAAATGGGTTGGAGGACTATGGGAGTCTTTGGTGGTCCTGATCCCCCTTAATGGGTCAGTCTTTGATCAAAAGTCCATGCCTGCTTCCTGGCCTCAGTCCTCCTGTTGCACTGTATTTTATTGTACTTGTCTCCAGAAGACAGACCAAGGATGTTTGTCCCAGAAAAGCGCTGTCCTATCTCTGCATGGCCCCCTTTTCCAGCCACATCCTGTTCTTTCTCCAACATTTTACTGCCAACAATTCTTGTCTGTTATTACCAACAATCCTTGGTTGGCTCCACATCTATGTGGCTATCAGTGTTTGAGACATACACATTAACCTCTTATCTTCTGGACTTCTACATCCACTCACATAATTTTCTTACCTCTATTTATCCTCTCACACTTGCTGGTCTTCAGACATGTCGCAAATATGGCCTCTGGAACCCCAATGCCTTCTTCCCAGAGGACCATTTCATTGTACAAGGCATCCTTCAGTTCACTTCACCTCTCTGTGTGGCTCTGAAGCTCTTCTCAGGAAAGTCACAAGGGGAAGATATCTCAGACAGAAAGAAGAAAGTCCCTCTAAAACCTTCAGGTTTAAAGACAAGAAGAAAATTGGTTTATACTTTCCTCCACTAAACTAACTACATGAAAACATCATTTGCTAAAATATAAATGCATACTTTTTTTCTTCTTCTTACTTAACCTTCATCTTATTCACATTTAAGTCCCAGTGAAAGGCAAGTGGCCATGACTGGGAGCACTTTCGCTGAAAGGGGGCACTAAAATGTGGGAAGACAAGTTTCATCATCCTCACCTTCTAAGCAACACACCTGCGTGATATAGAGGGATGCTGTAAGTCTGGAAAGAGTGCTTCATCTGATTGCCACAGCCTACCAGTCCAAAATTCCCTGACAATGTTCGTGCTTCAGATCCTGTTCTGTACAGAGAACTATGGCTTGTCCTAGCCCATAGTGAAGGTGCTATAGTCTTACACTGGAGAGAGTAGGATTTGTGCCATTGGTGACAAAAGTCAACCCCCTAGACATGGAAATAAAATCTTTCTTCTCTCCCTGAGTTTTTATTTTCAGGTTTGGAGTCCACTGAGCTATGCAAGCTCATATAGCTGTAATCCACTTCATTGTTAATGGAAGGAATATTCTACAGTTATAGGTTTCAAAGAGGGATCAACCAAGTATTAAAATGACTGAAAATCCTACTAATGCTTTCTGACTGCAAATATCATTTAATGCCTTTGTGAGATAAACTGCCACAATCAGTATCTGAGCAAAAAACCTCTATGGCAGTTACCTTGTAGTATCTGTCACTCCCCATGGAGACTGAAGCTTCATCTTTTGCTGCTCCAGTTACACATCAACAGAATAGAAAATGTTACCATTTTGGACAGAGATGGGTAAACTATGCATTTTATCCTAAATCAGTTAAACAGGAATAGCATGAAATCTTAGAGAGTGGTGGCATACCTGGCAAAGCAGGTGGAAAGGGTGCACAATTTTCAGAAAGACGTAAATAGGTAAGGAGGTGGAATGGGTCACTATATACCTGTATGAAGTATTATCTTAGGTATCATATTTTCTAGATTTGCAAGTGTTCTGTAAAATACCTGGTTCATCTAAAAATATTCTTTAAATAGTTTCAACTGGGGTATAGAAATGTGAGTTTTCTTTGAAACCTTAGGTTGTTAAAAGAGAGACCTGGAAAATGACAACTTACATGAGTCTAAATTCTCAGGGTTTATCTGCATTTCCAAATCATAAAAGTGGATCTAGTATACAAAACAAGCATGGGTTATAGTAAAGCATAATTAATTAAAGCATTAGTATTAGACACTGTATCTATTCATATTAGGTGACATTGAAAATCCGATATTTTACTGGATTATAATCTTATGTTAATAAGTGAGAGATTAATTTTGCTTCTTCCTCTTTCCTTCTGCACCTTTTCATATCAGAGCAATCACTTGTAGACTATTAATCTTACTTTTGAATAAAAGGCAGATATCCAAGTGATAGTGATGAAACATTAATTTTAAAATGCTCAAGTGGAACATTGTACCTATACATTTTAGTTCACACTAATAGGCTCAGAATGAGACAAATTCTGCAGCTTCAGAGTGCTGCTTGAGAACAGTAAGTGGTTCATTCCCACAACAAAAAGTCAAGCGTGGCAGTGCCACAGATGATGCAGTCTTGCCCCGGAGTAACTGGCTATGCAGTAGAGGGGAGAAGGCAGGAGAAAGCAAGAAAAACCGAGAAGAAAGAGAGGATAAGAGGGAAATCAGACAGGAATTTAGGCAGGCCAGAGGATCTAATACTGTTCATATTTTAGAAGCAGAAAGCTAGAAGGATTTTCCAGATCCTCACGCTCAGGAGAAAAATAGTAGTGCCCAGTGTAGCAGGATGCTCTGCCTGAAGTGGGGGTGAAACAACTCAAACAATACCCTTTTTGAAAACTATCCGTGGTGAATAGAGAAGGGGGTATCCTGCTGGGTTTGGTGCTGAAGAATGCTGAAACCAGCCTGACTCATCAGTCCCAAAGTTAAACGTCTTTATAGAGAGGTGAAGATGTGGCAAGCCTGATAAGGTACCTGATAAAGGAAGCAACAAGTTACACTATGCTGCTACTAACTTATCTAAAGATGCTGAGCTGACACAGCTGACCTGGAGATGTATGACTGACAGTCTATCACTTTATCCTATAAAAGCCCAGTCCCACTTTTTAAGAGCAGGATCTTCCAACATATCCTTTCTTGGAGTATTTGTGGAGATTCCTCCCTTGAGTGGGGACATCCCTCAGGGTTACTCCTCAAGGCTGAGCAAGGGAGATTTGCCCAAGGTAGCTGGTGAGTACCATCAATCTCTACTTATTAATTGTTTTTGCTAGCTTTAATAAAATTGCTTCAATATTGCTTCAAAAATAGTGCACTATACCATACTAGTAGTTACAGCTACCTATACTGTGCGGTAAATAATTCTGATTAAGATCTTTTAGTGCAATCATTGTCATAATAAATCTTCTATTTTTATAGAAATTTATTTTGTTTGCCATCCTTAAACATGCAGGACAAACTTGTCTAAAGATTCAGTCACACCTACATAACCTTTTACACAAAAACCTTTGACATTCTAGGGCTAAGATTGGATACAGCCACACCCAGACTCCTCTCCGAGAAGGAGTTTATAAAGCAAGGGGTTTCATTCTGCACCTCCTGACTCAACGGGAGGACTTCTCTAATAAACTTTGTCTGAAGCTCTGTTCTGACACCCAGTCATCCACACAGTACCTACCCTGCTAAGCAGCTTGCTCCACTACATTGCAGAGCTGTACAGAGAATTTGAAACATATCTTCCTCTGGGAAGCAAGAAAAATTTGTGGGTTTTACTGTTCTATTTTCCTAACTTTTCTTTGTATGTTACTAAAATGAAAACATAAGCATTGAGATGTCATTATATAACCACTCTTTTTGTATAATAATGTGCCTGGTTTTGTTCCAATACCTGCAGAGGCTAAAAAATATATGAACTCAATTAAAGTGGTCAGCTTCATCCTTCAGTATTATGTCTAACTGAAACAGTTCTCTTCAAATGAGGGATTAATCTGTTGTTCATACAGCAGTCTGAATTCCTAAGACACATTGTGTTTAGGGAATGCATTTACTTCTGAATCTGAGCTCATTGTTTGTGTTCTTAATGCTCTTTTTATTTTTTTTTAATTGTTGGGTTTTTTCCGATAAAATTCTGTTTTGCAAATTTTCATAGGATCAAATTTCCTTAGGTCAAAGACAAATATAGCAAAAATAAACAGCCTCAAGCAAAAATACAATTTTGGGGATTTCTTTTTTACTTCTTTTCAGTCTTAGAAAGCTAATCACTCCTTCTGTTTTGCAACACAGTAATCAACCCATAATAGCAATATGACCACTTAAAAAATCAGATGAGGCAGACTACATGTGATTAGCTTGCCTGAATGTCAGCACTCTGCTGAGATGCCCTAAACTCTCCAATACTTACATCAGGCAAGCAAAACACCTGCAGATCATAGGCCTTCTTCTACAGCAGAACTTATAGGACACACAAGTGATCTTAGGGAACCTTTGACAGCATTAGATTCCTTTACACAGGAATGGACTAAGTTAAGGAGACATCCATCTCAAAGATTATAGCATCTAGAAGTCATTTGGAAATTTAAGTCAGATCTGGACACTGCTGCCTGGATATGAAAAAGTGAACCAAGTGTGTTGCCACTGACTGTTCTAGAAGTTGTGTTCTTACTCATTGTTCTCACAACAACAGCAACAACACAAAATCAAAGCCCAAACCTGATTAAAAAAATTAAAAGTAAATGCTCTCAGTTTAATTTCCATGTGAGAAAGGAAGAATTATGATATATTTTTTCAGGTAGGTGTCAAATATCTCTCTTCCCAGGACAAGTCCCAATTTCTGAATGTTAGCCACACTTTGAAGAATATTTACTTCCAGCTTTATTCGAAGAAATTTTTGGGTTCCTACTCATATAAATTTAACACAAGAAAATCAGTTTAGAAACAAAATCAGCTCATCTGAAAAATATGTGTATAGAGAACATCGTATTTGAATATTCATTGACAAAGTTTTATGTGTCAGCCTTAGTGTCACAGATTTAATATAACACAATTGAAAATTAGGAGTAAAATAAATAAACCCAAGTTGCTTAGATGGAAAGAATTTACACTGTTAATACTTTATGCAGTCTCTTATTAAAAAATGTATATAATAATGATTAAAAAACGTGGCTTCAGGCAAATAAGTAAAAATTGTGTGCTGACAGTGAAAGTTCAGTTTACATTAAAAGAAATTTATACATATTTTTTGTAATGAGGAATGGTAATAAGTCTTTCTTCTCTGAGTTTCATGAACAAAAGTAACTCCATGAGTTAATCAGAAAGGAAACTTTTTTCTCATGCATTTTTCTCATTGATCTTCGCAACCTTATATTGTTCAGCGTTAAAACAATGAACAGGATAGACTGGGTAGGTTTTTGACCTTGTAGAAGCCTGAGCAGGAAGGAATTGATGCATTGCTGTGCCTCAAACACCGATGACCATTCAAGCAGGCAAGTCAGAACAGCATTTGACTGGAAGGGGGGAGAGGGAGAGAGGAGCATATGAAGGTATGGCAGCACCTTTCTGGAACCAATTTATATGTTCAGGTCTGTGAGGACTGCATAATGTGCAGCAAAAGCACAGAAGTGGGGTCAAGGAGCAGACAAGACCAATGGAAGGGAAACAAGACCACAGTAAGACCCTCAAAGCCCCTCAGCCCATTTCCAGAAAGGTCAATAAGAATGGACTGCACAGGATAACTTATTTAAACAAAGAGCAATAAACGTGATCCCAGGGTGGAAAACTTACCTATAAAAAGGTACCCCCACAAAGCCTGGATGGTGGCCCAGGACCCTGGACACCCTGTCAGCTGGATCAATGCTAGACCCAGCACTGGGGATCCCCTTTCCCCTCCTGTCTCACCTCACTTTCATTTTTCTTTCATCCTTCTTTATTTTTATTCTTTGATGATGATGATGATGATGATGATGATGATGATGATGATGATGATGATGATCTTGATGATGATGAGACAGAAGCAAAATATATACCAATATCCATGCCAAGTGTGTAGCTTGCAAAAAAACTTGTGGGACTTTTTTTTTCTGGACCCTTTTGGCTTTTGCCATTCTTTTTCCAGCATGGGCATACAGATCTTGGTGCTCCATTCCTCCCTTCACCAGCATTTTGAAAACTGTGCATTGCACAATGCAGATCTCTGGTTTTAGATACAATTCTTCTGGCTTCTGTGGAATGTGCTGGCTTCCTGTTTATTAAGCTTCATATTTGTTTTATTCTGAAAAGTGCACATAAAATCTGAAAATGATCTTATTTTGGTGTTAATTTACAGGCTTTTCTGTGAGGCGTGTCTTCCTTCAGCAGCAGAAAGCACTCACATCTGGAGGCATCATGGGAGGGGCACAAAAAGCACTGACAGACAAGGAGAAATCTGTATGGAGGTCAGCAAGTGTTCAGGTATTGCAAATATTGCTGTCTTTGACTTTAACATGGCTTAATTCAACATCCACTTATCCTCTCTCTTCACATCTGAATGCAGACGACCCTTTTCGTAAATTTTGAAGTGGCTCCATTTGGATAACCACAAATCTTTTGTCTGCTTTCAGATGGAATGAAGCATTTACCTGTCAGAGATAATCAGAACATGTGCCATGGAAATGCCAAATTAATTAATTAAATGCCACACTATGGGTGCAATAAAAGTTGTATGTGCTTTATGTAAATAACAGCCCCTAAGAATTTACAGCTGTTAAATTAGCTATAACCTTTACTGGAATTATATATCCCCAAACTTCAGGTTTTAATTAAGTTTTTCCTTGTGCAATAATTTCCAATATGCTTCTGTTGAATGCAAGAATCAGTTGAAATACTGTACGGAGAAAAAAATGCAATTTAAATTGGAAAATTGCAGCTGCATAACCCAAACAAAGGCTATTCCCTGGAAAGTATAAGGAACTGATCATTTGGTAAGCTGGGGTCTTTAAAAAAAAAATGGTTTTAAAATGCAAATTCACATACTTAGAAGTGAGGACTACCTACAAAGTTAGCAAGTTCATCCTGGAATGAGCAAATCCAGAGACGTGTTAGCATCTAAATTAAAAACCATCAGAACATGGACTTTTGGGATGCTATTCTGAGAAAAGGGCTGATTTAAAGCCCAGATTAATCCATTGTAATTTGAGACCTTTTGTCTTCATTGCCAAAATGTAAAGTTTATCTCTGAGTCTTTATATAGGCAGCGTCAGGTGTCGGGTATCTCCAGAGAATCATGCAGATATTCAATAAGTTGAGTTACCCACTGAGGCTCTCTGTCTTTCCATTAATTACTGAGCTCCCAGTTTTGGCACGCCAACTAAGTTTCCTAAAATGAGTCTGATAAATCTAGGCCCAGGTCTTTTAAAGTGGGTTTGTCCAGCTGCTGAGATATCTGCCATGAAAGATGCATTTTTGATCTGATTTCTTCAAAGACGGGATGGTTTCAGAGGATGCACCCAGAAACGAGTTGCACATTAGCCAAGGACAAGTCGCTGAACTCAATACAGAACTTAGTGATGTGGTACAGCCTGTAGAATAGAGAGACCAAACTCTTGGTGACCTATGAAGCAGTGAAGAATGATCAGAATCGTGGGAATTGGTCAAAATCTTTTGATTGTGTCAGCCACTACTTCATTCGCCAATCCAGCAGTGGCTTCATTGTCATACCTCAGCAATGTCCTCTCTGCCCCATGCCAATCAAAGTCATATATCACTTCTGAGGAATAGTCAAACCTAGAAAATTCAATCCGAAAAGCTGATAGGCTTACAGCAGCAAGTCTCCTAGAAAACAGGAATTTGGGCTAGAAATCTTCTGTGTTAGTCTGACTGGCTCCAGTCACAGTTGACTTATGTCACCTGTGTGGTTAGACACAGAAGCTGTGTGACAATGCACAGGGCAGGGAGACAAAAGCAGACCTGTTGGCATGTTATTTCCTTTGGGAATACTCCCTTCTGGTGCTCACTTTAATGTAGTGCTAAGAAATTTGATGAAGCTCTCCATCCTATGTCACTTTTTACATTGCCTTTACATACCTTAAACTGGATTTATCTTGGATTTCCAGTTTGGTTGATAATAATTTTCAATTTTTAGGATTAGATTATTTTCCTATTTCATGGGCTTCTCTAATTTTCACCGTAAACTAAGGAAGGAAGTGTTAGAGATCAGTCACCCCAAACTCATTCCCACCTTCAAGAGTCCATCTCAAGAGTCCAACCGATAATGAGCTTTATAGAGTTAGCACATTCAATTCTTTTTTTCATGTGTGCTCTCAACATTCAACTAGAAATGTAAGGTCCGCTGAAAGATGTACTGCACCATGATCCAAGAGAAACAGAAACTAAGGCACATGGCAAAGCAGACTCTACCTTTTAAGGAAAATAATTGTTCTCTAACCAGTTAAGTTGGGAAAAAACTCTTGGTCTAATGATCAGTGAGGTCTGACAGCCTTTCAGCTCAGGAAGGAATAAATTGCTTCTGAGGAGAAAGGGTAATGCAGACTCTAAATCTACCTGATGGTGTGATTGCAAGGCTCTGATGGGAGCTCATTTATACAGGTGAACAGCTCGGTGTAAAAACTTTTTCATGCTTTCATGATGCATCTTGAAATATACGTCACTCACAAAGCCATACTTCTTTGTCAGAAGAGAGGAAATCAGCAGAATTTTTAACTGCTTTGGCTGCTGTAAATTTAGTATTGTTTTTAGAATTTAACCAGCTGTCATAGACAAAAAAAAAAAATAGCTTAAACTGTGCATGCTAACAGGCATCAGATAATTGGGTGTACATCTGTCTGCAAGTCAATGTTTGAATACGAACTTTTGCACTCCAAAGCAGAAGTCTGCTGCCTGCTAGACAGAATAGATATTGCCCGACTGTAAATTCTGAAAATGAAAAAAGTGGCATACCCTGAAGTCTCTTATTAATAGAGATGAGAGAGAAGCATCAGTTAGGAGGCTGATCAGGCATTGAGCCTGATTCTGAGAAGAATCAAGAAAAAAAAGTAAAACCTGTGGGTTGAAATAAGATCAGTTTAATAATTGAAACAAAGTAGAATATAATATTATTAAAATGATCATAATAATAGTAAAAAAAAAGGAGAGAGAGGAGGTTTAAACCCCAAGAAAAACAGATGATGAATATTACAATTGCTTAACACCTGCTGAGCAATGCCAAACCTGTTCCCGAATTGCAACTGGCCCTCCTCCAAGTATCTCCCCCAGTTTATATACTGGGCATGACGTTCTATGGTATGGAATATTCCTTTGGCCAGTTTGGGTCAGCTGTCCTGTGCTCCCTCCCACATTCACTTCACCTCCTCACTGTTAGAACACAGGAAACTGAAAAGTCCTTGACTCAGAGTAAATACTGTTCAGCAACAACCAAAATATAAGTGTGTTATCAACATTATTCTCATACTGAATCCAAAACACAGCAATGTAGATTTCTCAATGGATCCCTTTGGTATCCATTTTCTCATCACAGGTGGATGACAGATACACTGGTTGATGCCATCATACTACCTGAGTTTTGGCCACGTTTTTGTCAAATCCTTTGCTCTCTGCAAGTGCTGTGTTTCCTAGTGTGAGAAGTCCAACGCAGTGAGGCAGCTGGCCATACAGTCACACACAGCACTGCTTCTGTGTAGGAAGAAAGGCTGAATTCTCAATGGATCCATGTGCCACACACGATGCTTGGCAACCATTTTGACAATGTTCAAAAGCCTCAGCTGTGTATGTTAAACACAGCAACACATCTTGCAGCCTTGGATTCTGCAGTTCTCCAGTTCTACATGCTTTGATATGCAATGAACTCATAATATGTGTTTATGACAACAGTGCTCACCCAGCTTAGGACCATGACATCAAAGCTGAAATACTTTGACTTCACTGCATGATTAAACAAATGTCTTGAGGAAAAAACTGAGTTGTACAGACTATCACACACCTTTAAAGCATATTTCTCACATAAAGATTGCCTCTAGTATGTTGCTGCTGGAAATGTTCTGCCAGGTTGCTATAGCAACTTCTGCTATGTAAATTAGCAAGAGCTTTATCACAAGATTTTTAGATTGTTGGATTTGGGGAAAAATTCTGGAATAAGAGCTGAAGTGAAAAATAAGCTGGAGAAGCATCTAAAGGGACCAAATAGTAGTTAGCCATGGTCCAGGGGCAACTGGAGAGTAAATGATTTTTTAAACCACAGTTTTCAACATGATTCTATTTTCTCCTTACAGTTTGTACTGGCAAAGGTGGTGGCACTTAGGTTGAAGAAATTCTCTCTTGGGCCTTAAGCCATTTTAAATAATCCACTTATATTATAGAAGTGCAGAAGTGCAGAGGTGCAGTATCTCTAAACTTAAGGCACCTTAAAAGGCTAAAAACCAAATGAGAAAGCACAGAAGATAAATACCAAATTCTTAGATTACCTCAAAGTTGTTGAATGATCTAAACTTTTGAAAAACACTGCAAGGTCATTTTTAACACTGTTCTGCTCAATAAAATAGCAATGTGACTGCCAGGGGATTCTTTTTCTAATAAGCTTCTCCATTTCAAAATGGACCATGAATTTCTGAATTTTCTGTGTCTGATCCAAAGTATATTGAAAGGCACCTGGTGACCTTAGCTGATTTTGTATTAATCCCTAGTATATTTAGTGATGATTATTTAGTTTACCGATAGTGACAACCTACTGGTTAGAGATCCCCAGGCTCATTAGTGTTCCTCAGTGAAATTATTAGGTGTACAGACAGAATACAGTAAAATGCCCAATCCTTGTTTCCAGGAGAGTAACAGACCAGTCAAAGAGTGAAGTAAAATGTGGGGAGAAAGCAGGTTTTTCTTTTTCTTTAGAAAAGCATTATGTCTGTGGTTGCCTGATGGTACTTTCCCCTGTTAACTGTGGCTGTTACTGACACCAGGTTATCACACAGCAGTAAAAGGATAGGAACATATTGGCCCTCATGGATGTCTTAGCAGGTGACAGGGGCATCAAGAGCAAAAGGTGAAGTGATTCAAAGAACTATCTGTCCAATAATAGGTGTCCATTTGCAAAACATTTGAAAACTCCTATATTGACATCATAGGAGGGCACAATATGATTTTTCGCAATAGAAAACATTTCAGATGAAAAATTTTATGCTGAACTAGCTCTTTCACAAAAGTCCAGGTTTTGTCAAAAATAGACCCTTTAATGGCATAATTCAGGTTTTTTTCCAGGAATTAAAAAAAAATGAAAAAAACCCAGGAGTGAGATAAAATGCGATACAAGAAGAACCTTTCTAGTAAAAACAATTGAACGGAAGAATGTTTTCAGTGAGGATTGGAATAGAAAATATAAGATTTGATGTGTACCTCTCCATCTTAGTGATGCATGAAAAACCTTTCATATACAGAGCTTTGCACTAGTTATTGATAAATCCTAGGTGGATTGTTTTTGAGACTTTCATGGCAAATGAGGCTTTTTTAGTTTTGTTTTTCCACTATACCTATAGATACTCTGCCTACATAATTTTTCTTCCTGAAACATAGAATGATCTAGACTATACACCTAAAATAATTGAGATTACAAGTGCAAATGCAAACACTGATTCAACACCAAATTCATGGTCATATTTTTTTTATTTATTTATTTGTCTACTGCCTGACTTACAGCTTCAATCTGTTTGGTAGAAAAACTGTGTGTATTAAAGATACATCCTGTTATTTTAGAGGTCAAAAATGAAGCTGTCACTGACATTTTTATAACATCAGGGAGATTTCTAGGAAGGGAAAAATTTATATTCCTAATATTTCACACTAAAAAAAGTCATAGTTTTTATTTATAAAGTTGCCACCAAAACATTGAGATTTCCCCCTGCTCCAAGTCATATATAAATGAAATTTTCATCTTAAAAAAAAAACCAAAACAAACAAACCAAAAAACTTTACTGAAATTTATCTATTAATATTTTCCTCTATTCTCCCTTTTGGAGCTATTATTTCTTATTTCCTATAGGATCTGAATTTTTGCCATCTGCATATCAATAGTCTAATAAATTCAGAATGCAATCTGTAAATATTTCATGGTTTTTAAATATGGAAGTTAAATTTAATTTTACCTTTTTCATTAAAAATATGATCCAAAAATTATATTTTGATTGTCATGACATAAGAAAGGAAAAGTTTGGATAAGAAAGAATGAGGTGAGACTGCTGTCTGGTAAAAAATTCTAATTTTTCAGCCTACTGCTTTGTATACTGGTCTATTATTAGAAAGAAAAAGAGGGGAATAATCTAAAAGTAAAGAAGCTTTATAGGGAAAAAGAAAACAAGATATTCTTCTTATTTTCAATTAAAGACGTAATAATGAAGAGAGGGACATTTTACCCTAGACCCTTGGATAAGAAGGTAGGACAGAAAATTCAGATGCTTCAAACCTACATTAAAAGACTTGAGTTATTTAAACAGTATCCCAGCATGGATGGCTTTGGAACCACAAAGAACAGGGCAGGAAAATGGCAAGAGACTGGGGAGGAGAGGAGGTTGTTGGTATTAGGATCGAAGTTGCCAGACAGCAAGATGAGTGAGAGTCTGGAGAAAGAACTTTGAGATTCATTGTGGCCCTTTAGAAAGTTACCAGCACAAAAAAGTCTAGCATCATTCATCAGAAAAATCACATTTCTGAGCATATCAAAACTAGGATAATGTTTCAATCAGCAACAAATCAAGGATGATAAAATTTGGTGTCACCTGTGTCATTACTGACGACATCAGATGACATTTGCAAGGTGATACCATTTGACATTGGTTTGGCAACTTTAGTCCAAAACCCAGAAGGTCTGTTTGTTGGAGTTCAGAATAATGATTAATCAATAAGAATCAGGCACCTTCCAAGGGCTTCAGTGACACACCACAACTTCCTGGGCACCCCCCTGGATCTGATTAGTCCTGCAGGTAGAAGCCAACAACTATTTGACATGACTGAGCTCATCAAACTTGGAAAATGCTTCTCTGAGGATTCAGATGATATTGAAGAGAAATTTTGGTACCTTTCCGCGTAGACATGTACAGCTCCAAAACTTCTACGTTTTCTTACATTCATGTAAGCTCCATGGTACAGTTTTGATGGTAGTCACACTACATCTCTCCCCTGGGATAGGTTTTAGGCTCACTGGATCCCACTTTAATGCCTGAAGTCTCTACATTTCATTCCTCTCTTCTCATTTCCCCATCTGTGCCACAGCATACTTAATCATCGCAGATCTGTGATAGCTATCCCAAATCTCATTACAAAGTCAGGCAAAGAGAAAATCATGGCATACCATAATGCTAATAAGCTAAATCAGGCTCTGACTATAACTGCTTTCTCTTTGCTGTTCAGATATGCAAGTCAGAGATGTTCTCAGCTAATTATTTAAAAGCTATAGCTCGCTCTATTACTTAAAGTACTAACTGAGCCAAATCCCCAGTAAAGGTAGTGCTGATAGATGCAGCACTAATTCCTGCTGTCACTCTTTGAAAACCACTTCCTCTCAGCTTTATGTCCTCCATGTTGTCAGTCATAATCACCTTTTGCATATGGTCCCATAATCGATTTTGAATTAATGTGGTCAGTGGTCCTTTGCAGGGTGGGCTCCTGACATGTGAGTGTCTGCTGTTTATTAGCAGAGGCTCTTATGAAAGATGTGAAGCTGAGAGAGGTCAGGTCTACGCTGATTTGATTTAAATATTAAACAATCTATTCGTGTCATCCTCTCCTCTGACTGGAAATCAATGGAGCTTTACTGCTCTGAAATGGAACAGCTATCTCAACAAATCAGGTCTCTTCTGTGTGCAATTCAATTAATACAGTACAATGAATTATACATAACCGGTGAACAAGATGTTTGACATGGTCATAGAGCTGCAGATGAGATCTGGTAGGTGACCTACAGGCTCAGATCCTCCTCAGTGCATAAAGCTCCAGCTCTCATTGTGGATTATGATATCCAGCAGACCTCACAGCTCTCCTTCCATCAGGATGCTGAAAGCCCTCCCTCTGTGTTCATAATTAATATGTTCTCTATGTAACAGAATAACTTGCATGATTAACAGCTCCCCTTTTACATACATGACTGCCTAACAACTAAAAAAAGCATTTATTATGACAGAAAAGGGAAAAAGCTGATAGCAAGGTATTATTTTCACTCCTTGTTTCAGCTTTGATACAACTGAGATAATTTATTTAAATAATGATTTTTAAAAAGTGCATTATTTGCTTTCCAATTAAATGCTTTAACAGGTGAACTGAATGCTACCACCCTTATTTTTATACAAGCGAGGCAGAGAATTCTGATATAATTCTGATTCTGATCCCACTCTGCTAAGTCAAATTCAACTGTACAGTAAGAAACAAAGCACAAAGGACTCAATCTCAAGGCAGAAGCACCAAAGTGAAGCTGGAGGGCATTAATATTAACTTGTGATTAGTTTGAAACCTGAGACAAAAAAAAATATCCCAGGATTTGAGAAGCTTTGTTTATACACAGGTACTCAAACCAGACAGAATTAGCAACTCAGAATTACTGAGTATGTCTCTGTGCTAATCACCAGATAATCGTTGTTCCAAACTTCTGGTAACTATTTTTGCATCTTCTTCTGGAATTCTAATTTTATACTTTACAGAAATATATCAAGACCTGCATAGGTAACCATGTTAGTGCTTCCAATTCAGGCAACAAATAATGCAGGTGATTTTACTATCATCTGTCCAGGACTGACTGCTTATGTGTGTTTACTCTGGATTTCATACACTTTATGTTACTTTTACAACAAACAGATTTATAAAAGAAACAGCACTCATATTTCAGATATGCACATGCTCTATACCTACATGATAGATCTCTGGACTTGATGAAGACATTCTTACTGTAGAAGTAATAAATAGTATGATATTATCTGTATAAATTGGGGGATAGAAGAATAGAATCCTATAAAACATTACTTTTTTTTTTTTCAGGAAAATAGCATTTCTCCTTCTATAACTCTGAATTCATAATACATGTTATATAATTTGCTACAGAAAATCACTTCTGCAGCAGAATGCCCAGCTGTGTCCTTAAAGCAAATTGTTTCATAGGGGAACAGTGCTCTCCAGTGATCAAAGAAGGGAACTGTTTTACTCATAAAATGGGTAATTTTGGTCTCCTTTATTTTCTAAGCTTTACTTCCTTTTTTCCACAGTGATTGGTAGGATTATCTTCTACATAAATATTCACATTTTCACTTCCAGGATTTTTTTCCTGTTTTTTAATAAATTATGTCTTATGAGGCTAATTGTTTTATGCACTTAGCTCTCCTTGAAATTCCCACAGCTCCTCATAAACACTTCTGAGAACTTAAAGCGTATCTTGGCTAAATCACAAGAGTATTAGCAAATTTTTATTTACAAAACTAGTGGTCATTTTTGTGCATGAAAATCATAACCCTGTGACTAATTAATCATGAAAGTTATTGGAAGTATTCAATTCAAAGTAGTTTGGTTTGCATTATATTGAGAAATAAATTCCTGCAGAATTTTTAACTAAAGAACTACAGAGAACTTCATACAAAGTTTTGCTGATGACACACTCTTAAAATGTAAGAGAAAATAAAAATGGATAAAGCTTTGTTTTCCTGTTATTCTTGTCTCTTTATAAGAGAAATATTAAGAGCATGTTAGATCTTCACTTTATGTGAAGTACACGTGCTTCATATCAGTAAACTTAAGCCAGTAGAGAGAAGGAACAAGACTCATCTTGACATTTTATCCATCCATTAGCCAGATAGCTGGTAAGCTCAGGCTTCTGCTGTACTCAAAAGAGATAAATAGCTACACCATCCCTTTCTAAGAGATGTGAGATAAACCATCTTCCAGAGATAACTTAGTGACTACAGAATGAGCCTAGGTACTAGTGCAAATGTCTGTCTGGAGATGATGATGATGACTAGTTGAGATGAATGTGCATCACGCTGGTAGACATGATTCAAAATACTAGATTCTGGACCAAGAAAATAACCCATCAGTTCAGGAAAAATCCTCACTAAAACCAGAATCCAAAGCCATATTCTGTAAAATGTGTTTTAAACCCTGAAATAGAATAGATTTGTTATAATACTTTTATTTTAGCTGCCTCTATTTTCATGCAGACAGTCCCATCAGTGTGAAAATGCTAAGATGCTGTTTTAAATAATTTCACAACAGTACAGACTACAGCCAGGTAGTTCTTCATAAACAGGACAACACTGTTCCATGCAGAAATTTTCTTCTGGGGACTTTCACCAACTCTGAGCTATGGAGCCAGTTCCTTTTGCATCTTCAGTCTCTTGAAAACACAGACATCTACTTGAGAACATGTGGTTGTATTCTAAATAGCAATGACTGCATCATTTTCATGTTTCTTAGGATCAGAACCCAGATGCCATGTCTGGATTAGTGCAGCAAACTGCACTAGGCTGGATCTGCAGGATGAAACAGCTGGTGTTGAAGTTCCTGTCTGGCCCTACTGACTGAATGACCATCAGTGACCAGATTGCATTATCTGTGCTACTGACACACTTTCTCAAACTTGTCTTGAAGCCAAGATGAATCCAGTTTGAATATACCAGTGCAAACTCTTCCCTGTAAACCACACTACAATGCAAACCAAAGTGAAACGAAAGACAATTATTAGGAGATATTTTCCTAATATGGACTACATGAATGCTTACACGTTCAGTGGAGGCACTTGATGTTGCACGAGTATTGCTACATTTTTTCTTTAAACTGCTGATGAGACATTTGGAAACCATTAAACTTTACAAAGCTATGACGCTCCTAGTTCGTAAAAGAACCCTTAAAATAAAAAAATGACATCCACATCCATGTGTGCACTTTATACAATACCTTTGCTTTGTAGAGGGTATTTCTATAAAAGTTACAGTTAAAGATCTAACACATATCTGTTACTTTTCCAGCTTCACTTTCTAAAGATCATTTGAAATATGCTAAAAACAGGATTTGTGACATCTGCCTTTAAAGCTATCAGATTATTTTAATTGGTAGTAGTGTGTTTCAAATGTCTTCCTATACGCAATAATATGTATTTACTGTATATGTGTGTTTACTGGATATTTGTGTTTATTCTAGTAAAAAGATTTTTTGTGATCAGCCTGCACACCCAGAAAAGACCTTGTATCACTAGCAAAATTATATCTTGCTCCTAACCTATTTTGAGAAATATCTTTCAACTTCAAAGTCAATCTTATGTTGCCAGATAACACAAAGATGACATTTAGAAGAATACGGTTGTTTTAACCATGGTGTTCTAAGGACAAAAGAGAAACAAGATTTATGGGGTCGTATAAGGCAATAAGAGGCAATGAATACCATCATAATACCCATACTTATACTGCTTACACCTATTTTCTGTCCCAAACAAACTGGCATCGTTTTAGCCACGTTCATACTTTTACCAGTCAGAACTGTGGGCACAATCAATCTTTTCTTTGAGAAAAATCATTAACCCCTGCAAACTGCCATGTTGTAACTAGGTATTGTTTAGGGAAATTATCATGAGTCCATGACCAAAAGTGTTCCAGGGTCCATTCTAAAAACTTAGTAGAAAATGCAATCATGTGGCAAAACTCATGTCCACACCTGGCCCAGTTTAATTTTTGAGTATTACTATTTGAGTAGTATTATTTCAGACTTACCTGCACAGTGCTACCAAAGTTTTAATCCCTGCACACTAATCTTAGTCAAGGTCCCGTATTTATATATATGGAAAGCCACTTTGAAACAGAAGTGCATGGTTTCAGGGGCACTAGCTATTTCTGTCATCTCCTTAGCTTTAAGAGCAATAGGCATTCTCTTTAAAAATAAAGTCTTGAATAAATATCACAATTTCACTATTAGCTCAAGGGAAGTGGTAACAGCACCAAGCCTGTCAGAGTTCAAAAAGCGTTTGGACAATGCTCTCAGACACATGGTGTGATTCTTGGGGTGATCCTGTGAAGGGACAGGAGTTGGACTTCATTAACCCTTGTGGATCTCTTCCAACTCAGGATATCCTGGGATGATTCTATGATTCAGTCAAATGAGATATCTTCAACTGAGGATTTTTTTTTCCCAGAATATTCAGGTAGTTGAAAACTATAGACAAACAAATCAGGAAAGTGATTCAGAGACTGTTTCTCTCAAAGTTCTTCTCCTCCTCACTCACTCCCTCTCATTTTCCCTCTCCTTCTCTTGCTTCTGTGAATATTCCAGTGAGTTTTGTTCAGTGTCCTTCATTCCTGCTTTCATCGCTTTCGTGGGAGTTACCACACTTCATCTCTAAAGATTGGTGATATGTGTGTATAAAACGCTTTTCTCTAAATAGTGATTTCAGCATAAAAAAAGAGAAATATCTTTCTCATTCACAAAGAAGTAGAATAGCAAGAATAGCACCTTATGACTTTGGGATAACTTATATATCATTTAACAGTATCTTAAAAACACGTACTGGGAAAAAGAAGAAAAAGAAAAAAAGACAAGAATTCAGACTTGGGTATCCTTTGTGGATCTTATTCTCTGAAAACTAAAGACTGTTCCTTTGAAGAAAGACACTCTAAAAAGAGATTTCCAGGATCTCTACTGAGAGTTCAGAAATCCTCATCCTTGATTCCAGTAAGAGATTAGCTGATCCAAAAGCAAAATATAGAACAAAATCAAGACTCTTTTGAAGATATATTTGTGTTCAGCATTAGTCATTTTTTTGTTTTTCTTGTTGCAGACATAAGAATGTAATTGCCTGTCACATGTAATTTCTGCTCTAAAAATGTTACAGAACAACTAACTTGTGCCCATCTAGGTATTCACATATGTTGAATTAAATAAAGACAGCTGAAGGTTATTTTTCCATTTTCTGATAACTGTGATGATATCAAACACATCATATGACCTTGCATCTTAAGAGGACATAGCATATGTCTTTGCATCTTAGGAGGAATTAAATTCAAATTCTGTTTTGCACTGGTTTTGTTAATAAAAAAAGTATATTGATCATCTAGCCTTTGAAAATATAATAACTGATTTAGACAATTAGTTTTGGGGTCAGGGTCCCTGTTTACCTATATCTGTAGTCAATAAGCCTCAAGGCTGGTACTCTTTATTCCCCTTTAGTTATTTTTGTGGAAGATGGATGGTCTAACCTTGGCAAATTTAGTCTCTTACTCTAAAAGTTGCTTCTCAATTTAAAATGACTTCTTGCAGTGCCCAGGAATATTTCTTGGTACTTGCTCTTCATTTTGTTATTGTTAGAGCTCGCTAGCAAGCCACCACTGACCTCCCAGCACCCTGTGAGCAATGCTTAGGCCACAATTTTTGTAAAATCACAACTTCAGAACTTCCAGTTTTCCACATTCATTCCTAAAAACAACTCAGTCAGCCATCTGATTCACGACTAGAGGTGAGTTTGTTCCCCTCATAAACATGGGCTGATAGCTCACAGGTAACAGCTCAGTTTCAGAAGCATCTTTGCAATGGCTTCCTAAGTTCTTAAAGGGTTTGCAGGTAATAATCCCCCTTCTGCCACTCTTCATGCTTCATACTCATATATCTAAATGGTCCATTTGTCCTTAGCTTAATCCGGGTTTAAAATTCCATGAATCTTTACTCACACAGTCTCCTTACACCACTCCTTTACTCCTTCCTATACATTCTCCATTTCAATTTTCTGCCTCTACTCTAACTCCTGACTGTAGTGTCTTAGTGTTCAAAGTTTATAGTACTTGACAGCTACTGGTAGCTATGAATGCCACAAAATTTTTGAAGTTATTGAGAACTTTCTCTTATGCTTCATATTGGCTGAGAATACAGAGAATTTTCCTACTACATTTTTTTTCTTCCATTCACTCATGCTAGCAATACCACCAAAGTCCTCTTCTATGGGATAGTCTAGGAGTTTTCTGTCTGTACCCCAAAAACTGTTACTGATTATATTAGGCAAATTTTAAAATCAATAGCATTTTGAAAATTCTGTTTCTCATCTTATACACAGATGCTACACAAGTTTTATTCCTTGGGTTACTCTAGATATTTAAAATCACGTGATGTGTACTGAGCTTTACATTTTCTTGTGATTACCCATTTATATACACTATTTGTTGCTTGCACATCTGCTCTTTACATTATCTATGTTTTGTACATTTTTATTCAGTTCCCTTTATTCTGACTAGTTCAATTACAGTTCTGTTTGTCTTTCTTTTGATTTTCAGCATTGATATTCATGTTCATATTTTGTGCCAAAGGCTAAAAAAATCTCTGAAGTCAGAAGATTTTAACAGCAAGCCAAAACTTTTGGAGAAAGTTTTTATATTTTCAAGTGTTCTGAGGAGGTTTTGTAAAGGGTAAAACTGAAATATGTATCAGATTCAGTTTTTAAAGTACTTCAGCACTTGCACTATCAAATCCCATTGTCTTGGAATTAGACCAAGTTGCTGAAGTGCCTGCAGGGGATTTAAAAATGCATCATCATAGGCTCCAGAGTCACTTAGTGAATGTCTGTACTGCAGATGAACTATTCATGCCCCAAAAGTTGCACAGAGATCCACCAAGGCTCATTTAACACCCATCTATTAAACTTCTTTTTGATGATGCTATGATTTAACTGTTTATACTGGGGGAGGGGAATCTCAATCCATCCCACTCCTACCAGTTTGGTGCCAGTGCCAGACCAAGATGTCAAGAGCATGGAGAGGAATTGCAGGTCAGCAGGAGAGTGCCTGAAAGGCATCACAAAGGAATTCCAGCCACTCCAGTCAGTAAGGCAACTTCATTGGAGCCCTAACTCAAACGCCTCTGTGCAAATGCACATCACATGGGGAATAAACAGGAGTTAGAGACATGCACACACCTGCACAGCCATGACATATTTGGCATCATGGACACATGATGGGATGGCTCCTATGACTGGAGTGTTGAAATGGAAGGACACAGGCTCTTTAGGAAGGACAGGCAGGGAGACAAGGAGGAGATTGACACATTGACACACCCTCTACATCAACGACCAGCTGAAGTGCATGGTGCTTCCTTTGGGGATAGGTGAGGAGCCAACAGAGAGCTTATGGGTCAGGACTAAAGGGAGGGAAAGGACAGGTGACATTATAGTGAGGGTCTGCTACTGGCCACCCAACCAGGAAGACCAAATGGATGAGGTTGTCTACAGACAGATAAAAGCAGCCTAATTGTTCACAAGCCCTACCCTTCATGGGGGACTTAAACATCCCAATAACTGTTGGAAGGACAACAGAGCAGGGCACAACAGTCCAGGAGGTTCCTGGAATGCATTAATGGTAACTTCCTTCTCCAGGGGATAGAGAAGCCAGCAAGGAGAGGTATTATGCTGGACCTTGTTCATATCAACAAGGAGGAGCTGACTGGGAATGTGAAGCAGCCTGGGCGGCAGTGACCATGAAATGGTGGAATTTGAGATCCCTAGGGCTGTGGGGAGGTCACACAACAAACGCGGTGCCCTGGGCTTCAGAAGTGGATTTTGGCTTCTTGAGGTACTCTGCTTGGTAGAGTACTGTGGGACCTAGTGGAATGTGTCCCTGCCCATGGAGGGGTGGAACTAGATGATTTTCAAGGTCTCTTCCCAAAACCATTCCATGACTCTGTGATTACAACACAGCCTGAAGCACAGATGACTCTTTATCTGTAAATGATTGCAATAGATGCTGTGGTCAAATCAACTTAAAGCTACATTCCTCGCAAATTTTTCTCACAGTTAAGAGGTGATATTTTTAAAGAGTTGAGAGCTGAATGTCCCTTGACAGGAACAATTCTCTTTGTTCACACATAATTTTCACACAGAATGACATTCACAGATGAGAGGTGTTTTCTTTCTACAGCACTCGAATCCTACTCATTGCCATGCATACAGTGCTGTACTGTAGTTCTAATGTTTTAAAAGTCCACTATGCAGTTGGAAGAAGAAATATGCTACTCGTTGGATTCCTGAAGACAGAAGTATCAGGTTGTCCTATAGACAGTAAAGCTAATGAAAGATGATTTCTTTTATATCTGAGTCCCATTTCATCTATGTCACCCATATCATCCTGGTAAAATTACCTTTGCTCCACACCAGATGATCTACACATACAAGAAGGGAAAAACGTGAATCAGTGTTGAACTACACACATATGAAATGGCTGCTTGTTACTAAAGGGAATGTGTAATGGCTGATTTCACTCTCCATTGGCCTCAAGAGAGGCACTATTTTGGCCCTTTCTCCCTTTAGTCAGTAAGATTTTAGGTAAATTTGTAATGACATCATTAATGATCTTGAAGAATTCTACCCAGCTTTAAGTGAGATTAAAATCATTTAACATATTTCAAAATTATCAGGAAGGGACTGACATACAAACTTAGTGGAATAGACTTCAAATTAATCTCATTTCATCAGGAAAAAATGCTAAATTTTCCATTCATAATAATCATTATCATGTTTCTGAGCACAAATATGGTATAAAATGTAGCAAATTTCACCTAGGAGACTTCTGTTAATGGGGGACAAACACTAAGTTTATCTATAAAGAGTTAAAACTTTAAAAACAAACAAACAAAAAGAAAAAAACTCAAAAACCTGAATCTGTTCCAGTACGTGCTTGATTTCTCTTCTCTATTTATTGAGTTCCTGAATAAGTTATTCACCCACTATTCCCAAAGTGTAATATTTTTCCACCAACAAAACAGTAAAACAATACCAGAACACGTTTGGATTCTTTCTGTTCATTTACCTAGAAGCCCTTTGTATGTTTTATTTATATTTTTTCTATCCCAAGTAACACAAAATCAATCATTTATTATGTGCATTTCAAAGCAGGAAGCTGAAGGTATACATCCCAGAAGCCTCTGTGTTAACATCTAAAATTCAAAGAAACAGAGGTATAACAGAGACTATTTGGAGTTCCTCTTCTTGTTCTGTTGACAAAAAGCAAGCAAAGCAGAAATTCTAGCTGTAACTGCTCAGCACTTGTAATTTGAGACCAAGAAATGATCTGGCACAGAGGGAAAGAAGGTCCAACTTCAAGAAGGCGTTGGAAGGCCGGAAGCAGGAGCGCCAGAGACACAACTCTTTGCAAGGGGTTGGAAGTTTCGTGCCTTGGCAAAGAAGTAAGATGCAGCCTCAGCATTGAAGTGTAGACAACGAGGAATGGGAGCACTCAGGGGCCAATACTCAGTGGCCACCTTTGTGCAGCAGAGCTGGCCAGGAGGAGGAACCCCCAGCTGGTTTGAGGTGCCCATGAAGCTGCTCCTGGGACTGGTGCTGGTGCAAGGGTACACAAGGAATGTCCTTGTGACCCATATTTGCAGACTCCATGTAGAAACATGTATTGTGATGGGACTTTAAGCAAGCATTGTTCATTAAGTTTTTCTGTTAGATTTAAGCACAAATGTGTTAAGTTTGCCTTGAGGGGTACCATAAAAATTCTCCAACACAAGCCTCTTCAAAAAGAAGCTTTATTCAAAGGACGAGTTTCAGCTAGTTTTGTTTATAACTGTTCTCTGGAGAAATAGTCTGGTTTGTTAGCCTGTATGATGAGAGATATTTGTCAATCCCCCACCTAAATTTTTGTGGTTCTGCAGAAGATTTTCGTTGAAGTTTAGCCTTCCTATATATACAAATGGCAAAATGTGTGGGTAAGTTGAAAACAGCAACATTTTTTTAATAAAAGCAGAACTACCCTCCAAGTGAGATAAGAGCTTGGTAACCAGCGTCAAACCTAAAGACCAGGGGAGTCATTGTGTCGGCTACTGGATGAGCCATGGACAGCTGTTGGGGAGACCACTGAGCCTGGGGGTCAGCTGAAACACCCATCTGTGTGTGTGTGTCTGAGCATGAAGCAAGGGAGCCCAGGGCATCTGAGACCAGCTACCAGAGATGTCTGAATGTATAAAACTAGTCTGGAGGGATCCATAATGTGCCATCAGACCTCACAGTCATGCAATATCATGGTCATGTAATAGCTGAAACATATGTACTCCTCATGTAAAGCTATTTTATGTACTAGATTATTTTCTATTCAGTTTGTCAAGAAGTGTTTCTAACTAGTGGAACAGTTTCAGTTCAGTCAACACTGGACTCTTCCTCCATGTTCACATCTCCTTTGCATATGGAATATAGAAAAAGTAAATTCCCCCTAGTGGAGGAATATAGTGATGCTTTCTAGGGAAAGCTAATACTTTTCCATTCCTTCTCCATTCTCACACACTTTATGTTTTAAAAGTATTCTACAGTGGTCTCCACACATGCCATTTTTCCACCATCCTCAGTTATTAAAAAAATGTTCAAGGGGAATGAAGGTTTCCAGGGATTCCCAGAGAAACACATTTTCTAGAGAAATGACTAAAACCCCCATGGAACATCATGTACATTGTTATTTAAAGTCAAGTGAAATATGGTGTCATGCTAGAAAGTTTATTCAGCTTTTGAAAGCTTGAAATTCAGAAGCCCATGCAAGGGGTGCTAAAGGAGAAAACAAATATTTTAACTTGTTTTTCTGGTACAATGGCTGTGGCTGTGCTTGGCAACCGGTTTTTGGGGACTGCATTAACACAGCAGTGCAGGCAGAGTCCTGCTTACAGCCCTATTTATCTTAACACCAGTATTATTTCTCCCAGTAGAAAGAACAAAAAAGTGTTTAAAAAATGGGGATAAAGTTCTTTTTCATTTGAATCAGGGATAGCCATAACAAATACATCTTTATGGAATAGTAATTAAGTAGCAGTATGCAGCACTAGACAGCATTGCCTTCATGGAGCTGAGAAGCAGCAGCCTGAGTAATTTTCTGCCTTCTGTCTCATGGTAACTCTTGCACCCTGTATGAGCTAACTTTATACTGAAAATGCATTTGTCATTTTATCAGACAGTCATCTCTCAAGGATTGTCAGTCTATTGATCTCCTTTTCAGACCAACAATCTGCTACCCTACTGAGAGCACTCTCCACTCCCATCGAAGTTTAATTAAGATTATCCTGTCTGAATGATCCCTTTCACCCCTACAAAATTTGGAATAAACTACTACATGAAAAGTGCTCACATATGTATATAATTAAATCCTTTACTAATAATCCCTTTAGTTAAGTCACCACAATATCTTATGACTAGAAGACCTGCAGTTCACAATTTGAAGAGTCTTGGTAATTACTCTATTCAGGAAAACCACTGTGCCCACACAAAGCCTTCTCCGGGTGGAAGCATATGCAAAGATTTGGCCTGATCAGTACTTGGATAGAATGTGCGAGTGAACACTGACTGCACTTGCATCCGGGACTGATTCACTGAGTAGCTTTCTACATCAGCTAAAATGGTGTTTCAGGGTATGATATTCTTGACTACGCTGCATTCAGATAACCGGCTTTTATTAAAGAAAAACACATTAGCAAAGGACAATGAGATGGGGTTTTTTTACCTAACTTTCCATAACCTAAATAACATTAGGACTGTTGATCTCCTTTCACCTCCTTACAGTCCCTCTGTATTTTCCCTTGCATGCAGGATTCTTCCCTGGCCTCACTCCTACACAGATCTGCAGTGCTATTTTCCATGGCAAATAGCTGTCACATTCTACTCCAGAACAAACTACTCCTCTTTGATGGGCACGGTGCTACATCCAAATGAATTTTGCTGGCTGTTACATTATTCTCCAGGGTGAAATGAGATATATAGTCACAAAACATCAAATGGAATATTTTCTCCTGAAAAGAGCTTTGATCATTTTCTCCAGTGAACACCTTAACTTCTGGTTGCCAGATCTTCCTTATGAGACATGCTTATAAATTCCATACAGGCCCTCCAATATTCTTCTCAATAATTCTGAGGCATCTACACTAAATGAAGAAGACCAAGGAAGATCTGGGCACCTGGTCTCAGAATCAGAGCTGGTGTCCCAGCCTAAATGTCACCCTAGGATCAAGTGATCATTTTGACGAACCTATCATACATGGAGAGACCTTCCAATATGCCTAAGAAGTCAGGTAGATGAGTTGTTGTTTGTCCCCTTGAAATCCAGGTGGGTTATAGATGTCCTCCTGCCCCAGAACTAGGTATGAATGTTTGCAAACAAGTCTGCATCTCAGTTACACACCACTAAGGTAAAATTAGGCTTTTGGTAGTGAAGTAAGAATAGAGAGATCTTGCAAGAGGGCTAGAAGAATCTCAGAGGATTTTTGAGTTCCAAATTAAGACATTTCCATTTAGGTGTCTATGTGGAGTTGTAGGAGTTGATGTCTCATTGTCAGTAAGGAGCTGGTTTCAATTCACATGTCCAAACATATGTACTTAGTGTCATGTGAAAATATGACAATAAGCACAAAACATCCAAGATATTCCACAGAACTGGCACAAATGGCAACAGAATTATGGAAGACATCTTTTCTATCTGGATGAGTAACTGGGAGCCAAGACTATCTAAGCAACTGCATCAAAATGCACGTATTTTCCCATAACTAGTGCTTTATATGAACATAAAATAAACTAATCAGGCCATAGAAATGGCCAATGGAAAAATATGTGATGTAGTTGACTTTCAGCACCCTATTGACCAACCTAAAGGTCACAGAGCCCAATATGGAGGCAAAATCAGGCTTTATACTTCTAGCTTCAGATCTCAGTTAGAGCAGATGGTAACACATATCAAAGGCACTAAACAATGAACAGGAATAATTTGTAAAGAGTTTTCTTATCATTTAAATTTTTAATGTTCAAACTCCAGTGTCAGCGGTGGTAAAAGGAAAGTGTTTGTGTAAGATAAAGCTACAAAGGCAGATACTGTTTAAAATAAATGTGGTAAAAAGGACAAAAGACAGATTTTTGCAAAAGAAAAAACTTTTTATAGTCATTAATTTCTAATTATTCCCAGCAATAAATGAATAGAATTGTGAAAGTTATTAGTATAATTTCCTATTCATCAGGAATGCCAAGTAGCAACGATCACTTACCATTTGCATATCATTGAAATTAATGCCACTTTCATGTTTTACAGAATACAATAAATTGTTAAAAAAAATTAGACTTTAAGCTATCAATTGACAATACATTAGCAGCTTTCTCATAATGCTTTAAAGTCAGAAGGACACATAACAAGATTGAATTGCAGGATCTTTGACAATCAGTTTCCATTTCAGGACAAAAGCAACTGCTGCCCATACTCATTACACAAAGGAGAGTTCAGCCTAACCCAAGCCAATGGTCATTCTATTTTCAATTCACCATATGCTATCCTATCCAGTCTTTTGGAATAGTGATTTAATTTATATCAATGTGGATGGACAAACAAGTCCAGATTTAACCTTGAGTTACCCTGAACTGCTTCTGATACCCTGTGTATCTCTATTGTACTTAGTAGAATCATAATAATGAAAGTAAGTTAACAAATAGCTGTTAGTATGTATTGCTCCCCAAGAGAAAGGGAAGGTGACAATGAGGCAGGCAGGGCACTGTCCCCTCCAACTCAAGGACAGATTTACAACACTCAAACAAGAAGAGCAGAGCAGGCTGGTGACAGAAACCAAAGTCAACCAGCAGCACAGTGACAGCCAAACATCTCTGTAGCTCCCAGCTTATCTCCCAGCTGCACTTTGAGCATAGACAGCCAGACTCCTGAGAGAGGGGTGTTGCAGAGCTTGTAAGTGCACATGGGGGCCTGAAATAATTTCCTGGAAAATATGTCATAAAAGAAAAATTTAACATGTAACTATAGTCATAAAACAGGTTACAGTATATTTCTGAAGTCTGAAAGACCAAAAAAAATGTATATTTAAAGTCATTCATCTGATGTGTTCATGGATTGATCCAAGGAGGTCTCTCCCTAGATTCCTTCAATGAAACCCTGAAACAATCATTAATGATTAGAAGTGACATACAGTGAGCACTTCAAGAAACCACTTTTCTCCCTCTCAGCCCTGCCTCCATAACGACAGGCAGCCATTTCCTACTAAGAGGGTTGAATACTGATCGCCAGTTTTGGAGTATTCTGCAAGTCAGACTGCTCTGAGCAGTCTGCATACGTGGCAGCAGCTGCAACAAGCCAGGTAGATGTCCCTCCATGGATAATGTCAGGGGTGTTTAGGGCTCATAACCTGGAGCTGCAGAGTACCTTGCAGCTGTAATCACTCCAGGACAATCAATTTTGTGAGATGCAACTCTACATCGCAATGATACTAAAAGTGGTCCTCTAATATCTTGGACAGGATGTAATTTTTTTTGAGAAATACGTTTAAATTAAAATACAGTTGTAATGACCGGAGTGTTCTGCAGGGCATCCCTGATAAATAAACCATTTCTGTGACTTAAATTATGAAAATTTCAAGTTCCATTTCTGCCAGGTTAATTTACAGGAAAATGTAAGGAAAATGCTTTATTTTATATCTGAGTCAGAAACAGAAACTCATGGTGAAAGAGCCCTATCAAGTAGGATGGGGTAAACTCAGCAATTTTAAACTGATAGTAAGAAAGCTGGAAAAATTCCTTAGGGGAACCCAATTTATTCTCATAGACACGACAGATTTAGGCTGAAGAGTTCTTTTAATGAAACATACTTACTTAGAAAGTGGAAATCACTTCATTCCCGTGATGGGGAAAAATAGACTAAAAACTGCTTTCAGAAATGAAGGGTACTAAGCAAGTACAAGAAAATAGATCAGCCTAGAGTTATTTAAGAACACAGAAGAGGTTGCAATACTCTTCAGAAGCTAGGTCTTTCTAAAATTTTCTGTTGGAGTTTAAATTTCCTTCTAAATTATTTAAGGAATGAGAGTGAGCTATCTCCACATGCTGGAAAAATAAGAACTATCACGAACAGAAAAACAAAAGGACTCTTATCTGAAATAAGTTTCAATTTCACAAGAAAATAGTCCTAAAAGCCAGAATGGTTTGCTTTGAAAACTCTTTTCCATTTAACCACCTTACATTAAGTTTTCTCTAACCAAAAAAAAAAAAAAAAAAAAAAAAAAAAAAAAGGCAAGCAATTCCTGCCTTAGTTCAAGAGAATTGATCTTTGATGTTATGCTCACAATGTTTATCATTCAGCTAAATCCCCACATTTCAAAGTGGAGGTTGCACTGCAACCCTTGGAGATAAAAAAATTGAACACGAAAACAACTATCACTGCAAAGTGCTTTGAGGTATTGCAGTGAAAACTGGTTATTCTTTGATATGACTTTATTGCCTACAGTAGTATACTCTGTGCATGTCTGTAGAACTCAATTTTCCCAGCTTCCTTTCTGCTCCCTAGACTGCAGAAATGTACACTCCTGTAATTAGCAGCACACAGGTAGCCCTAAGGACACAAAAAAAAATTAAATTAAATACACATAAAGTAACATAAATTTGTGCCATTTCTGTAGCATAATGCCTCAGATTAAATCTATTTTAAAAATTACCTGTAACAGTGAATTTTTTTAATATTTCTAAATAGCAGAGTAGTATAAAACCCGGTTTCAACTGAGTGCAATTTTTTAATCCAGATTTTAATACAAGTGTATTGAGAATTTTGGAGGGTATGTATTTTGTTTCCTGTAAGTTTCTTCACTGAACTCTGTATAAAAATATGAGGCCTTGCACCAGACAACTGCATGTGATGCAAAGTGATGCAACAGCCTCTGCCCCTCCAAGGGGAGGTACCTGGGCATTCCCACCTGGCCCAACTGTATATTAATCCATTGAAGTCCATGTTTTTGGGGAATCCTCACCATTAAGAAGACCAGAAGAAGAGGATCAACAGGACATCATTGGGATCCACAGACCGCTGATATTTTCTTCCTAATCTCTCTCTCTCAGTCTCTTTCTCCCCTTCCCCCGCTTTTCTATTTCTTTCTCTGTCTCTCTCTCACACTTACATTTACTGATAAATAAAATCCATACTACTGACTTTGGCGTATGGTCTTGTTTGCACCTTGATTCGGCCAGAGGCATCTCTCTGGTAATTTTAATAACCAGTTCGTAACCTCTCCTTATAGAAATATCAGCAACAAGCTTATCTCCCTAAAGCCATCTTCTACTTCTCATCCAAACATCCTAAAGTTTCATTACCTGTGACAGGACTGACAGCCCAGGGTCAGCTTGCTATTCTGTGCTATGGTATCGCAAACCAGGTTTACTTCTACTGCTGAGACATCTTGACCTGGTTCTGGAGGAATTTAGTGAAAGAAACCATCCAGGCTATTTCAACATCATTGTGCCTGGCAATAATGTCATCTGAGATGTTTCAGATTCAAGAAAGATCATATTTTCCTAGCTTCAGATATTCAGAATGTACATTAAATAAAATGCAAATATAACTCTGCAATTCATTAGGAACAGACGCTTACCTCAAGAGCATTTCCATTTTAAAGTCCTTGCTAAAAGACTAAACTTAAACACCTAAAACAAATAATCAAGTGCTAAAAATATTCCCTAGACTCCTTTATGATTTTAAGCATCAAATCATTTTCAAGAAAACTCTGCACATTACCAGCATATTTGAAAGTCGGGCTGTACACTTAAAATATTCATGAAAGTGCTTAGTCTCAGTTATCTGTTTACCCAAATGTTGGGTTAGTATTCCTTTGAAGGTGAGAATAATGAGGCAATTCCACGTCTTCCCACCAGGTTCTCAGGTTGAGACACCAGGGCATTAGGGTGGCGGGTGCTTCTTTGGGAACCCAAGCACATTTCTCACCTTATGGACCACATGCATTCTGGACACCTTCTCTCATTCTTGTGCTGCTCCGCTTTTTGTTGGTCTTCACACATCTCATCCTCTAACATCATGTCTCTCCACCCACGGTCTCACAGCTCTTTTGCTCCAGTCACTAAAATCAGAGCCTCAGTATCGGGTTATCTCACAGTCTCTGATGTCCTCCTCAATCCATAGCCCTATTGACAATGGTCTTTGTTTAGTACCTAGTTTTGGGATATTAATTCATAAACCCAGACAGAGAGGACTATTATTCCATAAACCCAGATATATCTACACTTACTATAACCCTAATCCATCTGTCCCTACACCCAATATATATGTTAACCTAGAAAAGTTATGTGGAATGTTTGTATCACACTGTGAAATCTTCTCCCAAAAGAATTTCTGTCAAGTGCACAAAACATTTGCCACTCTTCTCATGGTAAACTCAATGCAAGAAGAATCATTAAAATTTTTCAATATCTAAGATAAACCCATTGTAATAGTGAAATTCTTTAGTTATGACTAATCTTCCAGTGGACTTAGAAAGCCAAACCTTGTAGTGGAAGTTTTTCTTCATTGTTCCATGAAAAGACTAATGGAAAAAACCCAGTATAAGTACCTTGCAAGAAGGTCAACTCCCTATGACTAATAACCTGTTTACAACCTCCTCTCCTCTTTCCAGCCTCCAGCCCCTGTACACATAGCACAGAGGTACAGGAAAACCAGGCTCAGAAACATTTCAAGAAATCACTCAAAACCAGGAGCTGATTGATTATTAAGATAACTGCTTCTTCTGTCTCTGGCAATCATGAAAAAGTTAGTCATCTCTGATTTATTAACAAAATCACAAAATCACAGAATAAGCTAAGTTGGAAGGGACCCACAAGGATCCTCAAGTCCAGCTTCTGGCCCTGCACAGGGCCATCCCCAAGAGTCACATCATGTGCCCAAGCTTATTGTCCAAACTCTTCTTGAACTCTGTCAGGCTTGGTGCTGTGACCACTTCCCTGGGGAGCTGTTCCAGTGCCCAACCCCCCTCTGGGTCAGGAACCTTTTTCTAATATCCAACCTAAACCGCCCCCGACACAGCTTCAGGTCATTCCCTCAGGTCCTATCACACATCACCACAGAGAGAGATCAGTATCTGCCCCTCTTCCCCTCACAAGAAAGTTGTAGACTGCAATGAGGTCTCCCCTCAGTGTCCTCTTCTCACGGCTGAACAGACCAAGTGATCTCATCCACTCCTCATACGGCTTCCCCTCAAGGCCCTTCACCATCTTTGTTGCTGTCCCTTGGACACTCTCTAATAGTTTAACACCTTTCTTATATTGTGGTGCCCAGAAGTGTGCACAGCACTCAACGTGAGCCTGCCCCAGTGCAGAGCAGAGCAGGACAATCCCCTCCCTTGCCCAGCTGGTGATGCTGTGCCTGATGCCTTCCATCACACAGTTTGCCCTCCTGGCTGCCAGGGCACTGCTGACTCACTTTCAATTTGACATCAACCAAGAGCCCCAGGTCCCTTTCCACAGCACTGCTCTCCAGCCTCTTGTTCCCCAGTACATACATCCAGGATTGCTGCATCCCAGGTGCAGAATCCAGTACTTTCCCTTGTTGAACTTCATATGGCTGGCGATTGTCCAGTCCTCTGATTTCTTGAGGTCTTTCTGCTTTATGCATTAAAATATTATAGTTTCATTCTTTCACATGTTTTCTCTTGCGTAGATTAAACCCCTTCAAGATTTCTTCACAGGTTATGCTTTTGCTAGTGATTTTATCCTATTTAAAGTATTTCAGCCTGTTGAAATTGTTTCTCAGAAATTAAAGCTTGGTATGCAGAAAACGGACACAGTAATTCTGGTGATATTTTACTAGTTATCCTACCTCTTATGCATCAGCTCTCCTGTCAGGACTTACCAGAAGAGAAACTATTTTTTGCAAGAGTATAACACTGCTGACTCATATTTAGTTGTCAGGCCAGGCAACCCTTCACAGTTCCTATTTCATCAATCCATATTCCTTCCCACACCTAGAGCATAAATACATTGGTACGTCCACCGTTCCTCTGAGCAGACCTACACTACACAGCTTTTTTATGGCACAACAAACCATTCAGCCTCTACTTCATTCGATATTCAGGACTATAATTAAAACTACAGTTTCATGCTCTAGACATTTTCCTCCATCATGGAATACTGGTCACTACTGCCAGTTTCAGGCACTGAAGGAGGTAGGCTGTAGATGTGACCAAATAGGAAAAATCTTACAATATTCCATGCCTAGTGCTTAGTCTTAAGGCCTTATTCAGAGCAAGTGAACACACAGCTGGAAGTCACTGATAAAAATTAATTATGATGGAACATTTTGTCCAAATATGTATGTCTTCTCTCTGGCAGTCTGTGACTATTTACAATCTTCCTCATGAACCTCACAAGTCCCATGAGCATTATCTTCTCCTGAGTTTTTATGACGTGTATTCTTATAATATGTAGAAGACTAGCTGTGGGGACAGGAATCCCAACATGAGCTAAAAGAATAAACAAAGCAAGGAAACAAGTCCACCTAAATTTCTGAAGTGAATAATGTGAGTGAAAGAAAAAGAAACACAAAGGATAGAGGCTTAGAATGGATATACCTGGAGCCATTTAAGATACACCTAAAATCTTCCTGGGCTGCCTAATTCATAAGATATTCTACATAGGCATTTCATATTTGGGTTCATCTCTAAATTGTCCTTTGTGGAACAAGCAGAAGCAGGAGTTCAGCAATGATGAGAAAAGAGCAGTCAGAGTGATGAGCTGGTGCTGGCAATGCAGATCCCCAAACACTGTCAATCCTCTTTTAAATATTACTGGCTGCTTATCTGAGCTCTAAGCACAATATTTACAGATTCAACAGAAATAAATAGGATCCCTCTGAATACTTGAGCTGTGTAACATCAGACCCAAATGGGACATTCATATTTCTCAATAGTGTCCGTAGAATACAGATGTCATTGGCCAAAATTTCACAAGGTATGTACATTTCAGAGCACTGCTTTATGTACAATTAACTGAATATTTCTGCATACATAAATAATGAGCAGATCAAGTTCAGATCTGCATTGTGCAGACTTCAGCCAACTTGCATCTTTACAAATTTGGTCCTATATCTGGGAACAAACTTTATTATTTTAAACAAAGCTGTATTTCTCATTGCCAAGATACTCTCTAACTTCAGAAGTTCCTTGAAGGCAAGGTCCAAGTACCACAAGATTGATTGCTCATCATTTCTTCCATCTTAGAAACAAATTCTACCTTATGTTACTTTAATATCAGTTGGGATTAAATTTGCATTTACTTTTATGGAATGACAGTCTTCCCTATCTTCAGATTAAAAAAAATGGAGTTATCAGCACTCACTGAAATTATTACGAACGCTACAGAAAAAAGAAAAAGGCTGTGTTAAACTCTGTGCATGTGTGTAATAGGCAAGACACAACTGGCTTGTGATTCACAGTAAGCCATGCAACCAGCTACCATTTGTTTGACACCCTTTTTAATACTTTATGATACTTTAATATACAGTTTTCTCTTTAATCCCATTGGATATCATCTCACAATTGTGCACACAGAAGAATAAATTCATCTTTTAAGTTCCAGTGTCATCTACTTGGTATGTAGCTATTATAAATGGCATTCATATAAAATTGCAGAGGTAAAAATTGCAGAGAGGTGAAACTATTAAGGGAATAAATGATGGAATGAAGAGGGAGTGAGGGGGTAATATCAACTGTATTCAGTCAAACCACTGTGAAATTGCTATACTTAGTGAGTTGTGATAACTTAAAACAGAGGCACAAAGTCTTAAGGAAAAGTATAGATCAACATTATTTTTTTTCTCTTTTATTCCTGAATAGGATTTTTCCTTTCTGAACGGATGAAGAAGGTGAATTTAAAATCTGTGCTGTCCTGACAAGAACTATGGAGCACATCCACGTCTAAAGGTATTTTATCAGTACACACCGAAAACATTAAAAAACATCTTTTGAGACTACTTCACAGACTATTTTATGCAGAACACCACTGTCTAGACTGCTTCATGTAGCCAAAGAAGATACTTGACGTCCCAAGTGGTGTATGCTTGTTTCACTAAATATGCAAAGATATGTCAGCTATGATCCTTTTCATGCTCCTTTGGAGACTGAATCTGAAATTATTTATATTATGCTATTGGTAACAGGCTCATTGAAAGGAACTGAGTGGCAGGGAGTCTACTTAATTATAGCTTAGCATTAAACCAGGACTAGTCTTTGTTGTTAGGGTAAAAGGCATCCACAAAACAACAACAACAACAAAAAAGAGATCAAAGTACTGAGATTTCCTGGCACATACACCCTGAGTTTTGGCTAAGGAGAAGAAAGGCCCTTCACATTCTAGAATTAAATGAAAGAAATAAAGCATTCTAGAAAAAAAGCATCAAAAATACATTGTTTGTGATGAAAAGTGCCTCACCAAAAAAAAGCAGAGGACAACTTCCTTCTTTCCTCACCAAAAAACTATTGTGCATTTGACCGACCCTCACTGAGCTCCATTTCTACGTATTGCAATGTGATTTGCGTAAGATCTCCTGTGTATAGGTACACAGGAAATCATCTGAGTTCATCTGATGTCTTTCAGCTCTTTCCCTTTCGTAGATTAACATCCCAGCTGTGCTGAGGCGTGTGGGGAGAGGGATCCCAGAGGACATGTTCTGATGATCATCCTGCTGAAGCAGGGCTGAGCCTGGTTTATCTGGAGATCATGGCTCCTACTGCATCCATGGATCTCAGTGCAGGGTACTGTGCAAAGTCTACAAAACAAAAATGAAAGAAGCACAGACAAATGGGGACCTATAAGAGATAGGGAACAAAAGACCATAATAATTGTAGACAACAGCGTGAATTTCAGTACAACAGGAATGAAAGACCCTTGCACAAATCCTCTGGTTCACCCCTCCACTCTGAGGCAGGAGCAGTTGTATGGCTGTAATGTTGGGCAGGCACTCGTCTGATCGACTCTTCCAGTGCATCAGTATGTCAATTGCACAGATACCTCAGATCTTGGTGCTCCACCAAATGTACTGTTAGAAAGTTTGTCTCATGTTAATCCTCATTGCTACAGAACTGACCAAACCTCCTTATTCTTCCCCAGCAGACAAGCAGACATGGAAAATACAGTATTCCCACATACTTTGCCTGTTTCGATGGTTTTGGCTAAACTTTCCTAATCCTCTCAGGACTAAAAAATTGCAATTCATCTGAGTTCTTTTTCATTCTGAATGTTTTCTATACGATCACTTTCCTGTAGGTAGGCCTCATAGGCTCACAGATGCACAAGGCCCAAAAATGTTTAAGAATTCCACCTGATGCCTTACCAATGTTGAGTAGAGAAGTGTTAAATTGCCATCTTTTATAGGATGTACTTTATTTACATGTCCTTGCTTCATATTTTGATGTTTTGGCAATAGCTTGAAATAATTGACTAGTCATCTTGTGTTTGCTTGCAGACAAGCAGTCCATCAAATATCATCCCACAACTGATTTCTATATTGACACAAAATCTCGTTCTTGTCCTTCACATATTCTTATTCTCCAGCATAAGAATAAAATTGTTTCTTCCTGCTATGTTTAAAATGAGTGAATTTCAGAGAAAATTCACAAAACTTTCACTGTGCAGCTTCTACTAAAGATTCATTTAACGAGTTTAACTGGAGCTTTAGATATGCAGAGTCTTCTGCAGTTTTTTTTTCCAAAGGTGAATTTTACTTAGTGGGTCATTTCCTCAGTTACCTTAGGTATATATTTATATATGTTACCAACGTTTCTATCTGTATAACTCTATGTGTAGAGATACTATATTTTAAAGAACTTAACCATCTCCACAAATGCCCTAATGTATATGTAATTGCATCAATATATCTGTACTTCTTATTAATGATCTTGATCTTTGAAACCAGCATAAAAGATAGGTTTTTACTGAAATAACTGCTGCCAGATTATCAGTGTGCTAGTTAACTACACCAGCATGAGGGGAGAAGGAAACGGATTATGGCACTGACAGTGCTTAAAGGCATACTGTTCTGATCATAAGTGGTTTGAGTTGAGATACTTCTGCCCCAGCTGCTTGCTACTGCCCAATCCGATATTCCTATCTCCTGAAATCCATAGTACATCTCTGTATGTGGCTGTGTACCTTGGTTCTCTCAAAACACTGTACTGAGAAAAGGCTTATCAAGTAACCAGGAGTTCATCACTTTGTATGACTCCTCCATCCTCATCAACAAGTGCCACTGTTCAACCTTGAGGTATATTTATGCTGTATTGCAGAATATGGTGCAAGGATTCATCAGCAAGCAAAGAATGCCTTGCTTCAAAATCAGAAATTCATCAGACATTCTCAGAGTGATTCTGTGCCCAAGTTAATAAACCTGCTGAGACATGAACAGGAGATTAAGAAGTCAAGTCATGATGGCGCACCTCAATGAGCAATACTTTGCGGTGGGAAAGCAGCAAGAAGATGGAGGCAATTATTTCCTAACCTGGTTAAACTCTAGAAAGACCAGTTCATCTGGTCCAATCTTCTGTGCCTTTGGAAAGCACTAAAAAATATTTTGGTGTATCTAAGAACAAAAAACTCTATTATTTTCTCAGGACCTTATAATCTCTTTCTTATCTGCCTTAGTTATATCCTATTTGTTCAATAAATTTTGAAAAAGGCTGAAGCATGGATCTTGATCCACTTCAAAAGAGAGAAAAACATCTAGCAGTATTTGCCTAGGGAAACAGTTCTAGATCTTGCTGTTATGAGACAAAATTAAATGTAAGTGTTCCTCTACAGCAAAAATACTACTTAATTTATGAACATAAAATGGACTTGAAAACAATGGGATTTTACACCTATTCACAATAATTTAGTGCTGTTCTTATAAAAACAAGCACAAATGGTTTGTTCTCCTAAGGTTCTTTTTTCTTTCCCTTTCTCCATTAATTGCAGCTAATTTCAAGGTCATATGTAAAGTTACTGCACAGCAATATGCACTAATATAGTAAATGCACATGAATGTGTACTCACATATCCATTTCTATTTATTTGTAAAGCAGTTAAACAATCTTTGCCTCAAATTAATTTTTCAAACAATTGGACAATGTCCAATTAATTATATTTAATTATTAATTTTGCTCATGTTACTTTCAAGGCTCTCTATCTTTAAAACAGAGATTATATTAGTGAAATCTAACTCCATGTGATTTAAAACTAACTTAAACTGTTTCAGTAAACAATATTCACTGTGTAATGAGCTGGAGAACTAGTGAATTGCATCACTGTTGGTTTAAAAGACGAGAAATAAAAATACTTTTTAAATTATGTGGGTTAACAATTGACTAGTGTACCTCAGAATACAGTGGGGAATCATTGTCAAATATTATTTTCCTACATATATTTTCAATTTGATGGTTGTAGGCCCAGTGATCCATGATCTAGAATAAAATTCAAATTTATTTAAGAATTTTCACAAGACATTAAAGATCAGCAGAATGAAATGCCATCACGAATTACCAGCCCACATCCTAGAAGCAACACATCTGGATTCTCATTACTGCTCCTAAACTAAATGCCTTGCATCTCTGAAGAGATTTTCGAATTGGGCATAGGGATACTGTGACAGTGGCTGTTTCGCTTCCGATTTTGAAGGAAGTAATTTGAAGATAGCTGGGAAATCTCTGCAACATGTTTTAGAAGGGCAGAAAGTGACAGGAAAAGAGGGAATTGTTTTAAACTGAATAAGGGTAAGTTTAGATTAGATTTTAGGAAGAAATTCTTTGCTGTGAGGGTAGTGAGACACCAGAACAGGCTGCCCAGAGAAGCTGTGGATGCCCCATTCCGCGGCAGTGTTCAGTGCCAGGTTGGATGGGACTTTGAGCAAAGACACCTGGTCTAGTGGAAGGAGTCCCTGCCCATGGCAGATGAGCTGGAAACAGATAATCATTGAGATCCCTTCCAACCCAAACCATTCTATGGTTCTATGACTCTAATGAGGTATAAGTATGCCTGAGGAACTAAGATTAGCTAATAATGATGACAGACAGGTCACACAGTGTGATCTGAATGTCTCTGTTGGGATTGCCCCTTCAAGTTTCTTTAATGCAACAAAGCTCAAAATTATACAAGGAATTACGAAAAAGCAGATACTGAAAAGTGTTGCTGGCTTTAACATCATGTATACTTTGCAGTGAATAAGTGAATTAATATGTTCTGGTGCCTTGCAGAAGTGAAAAACGACCTAATTGTGTCTTTGAATATGAACACGGGAGAACAATTGAAAAAGGGAAGGAGACAATGTTTCATCTTTGGAAAGAGTGGTAATCATTGATGAAGCTACTATGACACTTCTGTTCACCATATTTCATCAGTAAAAGAGTGGAAAAAATAAGATAGGTATTAAAATGAAACCATAGTAAAACAGATAAAATGCATTACTTGCATTAAACAACCATGTGATTTAGTTTGTTTATTCTATTTCAGTAAATAAGTGATTTTTTAGAAAGAAAATAATATATTTGAAAAGTATTTTGATCCAATAGAAAAGGTCTTGATAACTGAAGACCAAGACCAGGAAATTTGTTAAAATTTCCTTTTACATTTACAGGTAAAAGAAATAGTTCAGTTCGCTGTTTTTTGTTCCCGGAAACTGATGGCAAGATCCCTTCCAAAAGCTATTCTTCAACCATGAATATGCCATTGGTCTCAACAAAACAGTAACAGAAGTAATTTCTATGGTAGGTGACATATAAAGAATCCAACTAATTGAATCATGTTTTCTACTTTTAAGTACTAATTCATGAAAAAATCTTAGTCATTAAGCTAGGAAACATCATAATTACATTGTGATACATTCACTTATGCTTTATTCTGACTAATTCCAACACTGTGAGAAAATAGCCACTATAAACTCCTAAGGACAATTTGTTGTTTAAGTACACTCCCCAAGACGCTGTTTAATGTGAGACATTTCTGGTTATTCCTGCCATCCACACCCACTGCTGTGGTATTCAGCACCACCTACACAACCTCTGTAGGGCATTTGGAGAATGGGGTAGGGAGCTACAGCACTTCCTGTGTGTATCCCCTTGACACCCATAACATCACAAACATTGCAGAAAATGCTTCCTATAGGTGTCATCGGTTCTCACATGAGTTTAGAAGCTCATCTTTTGGGACGGCCGTTGGCAGACAGATCTCCTCCTGCTGGAGAATGTCTTTCTCCCCTCGACACGTTATAGGCACAGAGTGAGAAGAGCTTTTCTTTGGGGAGTGGGACAATGCCAGATGTGCTTTTCTCCTTGTAACCTGCCAAGAAGGCAAGAACAAGAAAAAAATGCTCCCCAGAGCCTGGGCTGCATAAGAAGAAGTGGATAAAAGCAAAGCAAGTGGGGAGATGCTGAAACCCAGTGCTGAGAGGGAGGGTAAGAGCAGCTGTGTTCAGGGCACCTGGCTTACAGCTGCAGAGCAGTGCTGCAGGAGGGGCAGTGGTGATCACTCACTAATCTCTCTCTCACTCCTTTCCCTTCAGGGGATCCTACATCCTCACTCCCAGTCCCACAGGATTGAACAGAGACTGGGACAATATTAGGTGCTCTGAAATCTGGGAATTAGAGGATGGGAGAGTCACAAAATTAAATATAGAAAAGGAAAAGAAAAGCTGATCTAACAAGAAAATTTACAGTGTGCAAGTTATCCAGCACTGAGTCCTTGGCATGCTAACCGCCATCGCCAACACCAGTTTGGTATATGTATATATTATATTATATGCATAAATCTATAAAGAGTCATTTGGTTAGCTAACTGCATCAGCCTGGGCCCACATTACCTGGATACTGTGGCAAAAGATTGGCTGGACATGCAAAATGTCTTGCAGTATATCCATGAGGTTTCAGAAAAACCCATCTTGGTAACATAAAACACTTATTTTTTCATTGTAGGCATAAATCTACCTAAGTGCAGTAAGAAAATCTGTTTGTTACCATGGAGACCACTCTTAGAGCAATATGGTAAAAATTGGTAAATATGTATTTCTTAGAGATACATGGATGGCCCAAATGGATAAATTGGTTACACATCAGTGTCCTACAGAAAACAAAGACCAAGAATTCTGGTTTTAAGTGAGTAGAATTGAGCAGTACATATTAATTACAGTCTTCCCATCAAATTCCTTTTGTTTTACAAGTAACCTCTAGAGTAGCTGTAGATCTTCTGTTGACTCCTCCAAGATAAATATTCCACATATAAGTGGAATATTTACCTGTACAGTATGTGGGAGACTTCAAGATACTAGAGCCTTACAATAGCTTACTGAATATTGGTATTTTAATTGTTTCCACTTTTTAAATTAAGAGTAATTGGAGTTAATATTTTAAATTATACAATAGAAAGTGAAATAAAATACGTATTTTTCATCTTTTTGGCATTCATTTTGGTATAGGAGTTACTTGAACTGAAATATACTTTTTCAGGCTGTTACTAAGACTGGTATTAATACATTTTTTATTCATTTTAATCCAAATATAAAATCCAGTGAGGGAGATTGCAATTTACAAGGTTGATATTGTAAGCCATTAAAACATAACACATTCCCTGTCATCTGAACATATTCTCTTATTTCTTGTAACACTTTCCAGTTTCTTTTCATACATTAATTTCCAGTCTCTTTTTCTCTGATGAGAAAACAAGACAGTCACATACTGGGAGTAAAGAAATTTTTGCAGTCAATCCAGTTTTAGGCCTATCAAATTATGCTCACCCATTCTGTGGTCCAGTGCAGGACCCTTGGTTATGCCAACACAGTCCTTTGTGGGTCCACCTTGCAGCCTAGTGTGAGGAACTGATTTGGCTTTAAAAAATAAAAAAGTGCTATTCTTCTTTTACTGACAGATGCCTGTAATTCGTACCTGTTTCCCACCACAACACCTCATGGTGTGGTACTGGAGAGAGTGTGAGGAAAGGATGGGAAGGAACAGTGGTTCTGGAGGCCAATATAACTGGCCAGTATCACAACATATAAAATAACTGCAGCAACACTTCAACAACTTCCTCTAAGGAAATAAAACTATGCTTCAGTTCTTTGCTCTGATCTGTATATTATTTGGTCCTGAATTGCATCATACTTTTTTTACTGATGATCTGTAGTTTTAATGTGCATTTATTTTTCCAGTGTGACTGGTAAAAGGAGACTCTGGCTTCACATTGTCTTCCTCTTTCTGTTGTAGTCTCCCTCCTCTTCACACTAGCCAGCTTTTGCATCTATGAAGGCACGTAGTAAACCAGCTCAAGCACTGGCCTTCGGAAAAAGCAAGCGTGTTGTATTAGTATTAAATATGTTGTCAGAGAGTGAAAATAAATATTTGGGGGCATAAAGGAGGTAAGAGTAGCCATCTCTTTCAAGTGAATATATCAATTTATGAGCATATCAAAGTATAGCCTCAGAAACTAATTACAGGTAGTAACTTTCTCTTTCATCTCTGTATAAGAAAACTCTTTTTTTTCCACTCTGTGCTAGTACATCTTTACACCTCAAGGAGTGTTTTACAATGCTTGCTGAATATAGCCTGTTTTGCATTTATCTTTGTCAGCTTTTTTCAAACGTTTACAGGCGGGTGAAAAATATAATGAGCAGGAAAAAGATGGCTGTGAAATGTACTAAAGGTAAGCAAAATGGATCTCTCATGGCTCATCTGGCTGACTTCTGGCCTCTAGAAGAATTTGTTGTTTGGAAGAGACAGTATTTACTTTCAACTATACATCTATTATTCAATGTATGACACCTGCTATATTCCCATGGAGTTTTTAAGGCTACAGAAGACACAATCCACTGCTAGCAGAATAAATTGCATATTAGCATCCAGCGTAGGTAGGATCTGTCTCTTAGTTCCATGCAGAAAGGAAAGATGTCAGTCACACATAATTTTATTGCAACTCTAGTCTAAAAGGTTTTTCTTTTTATTTGTCAGTGTTTCTCTGTTCTTGTGCACACAAACATCAGGAGCTTTACATTGAGGATTAGTACAGCTCATCTCCCTCATTCCACCTTCCAGAATTTAGTTATAAGACAGAAGTGAACAACTCTTTTCAAAACATCTTTTTCTGTAGCAAATTTCCTGCGTTGACAAGTTCCCATTTTCTTGAAAATTTTCAATTCTTACCGGGAAAAAGGAAAAAGAAAAACCAGCAAAAGAATCAATCCATGTCAAAGCATCTTCCTCTACTGAAATGGTACGTGTTTTTGTCAGATGTCAATACCCTTGTAAACCACTAAGCCATCCTTTGGTAGTTTTTGACAACCCCTTATGGGATTCGAGGACTAGGCACACACAAATCCATGTTTCAAACCTCCATCATTCTCCTTCTGCGAAACTTCCAAATTAGTGCATGAGAACCATTCTGTTTGCTTGCTGCCTAGCAAAATATAATCCTTTATCCTGATTGGTGTCTAGGGATGCTACTCTTGTGCAAAATATAATTAACAACATTATTAATGCACAATTATGTCAACATCCCCATACCTATTAGAGAAGGTTTGTTTGTCCTGAGCTTTTGTAAACACAATTACAGATAATAGTTAAAGTACTGAAATCACCTAATAACCAATTGTATGTCTATCTAGAGACTTTCAGTAAGAAAGGACAGTAAACTAGAAATACAAAATCAAAATCAAAAATATTGTGATAAAACTGATCATTACTAAAAGCTACTAAGAATGCTATATTCCATTACTTTAATCAGTTTTATCCAATAATTGCTTTAGAAATTTCAGAAGGGTATTCTGTAAGTTTCTTAAAGAATTAAGAGTGGAAAAACTGGTCCCTTTGACTTGATGAAAAGTAATAAAAGGAAGAAGTAACTCCTCAACAAATAACAGTAAATTGTGCTAATTATAAATAACTGCAAGTGGAAGAAAACTCAGCATCTGTCATTCAAACCTCTGCAAGCAGAGTGAGCAATGAGATCAGTACAGGTTTTTAAGGGCTTTATCCAGACAGGTCTCAAAAACCACCAAGGATGGAGACTGTTCTACCTCTCTGGAAACCTGTTCCACTGGTTTCCTTCATGGGGAAAAAGCTTTTATTCCCAGATGGAGTCTCTCCTGCATAAATACGTGTCTACCATATCTCTTCCTCCAACCGGCAATGCTGTGAAGAGTTTGACTGCATCTTCTTCATGGCTTACCTCTAAGTACTGACCAGCTGGTTTTAGGTCCCCCCCTAGCCCCCTCTTCCCTTCCTGAACAAGCCCACTTCCCTCAGCACCTCTTCATACAGCAAGTGCTCCAGCCCTGACAGCTTGGTGGGCCTCTGATGAACTTGCTCCAGTTCATTAATATCTTTCTTGTATTTGGAGTACCCAATCCTGGATGCAGTGGTCTAGATCTAAACAGTGCTGACTAGAAGGGAATACAGCCTAGGGTGTTGTTGCCTTTCTTTACTGCACACAGATTCCTGTCCAGCTTGCTGCCTCCCAGCTCTTTTTCTGCAGAACTGCTCCCTGGACAGGCTTCCCACAGTCCCCAGCCTTTGCTGATGCCAGGAACTCTTCTCTCCAGGTGCGAGACTTTGGATTTGTCACTGCTGACTCTCAAAATGTTCCCTGTTGGCCCCATCCTCCAGCCTGTCTAGGTTGTTCTGAAGGGCAGCCTGGACACTGAGCATACTGGTTGATCCTTATGTTTTGTATCATCTGCAGACTTGATGAGGGCACATTTCATAATCTCCTCCCAGTCATTGCTACATGTTAAATGGGATGTGTACCAGACAGATCCCTGCAGTATCCTTCCAAGAACTTGTCTGTTCCTTACCAAGTAGAGAAAGTCCACCCCACTAACCACCACTGTCTGAGCCTGATCATCCAACTTGACTTTTTACAATTTAGTTGCCCACCCATCCACTCTGTAATATCCAAATACTTGGATATGACAGTGTTGTAGCTGACAATGTTGAAAGCCTTGATAAAATCAAAGAAAACCTACTACTGTCCTGTAATCTGAAAATCCAAGTATTTTGTCATACAAAGCAGTGAGGCCAGTCAGGGCTGATCCACAAATCATGAATCTCTGCTGACTATGCCCAATCATTTAAGACAACCCAGATGTTTGTAACAAAAAAAAAAAATTTTCAGACCCCTTCTGTCTGGTGTTGTGTTTATCCTTCCAGTGCTTCTTGGATCCTAATATTGTCAGCATTCCTCCAGCAGATTGGGGAAGGACTGGGGGGAATGTGAGTGGTATAGTATTTCAGCAGCACGTTGATTCCTTTGTTAGTAGGACAATGATATTCATGGGAGTGTGAGAACCCACATGGAAAGCTAGTTTTTGGTTTTTTTTCACAGCCTGCTTCCTTCTTACTCTTTGCTACCTACTTTGAAAATTGCATAATATCATTCCCCAGCCCCATATGGCAAGAAGGTTTTTGTTTTCTACACACTATGTATGTTTGTCAGGTCCCTACCACACACAGTATTTCCAGGGGTTAAGCTCAAACAGCTCAGGCAATAAACACTTTACCACTAGACAGTTACTGAAACAGGGCACTATATGACCCTGCACTGTCAACACAAGGCCTTTTATTAGAAATGGAACAAAAATCGCATTCACTTGGCTCCCAAATACATGACACAAACAGTGGAAGAGCAGCAGTGATGTTCAGTGAGAAACACTTGGAGCACACCCTATGGGGTGCCAGGGCACCAGAGTTACCAGCAGGTGCCCGCCCGGGCTGCAGCTGCAAGCTGATCACACTCCTGGCCTCTCACTTCACTTCTCTTCACCAGAAATTAAGTAGGAGGAAAAAAAATGATTGCTTCCCATGTCTTACAGCAACAAAAACGTTTGGAAGCTTTGTGACAACATCAGAAGTCAGAATCAATACCCTTTAGAAGAATTTTGTGCTGTTCTCAAGGAAACAAAATCCTGTCGTCCCAGAACAGGTTCTCTCACTCTGTGTGCAAGAGGCCAATCCACACACAGAGTTGAGGCATTTGATTTATATATAGTTCTGTGCAGAAAGAGGCTCTGGATGGCAAATCCACAAAGCCAGCACACTGACTATAAAAACTTTTCACTATTTATACATTTTTGCTATCAAAGGCAATCATGTTCATTGACTACCAATCACATTGTTCTCCTATTAAATAGTATTCTATCTTCTATTGGTTAAATGATACTTCTCCTGCTAACTAGTCCACATGCTGAATCCTCTTCTTTTGAGCTGGTGCCTTCCTTGAGACAGTGGTTCTGATCCCACCCTTTGCCTAGTTGGATGATAAGGCCTTGTTTTATTCTTTGTAATCTGGCATTATCTTGGTTGTTTCTCCAGGTGTCCTTGGTTCACTGGTTCAATGCTCTGTTGTATCTGGGTTCAGCTGATGCACTGAAAGAAGTTTCTTTCTTCTATTCTTTTCTCTATAGCTGCTGCAATTACTGAGACATGTTAAACGTAATTTATTTCTCTGGGAGCCTTACATCAGTATTAGACTATTGCAAGTTAACTGTGCTGAAATCAAGTATCACAGACAACTGAAGGCTGTAGTTACTTTCTTCTTGCCTAATAAGAAAAAAAGACAAATCAAGAGTCAGTGTGAATACAAGCTTAAGAACCCTGTTTACTTCTTCATCAAAATTGTCAGGGATCTGTACATACATACAAGAATTAATAATATTTAGCCAATGCATGTGCTTGCTACCACTACCACAATGTCTTTCTACACACACTGGCTTCAAACACATCCCTAGGCACCAAAACAGAGAATAGGCTAGAGAGACTGCTGGGATCTTGAAGCTAAAGACTGCATATCTGGCTGACAGTCTAGACCAACTCAATACTTGGAATGCCTGACTGGGACCATGGGTACCTTTGGAAGATTTGTACCGAGTTCTGACAATGCAGACATCATAGAGGAAGAGAATATGACTCATTAGCATCAAACTGTCATAGGCAGAAAGCCCCCCATATGTCAAATGAAAGATGCTTGAGCCACCCTAGTTAAAAGAAAGTCTGGTAAGAGTAAAGTCTCAAATACTTGTTATGTTTCATACTTAATTTCTTTTCAGGAATGGAATAACTACTATACACATATTGTCACGTGTGCCTGCCTGCAAGAGGAGAAAGAGAAAGTGTCAGGGTGAGAAAAGTGCCCTCGTCATGTAGCCCCCAGCCCCTGAAAACATTCTGGAGAAGGACTGGTGACAGATGGAGGTTAACTGCTTTGAAGGGGCTCTGGGGATCGACCTATTGTCTTCAGGCCTTTTCCTGATTAAGCTGCCAACAATTAAGCCAAATACAACAATGTTTTTGCAATATGGATAAATATCTTCCAGCCTCCTGACTACAGTTTACATACTTCTAGGCATTAGAAAAGATCATGTAAATACACATGGAAGCAAAATGGGCATTTTTTAAGGGGATAAGTTTGCTTCAACTGCCCTTGGATACGTAGAATCTAGCACTGTTTGCCATTTAGCAAATGACGCATACAAAATACATTAGTCAAAAATGCATGCTCTTGAACAAGAGGGACGTTAAGAGTTCATGAATTCAAGTTTAGATTTAGTATTAAAGAGCTGATATTAATTTGCTATGGGAATATGTTGATGATAGTTTTCACGAAGGGCACTTGGACATCCCTTACCAGCCAGAATAAACTGAAATAGCTACTGTTATTAAAGTAATTTAATCTAGCTGTAGTGTGAGTGAAATTTCACACTGACACATGGAAAGCATGGAGCAGAATTTTCCTTCCTAAAATAAAACTGGTTTTCCTGACAGATGCCTGTGTTTCACAACAGTAGCCATGATGCAACTATGGAAACTAACTGAAAAAGGAATTGAAGAAAATGTTCACTATAAGTTGGATATAATAAATCAGATAATATATTTTGATTAGTAATTTCCCCCCATATTTGATACTATTCTTGACAAGTAGGAGACAGCACAAAGAGGAAGGAAACAAGTGTGTCTACATTGCTAAGCATGAAATTAAAATAATTATCATAACAAGAAGGCTTAAGTTATGCATTTGGGAAAAGCTTTTAAGCACAGATAAAGAAACAATTGGATGTATTGCTTAAGAACAACATATAGTTCTTATAGCTGGTTTTAAGTACAAGTAAAAGACACACATTTTTTTGTGCGAAACTGTGATTCTAGGTCATACTCAAGTGCCACTTTCCATTTATTTGTATGATGCAAAACACAGCGCTTACAAGTCTAAACTTCCTTGAAAAGCAAGAGCAAAATAAGACTGTCCTTCAGGAAGTCACATGTCTACTGAGACAAAAAGCCTCCACATGATGAAATCTGGAGCACAACGAACGTGAAGAATAGATTAAAGACAAATCATACATAATGTTTGTAGCATTGCTAAAGTTGTCTGACACTGCACATTTGAAGACCGTTATTTTCAAAAGCTTTTAAACTAAATCATTTAGCACTTAATCCTTCCATTTCACTTAGCTGTGGAAAGTAAGGCACCTAATTGATTACTGCCTTTTAGACTCCCTCTAAAGACAACAGAGGGAGGTAAATGCTTCTAGATTACCTTGTTTTAAGAGTACTGTTTAAGCTAGGTGATTACCACTGATCTCCACAGAATATGAGGGCAGTCAGCTAATACTAGGTACCCCTTCAGCATCTGCGATTGCACGAGCAGAACCCCTTGCAGAGATTGCGACTTACTTTCACTTTCACGTGATAACGTATCTAGGATACTCATAAGGTATCTCTGAAGATATCTGAAGACTAGTTTTAAGACATATGAGAAATTCTTCCTAGATCTTAAATTGAAGGCATGTGTTGGGCTTTGGACGCTTGAGGAGCGTACCATGGGTCTCTGAATTTTCACTGTTACTGTCCCTTCCTAATATCTGCTTTAAAAAGTATTTATCTAGCGCTGCTCTTGCCCCTAAGGAAACACCATATGCACAGGGAATCCCGATTAACTGTATCCTTACATTCAATCAGGCTAACGAATGCCCCTTTTCAGGTGATTTCAGTTACTACATAGAATCTTGTTAAATTGAGAACATTTCTTTCAGTTCCACTCAGAACTACTGACAGCTGAGACAGATTAAATGCTGAACCAAAGATGAAACATTTAATCAATCACAAAGTAGTTTTCTGTGAAGTAGGGAGAAGGTAGGAGAGGTGACTACATCCTGTAACTATGATGCATTCATGTGTTTTTATAACACCCTTCAGCCAACAATTTTACAGAAATTCCTGTCAACTTTCAGAAAGCTTTTAGAATACAAAAGCAGTGAAGTCAAAGAAAAATAGTCCTTTTCTTTCCTCTTCATCCTCTAATATAATACTTGTTATTTTCTAACCCAGACACATCAGAGACAGAGCTAATGAATTATTTGGTAGAAATGAAATTCTGTTTCAACTGAAATGAGGCAAAAATCTTCAGGAAATAATAATCTTCTTGGAATATATGTCACAGACTGCAGCTAGCAAAATAAAATTAATGTCAGTGTCACTGGTGAAAGAACAACAGTTGAATTTCTTAAGAAGTTAATAAAAAATGAGATCGCATCAACCTACATTCTGTTGAGATTTGGATTTATATATGCAAAACCCACTTATTATTTGAAGCAGCAGACTACTCTACCTACTTTCCAGGGCAATTTTTTTCTTTACATACCTAACTTACTAAAGCTTCTTCTTGCTTGGAAATCCCTTGAGACTATCTGCATGCACCACCCAGCATTCACAGAGAGACCTTCTCTGCTAAGATAAGAACATTCATCACAACCCAGGCTTGGGGCAAAAAGCACAGAAACTTTATTTACATTCTTGGAAACACCCAAAAGTTTAGATCTGTCAGGATTACCGCTAATTTCTTTTAACATCGTGGTGATATTTGCCTTTGATGTAATAATTTTTCGGTTGGGAAATTCGTTGGAGTCCAAGGCACACCTCTGGCTGCCGTGGGAGGTTGGGGCATGCCTCGGGCTGTCCTGGGTGGCCGGGACCCTGGTAAAAAGCTCAGAATAACACTATCTTTAACCTTAGCCCATGGGAAAAGTTACCAACATTACAAGAATCAGTGCAAACCACGAGAGTGTAAAAATGAGTAGTAGTTTAGTATTTTACAAGGTTAAAAAGTAGATTTTAGGATTTTTAATATGAGGACGAAGGGTTTAAGGTGGAGGATTTTGGGTGTTACCCTGTTCTTCTTCTTCTTCTCCTTCTCCTCCATGTTCTCTAGTAGTTGTGGCATAAGATGACTGGTAGAATGAAAAAGAGGTAGAAATTACTTATCTAGAATAGGTACAAATTAATTGGTATAAAACAGTAAATAATAAATACATTTTGAAGAATGGTTGGATCTTGGAAAGGGTACAAAAAGGACAGGGACGGCCCAAGACTGGGCAGTCCCCGCTTGGTTTCAGCTGGCATCAGACATGCAGCCGGAGCTCAGAACAAGTTAGAGATAAGAAGAAATAAACATCTTGAAACAGCATCTGCAGGCGTCTCTCATCTATTCGGACTCGAGATAAAACTTCCCAGAGGTGAAGATAAGAACCAACACTTGTGCGAAGTGCTGAACTCCCACAGAAATTTATTCACAAGAAAGTTCATTCGGTCAGTTTTTAGTGAACAAGTACACAAAATACACAGGTCAGCTGAAAGCTGACTTGAGCTTACCATAAATCATTGGTCAGTCCCAAATTAGTTATGCTGTGGTGGCTGAGGCAGCAGCAGGGAAAGCCGAGGGCCCTAAGAGCTCTAAAACAGCTAAGGCCCATTGGTGGGCCAGCTCAGAGGTCTGAGATCACCCCCGTCCTCAGGGTGAGGAGCCTCCCCCTTCAGGCTTTGTGGTTCTAGGCAGATTTGGACTGTTTGGTTGGCCCCTTGGCCCGTGTCTGTTACCCCTTAGAAGGTTGTAACCCCACCTTCCCCCTGCCCCTGTACCCTGAAGCCATTGGTTACTGGTGCTCTGCCCGCCCCCTCTCTGCTCCCCTGTATAAGTTTGTCACATCCCTCAGTTCACTCTCTTTCGTCCACTGGATCCCTTCGTTGTGGTACAATAAACCCTTTGGAATTCTACGTGCGAGGGCCCTCCTGACTCTTTGTCTCTGGTGAGGCGTGAGCTCTCCAGCTTAGTGTGAGTGTGTGCTTTCGTGCCTCCATCGGCACGGGTGTGAAAGTCGGCCAGCTCCCGTGCTACACGGCACCGCCGGGGTGATCCCCTGCCAGGGACGCTTTCGGAATAATGCAGCCACATCACCACCGATCGAACCACGCTGTGTTATAGCTATTGCTTTTCAGGGGGATAAAATATGAGCTGGGCAGCCTGGCCACCTGAACCTGGAAAATTTCATTAGTTTGTAGACTACTGTGCAAAAATCAGGAAGCTCTATCATGCCTTTTCCATTCTAAGGATAAAATTAAGTATACTGTATCCCAAATGCTTGGAGGCATTTGACATTAGGTATTGGTTCCCTATACGCTCAGTGGATGTAACAGAAACATGTTTTAAGCAGACTGGATCATTTTACGGTGACAATCACATTTCTCTGTAGTCAATGAATAGAAAGAAATGGAGAGAAAAAACCACGTGAACACCTAAATTAATCTCGTGTTCCCTTCAGTCCATTCCTCCAGATATCTGCACTTCAAGACAATCAGAGAATCTTGCCATCATAGACTGGTTTGCGTTGGAAGGAACCCTTAAAGCTCGTCTAGTCGAACCCCCCCTGCATTTAGCAGGGACATTTTCAACTAGATCAGGTTACTCAGGGCCCTGCTCAATTTGACCTGGAATGTTTCCACAGATGGGGCATCCACAACCTCTCTCGGCAACCTGTTACAGTGTTTCACCACACTGCATGTAAAAAATTTCTTCCTTGTATCTAAATCCATCCTCTTTTAGCTCAAAGCCATTACCCCTTGTCCTATCACAACAGGGCCTGCTAAAAGCTCTGTCTCCCAGCTTTCTTATAAGCCCCCTATAATTACTGAAAGGCCCCTTTAAGGTGTCCCCAGAGACTTCTCTTCTCCAGGCTGAACAGCCCCAGCACTCTCAGCCTTTCCTCGCAGGAGAGGTCCTCCAGCCCTTGACCATCTTCATGGCCCTCCTCTAGATTCACTCCAATGGGTCCATGTCATTCCTGTGTTGAGGACACCAGAGCTGGACACAGAACTCTAGTTGGAGTCTCACAAGAGAGGAGTAGAGGGGCAGAATCACCTCCCTTGACCTGCTGGTCATACTTCTTTGGATGCAAGCCAGGACACATTTGGCTTTCTCAGCTGCAAGCACGTATTTGCAGCTCATGTACAGCTTTTCACCTGCCAGCAACCCCAAGTGCTTCCTGGCAGGGCTGCTCTCAATCTCTTCATCCCCCAGCCCATACTGATGCCTGGGGTTGAATGCTCCGTGCTATCACAACACTACATGTCCAGTTTTGTCTGACACATTCATCCAAATACCAAAAGCAGCTATATGATTTTTGTTTTCTGTAGAGGAAGATGAAAATATAATCCATAATATTCTATAGCTTTGTTTATTCCCTTTTGCTAAGTGACCACCTTCCTACATAGTAATCATTCAAAATGTGCCAATTATCTTAATCAGCTGGAAGCCATCCTCATCACACTATATGGACACCGAGAGGTTGTGCCTGTAAGCTCACTTGAGGGGGAAGCATGGGAAACTGGAGAGGAGGAGGGATAAAAGCAGTGGCTTACATGTAAATGAACTGTGATAGTGCCTTTTCTCTCTTCCCTATGATGAGTTGAGGGACAACAGCTACAGAACTTCAACCCAGACCAGCCAGGCCAGACAGAACCAGGGTCAGGGCTGGAGGCTGGACAAATGGGGCCCAGGCCCTGGGCAGGGACTCTGGCCAGACATGATGGGGACAGACTGCTCTGGTGTTTGAGCGACCCATGGATGTGTGTGTCTTGTTGGACAAAGAGGGTGCAGTGAGGCAGAGAGGATGCCTGCCAGGAAACCCCTGCCCTGGTGGTCTCGAGAGAGGGAAGAGCACTTGCTGATGGTGGTGGTGATGTCTGTGTGAATGCTGTTGGTGTTTGTGTGGCTGCCAGGAACAGCACTGCTTTCTGTACTGATCTCTGCAGCCAGATGTGTGTGATGTGTGTGTGTATCTGCATGGGACAGGAGAATTCCCCTGAGGCTAAATATTCACTAGATGTTGCTTCCTCTATCATCTTCTCTGGGCTGTGGCTCTGCTAAGGGGGTTCTTGCAATTTTCTTGATTGTAACTCAAGATCTCTGGTCCTTTTTTAAAAACACTGACAGTCCACCACTGTCAAATATTTATTGTAAACACTTTACACTGACATATATCAAGATTTCTACCTGGACACAGAGAAAATTACACCTTGCTTAACTTCCATTTTATTAGGTCACCAATTTTAATTTCATTAATGCAGCTACACCAATGGCAAAATTGCCTGGAACAGTGCTTGTCTGTGAAGAATCAGTTACTTAAATTACTGAAAGATTTAATTTGTTTATCTTATCAGCTCTGGCCACATTTTGCATTCTCAATGGTATGTGGTTTTGACAAAGAGAGCTGCAGAAAGGGTGCATGATGTGAATATACACCTTCATCAGACCATTGTAGTAGTCTGGAAACCCATTTGAATTGATTGTCTTGGTTTGTTGGCTTTATTTTAATGCATCATGCATGCCATGCATTAAATATCTGGCATGGTTTAACTAAGGTGATTTTTAAGTTGCTCACTCTTTCACGATTTGACTATGATCAGTTAGAATTATTAATCTTTTTATAATGTATATGTGGTTTTAGCAAAGAAGGAATTTAAAAATTCTTGTAACTGAATGTACTTGAATTCTGAGTTTTTCACCAGTTTTGAAAAAGGTCAGCTTCATTGTGCCCATACAAAGGAATATCACCAGAATTTTCAGTTTATTCACATGGGAACTGCAATTTCTGTTAGGCCTACACACATATGAATCAGGAAGAGATCTGCACAAATGCAGCTTTTCCATCCGCTATTTGAAAATCTCCTACAAACAGGCATGAGTTGAAATCACAGAATCATTAAATGATTTGGGTTAAAAGCAACCTTAAAAATCATCCTTTTCCAAATCCCCGGCCATGGGCTGGGACACCTTTCACTTGACCAGGTTGCTCAAAGCCCCATCCAGCCTGACCTCGAGCACTTCCAGGGATGGAGCATCCACAACATCCCTGAGCAACCTGTTCCATTGCCTCACCACCCTCACAGTCAAGAATTTCTTCCTAATATCTCATTTAAATGGACCTTCTTTCAGTTCAAAGCCATTATCCTTGTCCTGTCACTACAGGCCCTTGGAAAAGTCTCCTTCCAGCTTTCTTATAGGCCCACGTCAGGCACTGGAAGGCTGCTTCAAGGTATCCCTGAAGCCTTTCCTTTTTCCTTCCAATTCTCTCATCCTGTCTTCATAGGAGAGTTGCTCCAGCCCTCTAATGATCTTTGTGGCTCTCCTCCAGACTCGCTCCAACAGGTCCGTGTGAGCAAAAGGAATAAATGACTGGACAATTAATTTCCATTTTTGACTGTGTCCTTAACACCTAATATTCTGGAAACCTAGAAGGAAACCAGCAAATCCTATCAAGACCCTATTACATGTTATGATACAGAAACTCCTGCCATATGCTGTAAACAGAATGCATGTAAATAGAGTTACTTTAAACTGAAATCTCAGGTGCTCTGTGCACTCTTGTGTGGGAATTTTACTCAAAGTCATCTATAGCTGCTAAGGTGAATTAAAATGCTGCTAATGAAACTCTAGTAGTATAAAATCTGTGAGGACTAAGGTTAAGGTAGGTACGCTTAAACTCCATTAGTCTGAGATTGTTTAGCACCATCAATGACATAGGCATGCCAGTAATAAGCATGAGGAATTTTGAAGACTTTTCATACTGATAAAAAAAGACTGTTGACCAAAAATTTTGTCAACAAAATCCTAGAAATCGAGCAATGTAGACATTAAAAGGTAAGACAACACCTACCTTAGTTTGAAAGTATAGAAGGTGAAAAGGAAGCCAATTTGTGCATGGAGAAACCCACAACTGAGGAAAAAATCTCAAGGAAACTTAACACATGAAGTTCTCTGAAGTTTCCTCAGTGTGTATCATTGATCTCTTAATTATTGCTAGAGCTATTTGACTGGTCATGTATTAAGAAAGCACACTATTGTATTTAAGTATGGTTTTAATAACAGTAGATTTGGTAATGACTACAAAAATTGTATTGGGAAACGAAAGAAAATTACTTTCTGTTTCAGTGGCTGAGCCAGCAACAGTGGAGGCCAAGGAGCCAAAGAGCTCCGGAGCAGGAGAGGCCCATTGCGGGCCAGCTCTGAAGTTTAACATCACCCCCAGGGTAAGAAGCATTCCCCATCAGGCTTTGTAGTTCTGCGGTTCTATGTAGGTTTGGTCTGTCTGATTGGCCCGTTTGCCATACACCCCTTTTACCCCTTGAAAGGTTGTAACCCCGCCTTCCCTCCGCCCCCGTACCCTCAAACCATTGGTTACTGATGCTCTGCCCGCCTCCTTTCTGTACCCCTGTATGAGTTCATCACAGCCCTCGGTTCTGGTTCTTCATCCACGGATTCCTTTGTTGTGGTACAATAAACCCTTTGGAATTCTACACGAGGAATCCCTCCTGACTCTTTGTCTCTGGTGAGGCGTGAGCTCTCCAGCTTAGTGTGAGCGTGTGCTTTCGTGCCTCCATCGGCACGGGTGTGAAAGTTGTCCAGCTCGCGTGCTACACAGCACTGCCGGGGTGATCTCTTACCAGGGATGCTTTTGGGAAAACGCAGCGACCTCTCCACCGTCCACCCACCCAGTGTTATCTAACATTTGTAATTTTAAATTAATATAGATAGGTGTCTGAAAATGCAGATAAGGGCTTTAATAGCATATTCAGAAATACTCATCACTAATATCCACTAATTCCAAAAATCTCTTTATTGGCACGTTATTATTGCAGAGATTTTGCCATTCCAAGGTGTATAGAGCACAGACAGATGCTGTTGTTCTAGTAACAAAAAAGTAGTTTATAAAAGAATACTTAGAGTCAAAAAAGACACATGAATTTTCCATATTAGTTCATAACACAAAATATCTGTTATAGGCAGTAGTATCACTACAGTGTCACTGCCTGAACAAGACAGCATCAGATGCATTGCTGTGACATGCTGAGACAGGCCTAAAAAGTTGCAAATCTAGGAGGTAGGGTATGTGGGATTGCTCAAGTATATAATTATGAGACATCACTTCACAGACAATTCTCAGACTATATTTTTGGACACTATAAATATAGCAGCTAGGCTGAGAAGACAGCCAAAGACAAGCAACATCCTTCCCCAGTTCTAAAGGAAATCAATTCATGGCATATGTAACCATGTAGTTAAAACTGTCTCAGTATCAAGCATAAAAAGTAGTAAACATGATGAAAAATTTTTAAAAGGACTCCGGTAACCCCAGTGAAGTAAATCTGAAGTTGTACCAAGCAAATTATTAGAAGGTATAATAAACCATAGAATTAAAAAGTTGATACTTGGATAAAAGTATCTTGTGAAAGAATCAGCTTAGCTTTGTAAAGAGAAGCCATACCTCACAAATAAATGGTAGAAAAATCTATCTGGTATAATCCTCCAGGATCCCCAGAAAGCACTCAGCAGGGTTGTCCACCAAAGCCAGTTACAGCAGTAATCTGTTGTGAAGTAAGAGGGAAGTCCCCACAGGGATAAATATCCTCCTTGAAGCTATAAAACAAAAGTTAGGCAAAAGCAAGAATGAGTTACTTTTTTTTCCTCAGTAGAAGGAGGAAAGCAACAGGATCCTCAAGATATCTGTGTGAAGTTTTGTACTTCAACATGCTCAAGAATGATCTGGAAAATGAAACAATGCTTAAATGATTTGGTTTCCTAATGCCTCTAAGTTATTTGGGGCTCCAACAACAATAGACTAGTGGGTGGGGTTGGGGAAATAGCTAAAGAAACTCATGATAGTGAGAAATAACAAATGAAAATCAGTCTAGATAAAATAAACTAATGCACAAAGTAAAAAATAATCTTACCTTTATATTTTCATTACTGTATTCAGAATTACCTATTACTACTCGAGAAAAAGATCCTGGTGTTTTCTTGTGAAAACCTGATCTCAACGAAGGGCAAAACCCATACCAAAAAAAAAAAACCAAAACCAAACCAAACCAAAAACAAAACCAAAAAACCAAAACAACAACAAAAAACCAACCAAATAAACAAAACCCAAAAAAACCCAAACAAACAAACCAAAAAACCACAAAAAAAAAGCTCCAGGCAAAAATAGAAAAATAGAAATAGAAAATAATATAGAACAGCTTGTTATAAATCCAAAGTGCATCCACAGCATGAATATATTGTGCTGCTTTGGTGTCTCTCCACTCTTCAATTCATAATGGGTAGAACATAATTAAAGAAGGTTGAAAAGGACAATGAAGGATGAAGAATGAGATATTCAACTGCTGCTGTAGGTGCTTTAATCCAAACTCTATCTTTCTTTTCAAAGAATTTTGATTTATAGAGATGCCTATGGTCTACATCTGCCTAAGTTTTAACCAGGCACCCTCAGTACCAACAGATCTGCTCTTGGTCCATCCAGAACTGCTGTATGAAGCAAGCATCGGTATGAAGGCTCCTGATCTCCACATGAGCTGCAGTCAGCCTTCTGCAGACTTTGCACAAGTGCCAAATGCTGTGGGCACTCAGAGAGCGTATGCACCAGGCTGAGGTCCCGAATCAGGGGAAAAGGAAATGGTATAGCTTCCATTAATTCTACCCGTGGACTCCTCTGTCTACAGGCCATGAAGAGATACAAATGTTCATCAGTCATCTCTCAAAGGAATGAGTATGTTTGGGTCCCTCCCAATGAAATTACTCCATTCTCTTAAAATAGCTAAATATAGAAAATAATAATTTTAATACATACAAATACAACCTAAAGCTACCAGTTCAGTGCAAAGCTACCAGCTCAGCACCGCAGCTCCTAACCTTTCCTGTGTGTCTTTTGATAGTGGGAATAAGCTTCTAAACTAATCAAAAAATTCTTTTGAAACTGCATAATGTAACAGCAGGTGGCACTGTCACATCAAAACTTGTACAATCATTTCCTGTTCATATTGAATCAGATTTTACTCCCAGATAATGGCACAGAAAACTGAGTGACAAGCAAATTTGCACATTATAAATAAATATAATTTCCTAAATATTCTTCTTCATTTCTGATAAACCATTTGAGTCTTACAATGTTTTAATCCTTTGATTTGAGCTATAACATTTTCTGATACACTTGCAGTGATCCCCTTTGTTCTGTTTAGCCATTGTGACAGTTCTACATTCCCAGAAGAAATAAGCTGAAATATACATAACTATTTCTTCCAAAACTGTGTAGCTAATAAGACACAAGACTGAAGTTTCCTCTCTTTTCACATACACTACAATGTATGAAAGCTGTAATGACAAAGAAAAATTAACTTCCACTCCTTCTTGAAAGGAAAAACTTTTTACTGAAAGATTTACCAAGTGTCTGGAAATACTGAAACACTTCGGGAGGGAGGAGCAGGAGCAGTCTGGCTGTTCTGAAACACCAATATCTACAGCCATAACAGTTCTGTGTAGAAGTATCATCTGTGGCCACCTCTGGAAAAGGCCCCAAAAACATGTTCCAAGTTTGATATCTACAAGATATTTTTGAGTACTTTTGTCCTTAGCATTTGTAACATGCTGATATGTGTTTAAGCCCCTTATTCCCAAAATGAGGACAAATTTCTGAATTACAAATACTTTACAAGTAACTGGGCCTTGGGATTGATAACTAACTACAGGCCATGATTCAGAAACCTAAGCCAACTATCAGAGGAGAAACTGTCTGTTAAACTGTCTGTTAAACCTTTCTTTTTCCCTTAATCACAAGGTGGGCTTCAGATGTCTTCTCAGGGTAGATGACTTGGACCATAATCTTGAAGAGAAAAACAGTCTGTCAGAGATGAGCGCTGTCCCTCCTCAGACCCACCCTGGCCCCAGGGAAAGTTTTCATATCAAAAATGTATTTCCAAATCGGGACATTGTGGGATGGGAATGGAAGTTGTATTTGTCTACTTTTATGGCGCTGGACTAAGAAAATCTCAGTTTCATCTTCAGTCAAATATTCATAAAGCATGAAACAGAGGATGTTACATCAGCATGTGTTTGTAAACCTATGACTGACTGTGACTGTGACTGTGACTGTGACTCCTCCCTTGTGCCCTCACCATAGGGCAGGGCCCCGTACAGCCTGCTCTCCACCAAAAGCCCTCCTGAAGCTGGGACCCAAACACCATGCTCTCTCCCCCAGGAGGAACCATGCAAACACCACATCAGGCTCCAGCAGGCTGCTGAGGAGTGCCAGGCAAACTCCTGCGTCTCCACATACTATGATATTTTGTAAAATCTTACAGGTTCTTTGAAAATTTTCAAAGCAGAAAGCCCTGGGCAAACCATCCCTTTCTCTTTGAGGCAATGCTCTGACTGCCACCTGGTTTAGTGACAGCAAAACAGCTGTGGAAGGAAACCTGACACACACCTCCCACACACCTCATCCCTCAGCCCTGACTCCAGTGAGGTCAGATGTGGGATACACTGCTAATGCAAGGCATTCAAATCCCATGAGATCATTTGAGAAGCATATTTTTGAATACTTAAAGAGTTTTACTCAAGAATGTATTTTGGGTTTGGATTGTGAAGAAAAGTTCAACACTTTAACAAACATAAAACCTGAGACTTTACTTTGTATTACAATAAAAAATATGAGGTTATTAACTAATATCATGGAAATACTGGAGCCAAGACAGAAAACGGGAAAATAATATCAGATTTTAAAAAGAATCATACTACTTGAATTAGGGATTTGTAATAAATGGGTAAATATCCATAATAGAGGGAATTTCATCCCAGAGGAATATTTGATATACAAACATTATTTTTGGCCTGCAATGGAAAATATAGATTATTAAAAATAAAATTCAAAATTTTAAACACATAAGAGTCTTGATGAAATATTTAAATCTGCTAACATAAAAATGTATTTGAGTTGTAACTGAAAAGACAAGTTTGTGACATTTTGGCTTTTTGGTATAATATCTTACAGTTATACCACAGGCATCACATTACAAAAGAGACGGCCAGATCTGGGCCTCTGTGCAGCAGCACAGGCTTTATGTTTCAGGAGACCAAAGTAGGGGAGCACTGTACAACACTGAGGGGAAGGTAGGGACTCTCATTTAAATAAAATGTGTGACATTCTTCCACCATTGCCAGATGTCTCCAAAATAGATCTAGCTCTCTTCAGCAGCATCTATGTGTTTATGATTCTGTTTCTGTTGGCATCCAGAACATGGAATGAAGTGAAACAAACAGAAGCTGAGCAGGCGGGTTGGACCACATGACTTCCAGAGGTGTCTTCCAACTTCAATCACCCTGTGATTCTGTCATCCCGAATCTTTTCTAATCAAGATATGCTAAATGAAATTACCAAATACTAGTGGCAAAATTTTTGTGCACCTTCCAAGGGGTTCAATTGCATTAATTTCCCCAGACTCTCTCTGTACTTAATGTGTTAACCCTGCCCCCATCTACTGTAAGAAATCTAGAGAGATGCTGTTCAAGCCAGCTGTGAGGGTGTGAAGATGTGAAATTCTTGTCTGTTTCTTCACTTCTGGGCTGTTCAGCATCCCATATGAACATGCTGCCTGTGGAAAAGCAGTGAGGGCAAAGCTTTCCCTGTTTGTAGGATGTGGACTGTACGTGCCGTTAGCAGTGCACGTGCCATTGCGCAAGCGGTGCACAAGTGGAACGTGTCTTCATCGGATTTCCCAGGGGAAAGCAAAATCTCACCACTGCTGCTGAGATCTGTTCTTCAACTTCTATTAGTGAGCACTATTTCTAGTGCTTTCAAAATTTGGTTTTTGTACCAAAACTCTTCCCAGAAGTAGGAAGTTAAGGACTACAGAGAAAACCCAAGAAAACAAGCAACCAAGTGCTTCAATCTGTAAAGCTAGGTCCCTTAAAAGCCAGTTCATGTAGTTTCAGGAGTTTGATGTTCTAAGCTATTCTAGTGCCATACAGGGCTGAATCACAGTAAAAAGAAATCAATTGTACAATTTACATCTAAGCTAAATTAAATTCAAGCCCATGCTGCTTTAAATTTGTCAAAGTGCATATAAACTGTTTGGGTGGAACAGCAGAAACAATTATTTGCTATAGCAAGACCTTACCTTCAGGTATTAGCAAGACAACTTCCCAAATGCATGAAAGTAATGCCTCAAGCCAAAGAAGTTTATCCTACTTCATTCCATCTTGTTCTAATTTATTCCAACCAATAATCTGGCCCAGGACCTTTAAGCTTGCTCATACAACTTTGTATCCCCATTATACTTCAGTGCTGATTACAGCATAGCCACCTAGTTAGGTGGTGTATTTAATTTGTTAGCACATTTTTCTCTGACAACTTTGGAAAGCACAGGAATGTTCTTTCTCTCTTCTGTGATACAAAGCTTGTACTGCTTTGGTGCTGGTATTCTGAATCACACCACAAGGCTAAAACTACTAATCTTGTTACATATGAGAGCGAGCCTTTGGGATTTTATTTCCACCAGTATATTTTACACACTTCTTTGGTGCAATCAAGAATCGCAGAGATCTTTAGGATGATAAACAGAAGATATAGGCCAGGAAAAAAATGAACATTTGCTTTTAAGTCTTCTGGTGTACTGTATTTTAAGAATTCATTAATGATTCACTAGCTGAAGCCGATACCTTACAAGCAAAAAAAAAAAACCAGACTGAAAACTTCCTTCCTGGGAAGGAATTGCTTCAGTCAAAGTAATACTTTTATTTCAAGAAAATCCTCTAGGTAGGGTAAAATTAATAATTAGCTTTAGATTAGATTTTTTTGAGGCTTGATTTGCTATATATGAAATTTTACTCATTTACTATAAAGTATTTCAATTCTTTTAACAAAGATATTTTTGGCCTAACTCACTTTTTTAAGTGTGTCTACTGCCATTTGATATTTCTAAGGGTACCTAACATATCTGCTTAGAACTAGCAGATGTGAGGCCAAACATATAAGATACCCGTGCTTCCCCAAGGAAACAAGTGGTGGCCAAGCAGAAGCATGCCTGTATATGTTGGGGAGTATGAGATGAACACAGGTGAGTAACATTATGGGAAGATGCAGTTGAGCTGAATACATAAACTGCAGGAAAACAAGAGGGAAGAATCATTTTAGAATTGTCCTTCTCCTATCTATCCAGACCATAAACATTCATCTCGAAAATTTGAAATCTGATTTGGAAAACAGGAAGGAAGGCCCACTTCTTAAAAGTAATATAAATTATCATTAGCCACAGCCAGAGACAAAATTTGCTATAAACCACTTTCCAGAAAAATGAGTTGTCTTATATTCAGTTAATGACATCCAATCTAGACACTCCAGCCTGGCAGCTAGGACTTAGCCATAGAACTTAGTTGGAGCCATGAAAAGGGAATTGTTGTGAAGCAAATAATTTTCCCTCAGAGATTTCCCTCATGCAGAGAGAAGCATAAAGGGGCTGGCAATCGTGTGTTGCTGAAGCAGCTCAAAGCAGTCGGTTCTGATGAACTAATTGAACCCCGAGTCACTGGAATTACTCTGGAAGTCATTAAAATAGCAGCAAGAAGGAGTCAATATAGTTATTAAACCTGATGATCTCAGAATAAAAATTTAGGAAGGGTAGTGTCTGTTTAGTCTAGAGAAGACTGAGTGGATCTCATTAATACATGTAAATATCTCAAAGGCAGATGTCAAGAGGGTGGCACCAGACTCTTCTGTGGTGCCCAGTGACAGAATGAGGAGTAATGGCCATTAAAAAAGCCACAAAAAGTTTCAGCTCATCAAGAGTTAGAACTTCTTTACGTTGAGGGTGCCAGAGCACCGGAACAGGCTGTCCAGGGATGTCGTGGAGACATTCTTCTGTGGAGACATTCCAAAACCACTTGGACATGTTCTGTATAACCTGCTCTAGGTGACCCTTCCTTGGCATGGGGGTGGGACTGGATGATCTCCAGAGGTCTCTTCCAACCTTAGCAATTCTGTGATTCTGTGAAAGGAAGGTAAGGCAAGGCAAGAAGATGAAAGCTGACGTAGGGAAGGGGACATAAAACTGACATAAGGTGCAGCCACTGGCTGGTTTTAAATTTTTCATGCAGAGGGTCAAATGAAAATAAAAATTAAACCTGAAAGACATTATTTGTCCCAAAAGTCATAGACATCTAGTTAAAACTGACTAATTAGATTAGAACAACTCTTTAGTTTTATAAGTAGAATTTAAAGTAAGCAAAATTTAGTCAAGATCACTGAAGTTGTTTTGTGGCAAGCAATGATAATGTACAGAGGACAATTCATAGTACCTGTGAATTCACAGAGAATTCATAGCTTAGTAGCCTTTGTTCAATATTTCTGCATTTACGTTTAAAACATTTTTCCTCATTAAGCAAAAATTATTCCTACTATAAATGATCAAGTAAAACACTAACAAAGGCACATAAATTTAGCTATGCTTTCAAAGACAAATCAAAATGGATTCTTTTGCAGAATGACATCCTAATTATTTATCAAACACACAATCTCTTTTATTAGGACTATAGATGCTCAGTTAAAGAAAAGCATATGTGTGCTTGACTTCATGGGTTCTTCCTGAAATAACTCAGTTTATTTGCATGTTAAAGTTACGCATTTTCTTCTTGATGACAAGTTTTACAACATTCTTAGATGACAGTGCTTTTGTCAAGAATTATTCCACTGAGTCAGAAGTTGAGAACTATGAAGCACAGCAGCATGATTAAGGCCAGTGGAAATCAAACTAGAGTGGAAAGGAAAGAAATTACGGAAACAAAACACTGGTATGGCAAAGAGAAGGGGGAAACATGGCCATGAGCCTTCCAGGCTTTCTACCATTCAGTTTAGGCAAAGTTTTGGTACGACACAAAAAGGGTTACAGAAGAGGAGGTTTGGATATTACAATAGAATACACTCATTCTTCTGGCTTCTAATTCCCTTTCACTTGTCAATACGACTGTAATATTTTATGCTTACTCAAGGTTATTTGTGGTTTTATCGACACTTAGGGTTATTACTGCTATAATATACATAAGTAACGATTTGATGTACAGTAGTGTCTAGAGGGGATTTGAACTGTATTTGCTCCCAGGAAAGCTGAGAACAAGGTTGCACTTTCAATACGCTAAATACCAACCTTAGTTCAAGACACAGAAGCAAAGACCAAGGGAAGCAAAGAAGAATTAGTCAGTGTTGCAAAATTCCTTCAGAAATTGTCTGTGGAACACAAAACCTGAGTATTTAGATACTTAGAACTGTCTGTGAATTCATTATTAGCCCGACCTAAGGAGACTTCCTGCAGTCTGAAAGAGTATGAATTCTTATTTGTGAACACTACATGTTTGATTCAAGCTAATCAAAGTCTCATGCAGACTGAAAAAAAGGATTAAATCAATCAGCATACCCATCATCACCCCTAGGAAAATCTGTCTGACAACAATGAAAGGTTTACAAAACTTAGACATTAAACAGATTTTTTTTGACAGGCTCATACCCATAAACATACACCTACTGACATCTATAAAAACACTGCTTGTTGGAGTTTTCAATAAGTGAATAAAGATATTTACACTAAACAACTGTAATTGGAATACCATGAGTGAGGGAAACCAACAATAACATATCTAGTTTTATGCATGTTTGAGGTGATCACTTTCATATGTTTGCTTATACTTCATTGTTTCTCTTCTTAAACACACACAACAAAATCAAGAAAAAGTTACTGACACTGTGTGGGAATTGCCTGTCAGATGATTTATCCTCACAGTAAAGCCTACAATAAAGAAGGTGGGTTTTAGCTATTGAACAGAAATTACCATGATTACTTGTTACAGTGCAGATGTAATAAGAAGTGACTGGATTATTTAGAATTCCAGTCTTCTCTTTAAAAAAAATAAAAATATTGTGCTGGCTTTGGCTGGGGTGGAGTTAACTTTCTTCACTGTCAGTGGTGTGGGGCTGTGTTTTGGATTTGTGTTGAACACAGAGTGATAATATAGAGATGTTTTTGTTATTGCTCAGCAGGGCTTACACAGAGCCAAGGCCTTTTCTGCTTTTTGTACTGACAAACTGGCGAGAAAGTCGTGGGTGTCTGGGAAGTTGGGAGGAGACACGGCCAGGACAGGTGACCCAGACTGACCAAAGGGATACTCCAGACCATGTGACATCATGGTCAGTGTATAAACTTGGGAGAAGAAGGAGTCAGGGGGGGAATGTTTGGAATGGTGGCGTTTGTTTTCTCAAGTCACCATTACAGTGATGGAATCCTGCTCTCCTGGAGATAGCTGAACACCTGTCTGCCCATAGGAAGCAGTGAATTAATTCCTTCTTTTGCTTTGCTTGTATGAGTGGCTTTTGCTTCCCGAATTAAACTGTCTGTATCTCAGTCCATGAGTTTTCCAGCTTTTACTGTTCTGATTCTCTCCCTGATCCTGCTGGTGGGGGAGTGAGCGAGCAGCTCTGTGGGGCTTGGCTGCTGTCTGGGGTTAAACCACGATAGTTACAAATCATCGTTAGTTCCTACACCCACAGTCAGGTGTGCATGTCACAGTGCATGAAATGAGTGTTCCAGTGAGTGTTCAGATCACATTGTTGATGTAGTTGAAAAGCCTGGGAAATTTACTCTAACTGATTAATGAGGTACTATCTATGCAAATGTGACAGGCTGAAATTGAGCAATAAGTACTGTTTCTATCCATGAAAGTTTTCTCAGAATTGCATTCCAAAAGCTCTCCAGAGGACATGGAGTCCTTGCCCAGTACAAATAAACTCCAGTGCATGAGCTGAGAAGTCAACCAACACACTTTCCTTTCTATGCACCCAGAAGCAGTAAGGAATATCTCCCCTGAGAAGTTCAGCACTTTTTTGTGCAGTCCTGTAGGACCCAGATCCCTCTAAATGTTCGGTCACCTGGAAGCCTGAAGTGTTCTGGGGAAGTACAGCTTAATTGCACATGGCAGCAATTAATTGTCATCATTTAATTATAACGGTACTTACCTATCTCACAGTAATGTTGTGAGGACTAACCAAACACCGCATTTCTAAAATTATTTATGATGTGATTATTTCAAAAATACAAAGTATTTTCATAGTTATGTAAACAAGTGTGTGATACTTGTTAATAAATAGATAATTTAAAATAATAATATATAATAAATGCTTGTGTTGGTAAGAACTAATAACTATACTTACGTAAGTAGTAGAGGATTTTTTTGTTTTACAAAAAAATAAGAAAAACAGTTAAAAACACTAGGGTCAGATTCATCTGACAAACCACAGACACCTACAATGTTAATACTTTATCTGAACTATTGTCTAGCCTTCCCTTTCCATCAGGGGAGACAAATGAACCTTTGAGAGGTGTGGTTCATCCCATCCTAAAACAGATGTGTGTACAACAAATAATTAATTATTCTTTGAAGCTTCTATTTCTCTTCTTTGACTGAAGAGGCTAAAAGAGACTGGCAAGGCAAAGAAATCTCTCCTTCTCATAGGCAGACGAAGTTGGTCAATTATGCAGTCAGTCACACAGGAAGTCAATTTACACATAATCGCTACTTAAGAACCACAATTCCTCTTACGAAATTAATTAATCTAGCTGAAGGATTATCTGTGAGGTTAGCCAATATATCAAAATTAATTTTGTAACTTTAAAGGCCTTTAAGCTAATTTGGATGACTGAAAAGATGGTAAACAATCATCTTACACTCTATGCCAAGTGTGGGGGTTTGCATTATTAGCTGAAGGAAATTATTCAATACATAAAATGTAAACTGAAGCATTGTGGGGCAAAGGAACACCAGTCAAAGTCTGCAGAGATGAAGTTGCCTGAACACGTTTCTCTTTTGCACTGAAGGAAATTATCTAAAGTTACTTCCAGGTCAATGTTTCTCTGTGTATGAAGACATGCCTGTTCTGGTTTTCCTTTTTGTTTTCAGATGCTCAGCTATTCTGCCTGTTCAGTGGTGCAAATTAAATTGTTGATTACACAGACAGATGGGTTGGATATTTTTCCATTAGTACAGATATAAAAGTTATTACAATAAAAAAGTTTTAATAATGACTCAATATTTGAAAGTTGCCAGAGGTTGATAACTTGCTTATGTTACACAAATTCTTGAATAACCATTAGTTTGGCCTAAAATCAATTGCTTAGAGATTGCTACTAATTCATACGTGTCACAGGTGGGAGTGGGAGCTTCAGACAAAGTTTATTAGAGAAGCCCTTCTGCTGAGTCACAAGGTGCAGAAATGACCCCTGGCTTTCTAAACTCCTTCTCAATCTTAGCCCCAGACTTTATCAACACTTTAAGTAACTTTATCCCACAGGATTAATGATGGCAAACCAGATTTATTTTGATAAAATCAATTCTTTATTATGCGATATGACACAGCAAAAATCTTAGTCAGAATTACTTGCTGTACAGTATAAATGCTAAAACTAGTAGCTGTGTATGGTATTGGATATGATAGTGCACTGTATCAGAGCAATTATATTAAAGCAATTATGTTAAAGCCAGCAAAAAGAAACAATTATTAAGTAGAGATTGATGTAACTCATCATACCAGGCAGATCTCTTTCACTCAGCCCCAAGTATCCTTGAGATGACCCCTACCCACCCCAAGGAGGAATATGTTATCTAACCATATGAGAGTGGACTGGACTCTTAGAGCATAAAGTTGACTGCCAGCCACGTCTCCAGCTGCGTCACTATCAGGATGATAATTTGGGGTTGGTGAGGAGGCTGGTTTGAGCATAATTCAACACCAAAACCAGCACATGATGGCCCCTCTAAATCTGCTACTGACAGCCTTGTAAATAGGGCATTGTACAAGTGTCTTGCCCACATTCCAGGGCAGAGCATCCTGCTACAATAAGTAATATTTTTATAGGCTGGAATTGACCATATCACTCTTAAAGAAGATATCCTTGCTATTGGCTGTTACACTTTCTTAACTTTTTTAAGTGGGAAAAAATAAAGTTGTTATCCAGTGTGCTACTGGAAGATCACATAACACAATGAACATTCACAGATTTAGGAGCCAGTTTCTTTGAAGGGTAGAGACTTTATTGCCTGAGAGAAGTTTAAATTTTAAAAGATCCTTGTCTTCCATCTCTGCTAAATTGATAATAATAAAGTAACTAATATCAGAAATTCCTCCAAAAGCCTTCACTTTTGAGAATCCTCAAAAGAATTCCACTTAAAAATTGATGTGTGGATGTTTCGTTAACATTAACAATGCTAAGCTATACATGGGAATGTAGCAAACGTCTATGAAGAAGAACAGTGAGAACTGATGTTGGTTTGAAATTCCCAGAAGATGGCCCAGCCAGATTCTTGCACTGATGATGAGAGCCCAGCAGTCTAAATTGCACTGAGGTAAGCACTTAAAACTCAGTTTAAAAATAACTCAGGTAATAAGGTGTGAGTGGTCTTGAAGGAAAGCAAGTCTGTGTAGTAAATAAGCACAGGAGAAACTAATGAAGAAACACAAACAGTAAAATATAATCATTGGAACAGACCACAGGAAAGAATGACCACAAAATTGATTTAAGAGCTGCAGAGTTTACCTGAACTGCTAGCAGAAAGGAACTGACATTTGCCAAATTAAAAGATTTCAGCTGTAAGGTTAAGTAATTTCAAGTTTATTCAAGGAGAAGACCAAAAGCTTTACTTGTTAGCTGATGGACCAGTGAGTTTAGCTGCTGAACAAAACAAGTAATTCTGGGCAGAGACAGTATCAAGAACAATATAGATTGTTGCATGCACTTAATGCAACTTATTCTGTTTCTGATAATATCAGTTTAAATCTCAGAATGATTGATTTAAATTTCATCCTGTGTTGAATGACTTTACTCCCTTGATCTATTTTAAAATTTATTTTGAATAAGGCATTATTTTGCGTAGTAAATCATTGGAGCTTTTCTTCAGAGTAAAAGCATGGCCCTGTTTAAAGAGAACTATTTTTCCTCTTGATACTTACGTGTAATCTTCCTTGGCATTGCTGGGATATGCCTGTTCAGAGATAAGAGGATGGAGTAATAGCTCCTAAAAAATGCATTGGGTAGGTCAAGAGTCAGTTCTAATAGTATATCTTTTATTCATCGCAGAGGACTTTGGGGATTTGGAATAATGCAGCTAAAATTAAAATTTGAAAATTCTTATTAATCTCCTTCACCAGTCTAGTGACAGTGAAAGTAACATCCAGCCTAGCATTAGACATACTGTTTACCAAACTCAGTTTTATGTATTAATGCCCATTTCTATTACAGTTTCAGAAGAAAATATCAGCAACTTGCTTTTCTGTGCAGTTGGTGGATATAAAACTAGCCCTTACTCTGAAAAAAGAACTGCTCATATGTATAAGTTGCTCTACAGAACTACCTCCCAGCTACACTTTTTTTACTTCCTACCACATTGTAAAAGGCAAGAAAATAAATAGGGTCTGAAAGTGGGTAGTGTTCAGAGATACCGAAAACAGCTTTCTTAACATAGCCCTGATTCCATACTCTCTTAAACTGTTTTCACACAATGTGAACCAAACTGTGTGTCTTCTGATCTGTCTGTTCCGTGCGGCAAGCTCAAAGGAAGTGAGATCTGGCTGGTTTCAGCTGGACCATTTCCACAAGAAAAGCAGAATATCCCTGGAGGGAATAAAGCTGTGTTAATACGCTCTTACTTTACTTGCCAAAAGAAACAGCAGAGAGTTGTCTAGAGAATTTCTAGGTTTAATCTTTTTTCACCTGTTATCACAAGAGTGACATTACAGCAGCTCTCAGAGTATATGAAAGAAAGACAGGCTTCAGACAACTAGGTTGTAAAGGAATCACAACTGCTCCTGAAGTGCCCTGCTTCACAGTGACCAAAGGGAAATATTCAACAGAGGATCCAGCCAGTACCACTGTCATTTGCAGGAGTCACTTGATCTCCATGAAGGAAGTGGAGTTTATGGTACAGATTTTCTCTCGTGCTAAATGCAGTCGAACTCAGGGTTCAAAACTTGCATCTTGTACAAAATTTGTGACAGACAAATAGTGACACTGGCAACATTCATTAATTTTAACCCTCGTTATGATTTATTACTCACAAAGCTTGGATCCATATAAAAACTAAAGATATATTACTGTAACTAACCACTTCCATAGAGACTACTGTATGGCAGATGTCAGCAAAATCACGAATGGTGCTGGCAACACGAGCAGGACACCCTTATTCCGCAATCACACCACCAGAACAGAGGACAGTTAAATGCAACTCAGTGGTGTCTTTCACCCTGTGCACAGTTAAATTGTGGAGAATCTTGAAAAAAGCATTATCAACAGTGAAAGTGAAATGAATTCAAACAAGAATTTACAGCACCATGAAAAGTTATTAAACATGTCAGGCTCCATGCAGCCTCTTGCTTATCAAATTCCTGTGCCACTGAAAACTATGAAGGTGTTTCTGGAGGAAGTTTGCCTAGAAATGCCCTACCTATCATACTTTTTCCTAATGCTTTCCCTCTGTTCTACTACATAAGGTCCAGGGAAGCCATTTAGATTTTAAGTTCCAAAGCAGACTAACACATGAGATCAAAATACTTTTAAAAATGGAAATACAATGTGTCAGAAATGACAATAACTAACAATCAGTTGACTGTGAAGCACTACTTCTGTAGGAAGAGAATCGAGCCTATTTGAAAAGATAATTACAAATGTTGGGACCCACACGTCCTGGCTTTTTTGTGTATATCACGATATACTGGCTGAAAAAAGTGACTACACAATTGCCATAAAATCATATCTTTCAACATAAGTAGAGAAAATCAGGAAAACATATTATAAAAGAAGTTTTGTAACAGCTGGCTCTTTTGCTGAAGTAAATTTTTCAACTCCCACAACAGACATACTGAGTTGCAACTCATATTTCAGCATTTCATCTTTTTTTTTTTTTTTTTNTTTTTTTTTTTTTTTTTTTTGTACTATGTCTTGAAATAATGAAATCTGTTTTTTCAGTCACCAGTATCACATCCGGGAAATATCAGCAGGAGCATTGGTAAAGACAATAGTTCAGACAGATGTCATTAGCATTCAGTTGTTTCAGATATTCTGACACGACAGAGCAGTACAGTCCCTTTGGTCTGAACAACGGATCCAAACCAGGACATGGTTCTATCCAACACTAATAATTCCATGAGCTAAACCACCTTGGAAATGTCCGTGGTTCACTTCAGCTGCAGCATTTCACTGGCAGAGTGATTAAGACCAAATGACTCCTCGTCCTCTTATAGCAGTTTTTGCCACTACTCCAGGGGTATATGAATATGGTTGCTTGAGTGGGTTTGCCAAGGGAATGATAAAATTATGAAAGTTGGTACTTCAGTTTCTCATGAACAAATGAGCAGGAATGACAAATAGCAGATCCTTGAAGAGTTCCCCAAAAATGAAATATGCACCAGTGCTGCCTGTTTCTTTTGTCTCTAGTAGTAGAAAAATAAATCCTCTATTTCTGAGCCTTTCTACTCATAAAACATTTTTCTCATTTCTTTGAAATGCTCCAGCTTTATTTTATTGTTACATTTGAAAATAATTTCAGAAGAGTTTTCTAAAAGTTCTTTTTAAAATAAAATTCTAAATTTACAACTAGCAGAGAAACAGTACTCAGAAGTAAGAAGCTATATCATACACATATCTCCTGTCTAATGTGAGTTCACAGTATAGAAGTTGTGGACACTATGGAACTTTGTTGGTGATATCAATTTCCTGCAATGAGGAGTGCGTAGAGGAATGCACAAAACTAAGGGAAAAAATATCCTTAATATATGGCTTTCCTCTAGTGTTTTGAAGAAAACACTCGGGTCTAAAGAGTTGATAATCAGACTAAAAATTAGGTTTGAAGTGAAATAAATATACCTGTATACAGTCATTATTCCATAAAGGACATAAGTAAACAGAAAAATTAACCTGGTCTCTCAAGGTCTCATACATGTGCTGAAAATGACGCATCAGAGTATTTCTAGAATAAATTATCTACAGTTTTAATGAGGCTGGGCATTTGATACTCACTTTGACTAGACAAAGTCAAAACTGGTAGCCAGGTTCTTAGAAACATCAGTAGATCTGAAGTAATCCCTTGAATCATCATAATGGCAGGGGAGTGTTTTCAGATCTCCCTTCTAATGGAGAAAATATTCCTGAAAAAGTCTTTCTGGCTGATGGAAAAAATGACTACTGAAAAGAGGTCAAGTGAGTAGTTTAATGACTGAACAATTAGGGATCTATTACAGCCAGTAAGGCATCTTGCTGTTCTAAGGTGCTTCTCATTGATGCTTTAAATGGGTCTTACTGATGGTTTTAATTATTTTTTTAATTATTGCTTTTAATTAAGTGCTGGCTTAAGTGCTATCCATCAGAGGGACTGCACTCTTGAGGGGTAATCCTGGATTAAAAATGAGCAATTCCTGAAATCTTGCTGCATAACAGCAGCTGTTGATAGTTTCAAAGGAAAATGAATTCAGTTTTGTGTTTATTCATCTAAATTATATTTAAATTTGATTGTTTTGAACAATAAAAAGGAAAATGTGTATGAAAATAGGTATTTTTCTTTATGACACACTTGAAATACAGCATTACAGATCTGGAAGGGATATCGCGAGTTCATCTAACCCTTCCAGACTATCTCAGGAAAAGCAGCACCACACCTCTGCTATTCCTGATAGATCTTTGTCCAGCCAGCTCATTGATGACCTGCAACAGACACCAATGTACCTCTTCCACTCCTTCACCACAGCCTTCCTAATCGCTACCCTAAATACCCTTCTGTTCAACTCCATTACTACTACACATGTCCAATTCATCCAAGGAGAACAGAATGTATCATCTGCATCTTTGTGAGCAGCCTTTTAGATGTCTGAAGACTACCACAGTGCTCATTTTCTTCCACTGTAGCTATCCCACTCTGTGTTTTCTTCCTGGGCCATGACTTCCAAACCCCACCCTTGCTGTTCTCCATTGCATTCTCTCTGATCAGTGTATGTTTTTTCCAACAGTCACTCAAGCAGATTTCTATGCCAGCGAGTGCTGCGTAGAGTGGTTGCTGTGGGTGTTGCAACTCTGCAATATGGTAAATGTTCAGCTCAGCTTCATTTAAAATATGGATTACCAGTACCCAAAAGACGAAACTCTATGAGACATCTCTGAAGTAAATGTTAGAAATGTGCATAACTGGACACAGCTGTATGCAACAAGTGATGTGGGATGAAAAGCTGGTGGGATGTCACATGATGCTGGTGGCATGACACACAATGCCACATTTTGCATGCTCCACAATTTCCCCTCCTGGGAGGCTCCACTGCAGTGTCGGCAGCTGCCCACCCTGGCAAGGAGTCAGAGGCAATAGAAAATACAAATTTCCAAAGCAAGTATCTGTCAGAAATAACTGTTTCATATGAGAAAAGGGAATATAATGAGGAGGGTGAACTAAATTTTTGCACTGTTGAACTGAGCACCTACAAAGTCAGCACAGGACGGTAACAAAGATACTCCAGAGTATTTTTGAAAACAGGCTGAGTGCAGCTCGGTTAAAACAAGCTCGCTCACGCCCATCGATTGGTCTTTACAGTGACTTCTTTACGTGAGTGACTTGGGACTTGAGCCGTGGGAGCAGTCTAAGTGAGGACACGTTATCTGCTTAGCGACACGTTTGGGGTTACATTCATTGCGGAGGGGTGGCTTCCGAACCGCCCTGAGAACTGGCTCGGGGAAGTTTGCAAGCGCCGCTTTGTCCCGGAGGCAGCCCCCGGCGGAGGCACACCGCAACCCCACCGCACCTGCGGCTCCGGGGCGGGGCGGGGCGGGGGGCGGCTCGGCCCCGCGGC
>VZRV01009543.1:433334-454548 GCA_013398115.1 Falcunculus frontatus | reverse complement strand
GCCCTGCCCAGGAGCCCGGTTCGCGGCGGCTCCCCCGGCGGGGGGGCGCGGGGCTCGGCTCCGGCCGCAGCAGCCCCGGCCGAAGTGCGAGCGCGGGGCGGGAGGGGACGGGCTGGCCAGCGGGACGGGCTGCTGTCGGGGCGTTCCCGGAGTCGCCGCTGAAGCCGGTGTTCCGTGTTGTGTCGTCCCGCTTGGTTTCCCCTACCCTGACACAGCGGCTGGAGATGAGCGCTGAAGCGGAGGGGCCGTCGCGGGCGGATGGTGCCGGCACGGACAGCACGAGGTGACGCCACCTCAGGTACCGTGGCTCCTTCAGCATCCTCGCGGATGCGGGCGGCGCTGGGCTGTGCAACACCCGCCTGACCTCCGCCCAGCTGGAGGCACCGCCCGGAGGCAGCGGGGACGGTGCGGTGTCCCTGGGACGGTAGCCGGAGGCAACATTCCCAGTCTGGCCCGGCCGCCCCGCAGGCGGGGCAGTCTTCTCTGCAGTCGTGTTGTGGTTTTGATCCAGGAGAGTGTGGGCTGCTGCTGGCAGCTACAGGATGAAGTCGCCTCCCTGCTGCATGTCTCTTTCTTCCCAAGCATCCTTGGAGGAACCAGGGAGTAGCACATCCCTGGGCTCGCTGGACTCCAGTGTTTTCTCCAGTGAGGAAGACCAGGGGCCCCTGCTCCAGAAGGTCATTCCCTCTCTGGACTGCTTTACTATCAATGTAGGAGGCAGCCGTTTTGTGATGTCCCAGCAAACTTTGTCTTGCTACCCTGACACCCGTCTTGGCAAACTGGCAGTAGTGGTCTCTGCTGCCCGGGATGTGGCTTCTGGCCTCCTTGAGCTTTGTGATGATGCCAACCTTGTGGAGAATGAGTATTTCTTTGACCGGAGCTCACAAGCGTTTCACTACATCCTGAATTACTACCAGACAGGGAGGCTGCATGTGATGGAGCAGCTTTGTGCACTCTCTTTCCTGCAAGAGATCCAGTACTGGGGTTTGGATGAGCTCAGCATTGATTCCTGCTGCAGAGACCGGTGAGTTCTGGGGGGATGAGGCTTCTGGGATTGTGGGCTAGGTGAGTTCAGCATTGACTTGCATTCAGGAACACTCAGGTAAGAGATCCAGCAGTGGGGATAGGTGAGGTAGCAGGGCATTTGGAAAAGTTGTGTGAGTCGAACCCCGAGTGCTGCTGTAGCGGTGGATGGGTGTCAGGAATGGGAGGAGATATGATGGGTGAGGTCACGGTTAACGTTTGCTGTGGGAAAGGTTGTTGGTGAGGTCAAGATAGTGAGACAGGAGCAGGGTCTGGGATGTCCTGTAGTGGCTTCAGACTGGCCCTGGAAGCTCAAAATATTTAAAAGGATAATGCCAGAGATTAAAAAGGTTGTGAAAGGAGAGATGCCCCTTCAATTGTTCAGTTTGAGGTTATCATAGAGGGATTAGATGTGGAGTCAGGCATGATGCTGGGTGTGTTTGGATCCTGCCCACCTGCACTTTAATTCTGAAGGATTTCCAAATTCATGCTGGAGAGGCAGAAGCGGGGGTTGGTCACCTGCCAGGCTGAATGTGGGTGTCATGGCTCCAGGAGGAGCCACGAAAGGAAGCATCGCACGTGGATGTAGCAGCTTACAGGGAGGGGGCAGCAGCAGCGGGAACATGGCTCACTGGAGACAAATTATAACAGGCACTTTAGGAACGAGGTGGGTTTTGACTGAACCACCCCCAGGATGTTTCTGTTAATTCTATTTGCAGTTAATTTTTTCCACCATATTTAATGTTACTGGTTTGGGTTTTTTAGTATTGAAGAAATGAATTTTCTAAAGAGTGTAACTGCTATTTATCTATAGCAGTTATGTCAAAATTATTAGAAGGAAACAAAGAAGTAATCCCATCCCAAAAGGATGGAGGGATAGGAGTTACCCTACCCTAGTATGGTTTAGTTCTTCAGCTGAGAAAGTTGGAGCCTAGTTTTCATCCCTTTCTTCCTTCTCTGGTAGGTGCAACTGAAAGCTCCTACTACTTTGGTGATACACGGAGCTACAGATCTCTTTGGCATATGCGGGACTAACTGTATTGAAAGCAAAATTGCGTAACCCCTTGGTCTAAGGCTTGAGCTTTGCAGCAGTCAAAAGAAAGATGTGAACAAAAAAGATTTTTTTTGTGTACTTTGAGTATGTTTGTGTGTCACAAAATTCCACTGTAAATATACTCTTGCTCTGACAGAACACTCTATATATTTACCATCTGTAAGTTTTACTCGGTACAAATGCTTGTCCACTTTGTGTGAGAGCCCATATATCTAAACAAAGAAAGATACCTTGTCATCTTAGTGTGTATTGATCAGAAGTGCACCCATGAACTGTATGGTTTTTATTATGCCTTCAGTTTTACTATTGCAAATATGGATCAGTGTAATAAAAATGCAATATAATTAATCAAATTGAGAACTGTTTAAAAACAGAGGATCTGGTTGTGCCAGGATTGCTTCCAAGAATTCATGTTAGTCGTGCAGCAGATCCTCCTGTGGTCAACATGATCCATATAAATAAATCACTATCAGTAAAATTACTCTGCATATAGAATGTGTCACTGATGGGAAATGGGGAAATAGAAGTATATCAGGTCAGTGGAAACATGCTGCAGGGGCTCAATTAATAAAAGCCATATGCTTGATAGTAGGGTTTTCTGAGCTCACATAAGGTAAATTTTAATGTGTATTCATATGGCTTGCTTGGTAAATGATAAGACAGGCATTTGCATATTGTTATTAAAATTCTCTTGGGGGGTGTTCCTGGGCAGGTACTTCAGGAGAAAGGAGCTTAGTGAAGCGTTAGACATCAAGAAAGATGCAGAAGAACTGGATGCCCAAGATGAAGAAGAGGATTTTTCTGGTAGCCTCTGTCCCAGTGTTAGACAGAAACTTTGGGAAGTTTTGGAAAAGCCTGGCTCCTCTGCAGCAGCCAGGACTTTTGGCACATTGTCCATGGTTTTTGTTGTTGTGTCCATTGCCAACATGGCCTTGATTTCGGTAGAGCTCAGCTGGCTGGCCCCACCACTGCTGGATGCCCTAGAGTACCTGTGCATTGCATGGTTCACAGCGGAGTTTGTCCTGAGGCTCCTGTGTGCACGAGATCGGTGTCGCTTCCTAAGGAGTGTGGCAAACATCATAGACCTCCTTGCTATTTTGCCTTTCTACATCACCCTGCTGGTGGAGAGCCTATGTGATGGTGAGAGCTCCCAAGAACTGGAGAATGTGGGGCGCATTGTCCAAGTGCTGAGACTGCTCAGAGCCCTGCGCATGCTGAAGCTGGGACGACATTCAACAGGTACATTTGGCCATGGCTATGGTACTTCTCAGTTTCACTGCCTGCAACAGTTGTCTCTGGGCACAGTCCTCCATTTTGTGTGCATTTCTGCCAAAGCTTTTTTACACAATCTGTTAGCAGTAATGGCTTGTGAAAATCTTGCTTTTGAACGTTATAATTGAGTGACAAGGGCCTTCTCCAAAAAATTTTAGCTCTTCATAAGGCCTTTTATATTGTGTGCATTGAACATTAACAGAAACAGACCTCAGAGCTGCATTCTGTAAATCATCCACCAGTCATTCATAGTGTGATAAATTTTAAAACATATTTGAGTTGATTTTAATAGAGAAGAAGCAAAGATCATCAGCCCACACTTTTGGTATTATCCAAGGCCTACTAATGACAGCTGTCACAATTTGGCTTGTTTAAAGTATATGCAAAGAAATGTATCATGATTTTGTCCACGTCATAGATCCTGAAAACAACCACAGTGGAGAATGCTTCAAGGAAACTGTTTAAAACTGAATCTTTGCAGGTGATGGGTTGAGGGGCTCTCTGGCCCCATTGAACCCACCAGTATTCCTGTGGTATGTGGAACCCATCAGGGGGATGCTTAGGCAGTGAGACCTAGGTGCAGCACAGAGCAGCAGTGCCAGGTTCAGCCAGCATTCACCAGTTGGTGTGGGGCCTCAGGTGCTCCTGACAGATGAATGAACAGCAAGCAAGGGTGGGGTGGAAGGGTGGGCATTTCTGTGAACCATCTTGTTCACTCTCTTTGGTGAAAGGAAGGCATAAAAGTTAACATTTTCCACTGGGAATTTATCAGAGGAAGCTGGAAATTATTGGAAAGTGTTGAATTTCCTCATATGTTTCCCCTGATTTTATTACTACTTCATGGCATGTGCATGCCTGGCTATATGAAAGAATAAAAGCTGTCTTGGCATTTTCAAAATGATTTGATAAGGTTCCCACCTAAATCAGTGCAGAATATGGTGCTGAATTTGGCAGAAGTGTTCAGCCAGCACTCAGAGCTTTGAAAAATTATATCCTTGATAGTAAGTCATGGTCTCTGTCCTGCAATATTAGCCTGTTCTGAAGACAGTAATGATTGTTCTTAAAATGCACCCAGTGTGCCCTTCCAGGATTTCCAGCCATGAAGCAGGATTGGTTTGATGCCTGTGCATTTTTGGAGAGCCCTCTCTGTGAACTGGCCCTAATTCAGCAGGAGGTACAGTGTGCTCACAGCAGCAGAATGCCTCTTATTTTTTTTCCCACTGAAGGGTAACAAACCTGTGTGCCAGTGGCAGGGAGTAGCTTTGATGCTACTCATAAGCATAATCTTAGTGGTTTGGGAAGTATCTTAATCTTACTCTCTAACCTAGATTATGCCTATAATGATGCATAACAGTCCCTTAGAAAGCAGTTGAGAGGAAGCTTATAATGATTCAGTCTGGCAGTGTGTTAGTTTTGCTTCATTATAAGTTTGCAGGGTTTGGTAGAGGTTTTTTGTATGAAAGACTTTTAGCCGGTTTTGATGGTAGTTGTAATATGAATGCAATCCTCTCTAACTTAATGTTTTGAAAATAAGAAGAAGATTTGATCTCATCAGGTAACTTTTGTGCTGACTAGTAAAATGGTCGTCCCAAAGTATGTTGATTCTAGTTAAAAAGTTTCCAGTTTATTGTATTTTATTGTTACAGAATGAATGTGTTCATTCTGCCATTCAGTTTTGTGGCTCTTTCAATCAACTTGAAATCAGATGTTTCAGATATTTGTATAACTGCTAACTTCAGGTACACATACTTTCAAAGATGGTCTAAACACTTAAGTCCATTTATTCTTAAATTAATTATTCAGTATTTTACCACGGTTTATGTCGCAATATTGAGTGACATGGAATTTAATAATACCATGTTAGGTAGAAGTGAATTAATTATATAAAAATGTAGTATCCTGATCTGGAGGTGTGCTGCCTTCTTTTTACTGGAATCAAAATGCCAGTTTCAAGGTACAGGAAGCAATGTATGTATATTAAATCACTCAGAGCAGTATTACCATCATTGTGTTGCTTCTTTGGTAGGTTAGTTGCTGCCCACTTAGGTCCAGAATGCTAAATCAATTTTTTATATTTTAAATGTAGAAACTCTCTGTTCTAATCTTCTGTCCAAAGAAGTTTGTTAATGTGCTTCTTAACACATCCTTTACCACAGCTCCTAATACAAGATGAGCCCCATATGTATCATACATAGAGACCATCCTCCTTGCACATACCTAGGCAGTCCTGATAAACCTCAGTGTTCAGGGGTGGCTCTTGAAACTCTTCTGCTCTCTTGCGTTGGATCTGACAGCTGCCTTCCAGTGAAGCTTCTCTCCAACTCCTACACTCTCAGACCAGACAAAGCTTCAGGCACTGCTCAGTTGTTTCGTGTGGCAAGGTGAATGCAAGAGCAGAAGATCTGTGTCTGCAGGCAGCAGCTATTCTTTCACCAGGTAGGGGTATTCACAGCCACAAGGAGAACATTTCTGTGGTACTGTGCAGAGCCATAGCAAAGCTGGGATCACAACACTAGCCTGGCTGTGCTGTCAGAGGCAGAAATGAGTGAGGTGAAAAAACATCAGTTCTTTTCTTCACCTTCAAGAAATAGCAACTTAACCCTTTGTGGGACAAGGACAAGAATGAAAAAAAGAAATGAAAAAAGTAATTTCTGCCCCTTTGGAAGCCAGAGCCAGCTCACTGGAGGGATGCGATGCCTAGAAACACCTGGGCTAGACTGATGTGACTGTGTACTTATGCAGAGTACTATACTTCATCAAGGAACCACTGAGAAATCAGTAGTACCTCTATCCATAAAATGTGTAGCTAGAGGGCAAGACTACTCTTCCGATATAGCAAAATTGTAGATTTTAGTAGCTTCATGAATAGATGAGAACTGAAGCTGCGTTTTTCACATTCTCAGATGCTCCTTGGCTGGTGCTTTCCTCCTGGGGCCATGTTTTCTGTGAAGCCTTGCTGGTCTCCTCTGGGAAGCATGTACAGAGGGACTTCTTGAGGAGAAGTAGGGTGTGAGCATCTTACTTGTGATGACAATGAGCATGTATTTGAGAGAAGACCATAGCATATTTCAGGCTTTCATGCCTCTGGAGTCATGAAAAGTTGAAACTTCAGCACTTTTTGTGTCAAAACTTTAGTGTTATTTAAATGCTGTGTAAATTGAAGCTCCTCAGTATCAGCTTGTATTGCCAAGTCACTTTGGACAAAAGAGAGCTAGAACTTGACCTGCATGGCAGAAGTGTTTCCTCTTCCTCCTTCCAGGGCTGGGGCTGCTTGCCAGCCTCGCACCAACTCTGTCAAAGTGCCTTAGCACCTTCCAAGCATGAGTAACCAAGCTGTCACAGCTCCTGGCAAGGAGTTCTCATGAGAAGCTTGTAAGACTTGCTGAGGTGTCTGTGCTGGAACAGCCCTAGTTTGGCCATGTGCCAGGGCTCAGAGACATTTTAAAAAGGTACAAAGTAATACAGTAGTATACTTTATACATGTTATTACACCAACTGATTCCCCTTAGAATGAGCTGCGGAGTCCAGTAACTTCTCTGATTCATAGATTTGCCTAAAAATATCTCCTGACTTCATCTAAAGACGTGAAGAATTATATCTTAATTTTAGATGAGTATACTAGAACTAAGAATAATAAAAAGAAGGAATCAAACCCTGAACACTTAGAATAACTAACCAGAGGAAAAATTAGAATGTCATCACTGTGATACAAAGAGTCAACAGTTACTGTTCTGTTCCTCTGTATTTTATCTATTTTATGTGAAAGTTGAGGTTTTTTTAGCTATAATACTCTCAAGATTCATCATAAGGTACAAACCCTGGCTTTTATAGTATTCATTCATGCTTTGAAAAAAAGCGCTACAGGGATAATATTAAATTGTACCTTCTTCCTAGCTCCCCTGAAAGGACTTACTCTTCTGCTTTGTTCAGTAGGAAGTTTTACAGGGCAAGGGATCACAGTATCTTCCTTGGGAGAATTTGATCTGAGTCCTTGCAATTATCTCACAGAGCTTTTTGCACTGCGGATACTAGTGTTTGCAAAACAGGGAGGCAGTCATATTGACAGAGAAAAGATTGCAGTGATATATCTTGTTCTCCTTGTGTTAAAGATTTAATCTATATCATTGTAGTAAACATTCTACAGATCATAGTTATAGTAATGCAAGATCTCAATATGGGTAAGTTCTTTACTGGAGTTGGTAGTGGATAGCATTGGAAGAAAACCCCAACATTGCCTCCAAACTCTACTGTGTACTTCCATTATTTGCTGTACATAAACAAAACATTTAAAACCCATTAGGTCTGCAGGGGAATAGAAAGAGCCAAAAGCAAGAAATGTTAACATCGTGTTGTTTGAGACTGTGGAAAAATCGAATTGCTTATAACACTAATGAGCATATGAAGTCTGCAAGCAGAGGCAGAGCCTCAGTAAGCTGTTTTGCAAACACTAGTTTAGTGAGAAGTATACCCATGAAGGGTAATTCATAAGCATTATGTTTTTCTCATTTATTAGAGAAAACATCTCACATTTTTAAAGAACAGTATTAAAACCTAATCCAAAGTGATTCGAAAGATAATTTCAGTCTCCTATGTGTCTCAGCTGAATTGGTACCCTTACCTTCCTTCTTTGTTTGTGTGCAACACTTACCTTTGCACTATTTTTGGATTTACTTTCCTGCTTGCTTTGTGGGGCAGCCTAGGCTTGAAGCAGCAGCTCTAACAGGAATATAGGGGGTTATAGAGAGGGGTCCCAAACTCCCTGTGCAGCTCATGAGCACAAGGACTGATGCAGTACATCAGTCAATTAACAGGATTCCATGCTTGCATTGAGAGGCTTTGCTATCTTGAGTTTGGCACAAGTGCAGCTGTTACTGGAAAACTGTATTTGTTTTGATGTCTACAGATACAAGATAATGATAGGGTTTTGGGGAGGAAAGAGGGGTTGAAGAGAATCTGTGACAACTATAAAAGGATTGAAAACAGTCCTTAAAGAAAAAGTTATTGAGTGAACTGTACTGGGGTCTAAGCATTCACATGGCAACATGAATTTGGTAACTACAGGCTCCTTGGTCCAAGAGAGAAAAAGGACAGTGGCTGGAAAACAGAAGCTTGGTACATTTAGGCTCCAAATATAAAGCAGGTGCTTTTAGTGTGTTTTTAAGTAGTTTAGAATAGTGCTGGATCTTCTTAAAACCAATCCTTAAAACCAGAGGGGTCCAGAATGGCAGGATACTTTTAGAAAGAAATCTTCTAAAAGGGGAGCAGGCTATCCCTATGTGCCTAAAGACAAGCCAGGGAGGAAGAAGGGCAGCCTGGATGAACAGGGAGCTTCTTCCAGAACTCAGAGAAGAAAAGAGAGATTATGACCTTTGGAAGAAGGAGAGGAACTCGGGAAGAGTACAAGGATTTCATTAGGTCATGTAGAGAGAAAATCAGAAAAGCAAAAGCTCAGCTAGAACTCAATCTGGGCACCACTGTGAAAGGTAATAAAAAGTGGCTTTATAAATACATTACCAACAAAATGAGGGCCAAGGAAAATCTCTCTCCTTTATTGGATGTGGGGGGGAATGTTATCACCAAGGATGAGGAACAGGCTGGGGTACTTAATACCTTCCTTTCCTCACTGTTTAACAGAGAGATAGTATCCTCTTGGCAACCAGCCCCCCAAGCTGGTAGACAGGGATGGGAAGAAGGATAGCCCCCCTGCAACCCAAGAGGATATAGTTTGTCAGCTGCTGTGCCACTTAGACACTCACAGGTCTATGAGGCCACATGGGATTTCTCCTAGGGTGACGAGGGAGCTGGCAGAAATGCTTGTCAAGCTGCTCACCATCATTTATTAGCCGCCTTCGTTAACCAGGGAGGTCGCAGGTAACTTGAAGTTAGCGAATGTAATGTCCCTCTACAAGAAGGGTCAGAAGGAGAATCCGGGGAGCTACGGCCCTCACCTTGGTGCTGAGGAAGATTATGGAACAGATCATTTTGAGTGTGATCACATGGCATGTACAGGACAACCAGGGGATCAGGCCCAGCCACTGTGGTTTTAAGAAAGGACAGTTCAGCCAAGGCTTGAGCATCCTGATCTTCTATGACCACATGGCCGGCCTAGGGGATGAGGGAAGGGTTATGAATGTTGTCTACCTGGACTTCGGTCAAGTCTTTGACATGGTCTCCCACAGCATTCTCCTGGAAAAACTGGCAGCTTGTGGCCTGAACAGATGCACTCTTTGCTGGGGAAAAAACTGGCTGGAGGACTGGCCCCAGGGAGTGTTAGTGAATGGTGCCACATCCAGTTGGTGGCCAGTCACTAGTGGGGTCCCCAAAGCTCAGTACTGGGGCCAGTCCTGTTTAATATCTTTATTGATGATCTGGATCAGGGAATTGAGTTGTACCTTCGGTCAGTTTGTAGATTATACCAAGCTGGGTGAAAGAGTTGATCTGCTGGAGGATAGGAGGGTTCTGCAAAGGGATCTGGACAGGCTGGATAGATGGGCTGAGACCAACAGACCAAAGCAAAATGCTGGGTTCTGCACTTGGGTCACAACAACCCCATGCAGTGCTGCAGGCTAGGGGCAGAGTGGCTGGAAAGCTGCCCGGGGGCAAAGGTCTGGGTGTGCTGATGAGCCAGCTATGCCCAAGTGTCCACAAAGGCCAGTGGCATTGTGGCCTGGATAGTGTGGCCACATGGACTAGGGAAGCTATTTATCACCCTGTACTCAGCACTGGGAGGCCGCACCTCAAATCATTTGTCCAGTTCTGGGCCCCTCACCACAAGAAAGACATTGAGGTGCTGGAGCATGTCCAGAGAAGGGCAATGAAACCGATGAAGGATTGAGAGGGTAAATCACATGAGGAGTGGCTGAGGGAGCTGGGGTTGTTCAGCCTGGAGAAAAGGAGGGTCAGGGAGAGCCTTATTGCTCTCTACAACTACCTGAAAGGAGGATGTAGCCAGGTGGGATCAGCGTCTCCTCCCAGGCATCAAGCAACAGGAAAAGAGCAAACGGCCTCAGGCTGTGCCAGGGGAGGTTCAGGTTGGACATCAAGAATAATTTCTTCATGGAAAGGGTGGTTAAGCATTGAAATGGGCTGCCCAGGGAGGTGGTAGAGTCATAATCCTGGAAGTGTTCATGAAACAACTGGATGCGTCACTTAGTGCTATGGTTTAGTTGACAAGCTGGTGTTCAGTTAAAGGTTGGACTCGATGATCTTGGAGGTCTTTTCCAATCTTACTAAGAGTCTCTGATTCTCAAGACATATTCACCAGCATTCAAAGAAAACATAAAGCCGTCAGCCTTTAAGTAAGAGATGTTTTGCAAAGTTATGATGACAGCTACATGAATCAACCTACTGACAGCATTTCTTGTCTTTCAGGCTTGCGGTCTCTTGGGATGACTATTGCTCAGTGCTATGAGGAGGTTGGCCTTCTGCTTCTTTTCCTCTCTGTAGGAATCTCTATATTTTCCACGGTGGAGTTCTTTGCTGAGCAAGGTGTGCCAGGCACAACTTTCACAAGTGTACCTGGTGCTTGGTGGTGGGCAACAACTTCCATGACAACAGTTGGTTATGGTGACATTAGACCAGACACTACCATTGGTAAGGTAGTAGCCTTTATGTGTATACTATCAGGGATACTGGTTTTGGCTTTGCCAATAGCTATAATAAATGACCGTTTTTCTGCCTGTTATTTTACACTGAAGATAAAAGAAGCCGCTCTTCGGCAGCGTGAAGCTTTAAAGAAGCTCATGAAGAACTCATCCAGCGACTCAAATATCAACGTTAATCTGCGAGACATATATGCACGCAGTGTCATGGACATGTTGCGGTTAAAGAGCAGAGAGAGAGCAAGTACAAGGAGCAGTGGTGCAGATGATTTTTGGTTTTGACTTTGAGTCCAATGGTTTTTGGTTTTGACTTTAAAGTTATTTAATCTTGTATAGCACATAGACTACTTCAGAAATTTAGTATTGAGCATCTCTTTTTTTATTATTTGCCACATAGTGTATTTGCTTTTCCAGGTGGAGTTTTACTTACTTGGACAGACTGAAATATCTATTGTATACAAAAGGCAGAATTCATAACATGGAATCTCTCAAGGAACTCTAAAACCTGCTTTCAGAACTGGATCGTGGTGGGTGAGATGGGAAATACTGGATCCATGAAAGTAAAACAATGATGCAAGTATTTGTCTCATCTAAATCCCTACTGATGTATAATAATAAAGTCTTGGTGAAAATTGCCACAGTGTTTTGAATTTTAAACATCTAGGTTTTGTATTTGCACTTGGGGAGCAAAAGTCAAAGTCATTAAGGAAAACTGAAAAGGGAAGTTTAAGAAAAGTGAAATATTGAATAAATGTAGGATGACAATCCTATAACAAGTTTATTCTTGATCCCCTTTCTTATCCCCATCTTCTACCCCATTTGCATGAAGAAAAGGTTCTTATTCTGGGGCAGCGTGAGGGCTGGGGGGAGGGAGGAGGGGGTAGGTTTGGAATTTCCTCATTTGCAGAGAAGCAAAAGGCTACCAGATATGTAGTGGGTATTAGGACATAGATGGAAGTATCAAGGAGATGCGAGATCTGTAGCAAAGTATAAAACAGTCCTGAAATAAGTGCCATAATATAGAGCATCCTCTGTAGTTGCTTCAGAAGTTGCAGGAGCTAATACAGCCTTTGCACTACAGAATTAATTTACAAACTTAGTTTGAACTTTGCCTTCTCTATGTGTTTTGATTCCCATTACTTATTTGTGTAGTTAAGCAGTTTTTTAGCTCAAGTAAAGTCACCATTGGACAGCAGAAGAAACAGAAATTGTAAAAGATAACAAGCTGATGATTTCTCTGTCTCCCATTAAAATCATAGGTGTTCCAAGTGGACCAGATTTTTAAAAAGTTAATTGTCTTCACTGATTCATTATTAGAAAAATACTTCATTAAAATATTTTGTTTCAAAGGAAAAATGAGCACTTGTGGGACTGAATTCTTACTTTATGTAGTCATCAAAGTAAAAATCTAAAATAATCAAAGGTATTTTTTGGTCCAATTTCCCACCACCCACCTCTCCAGTGGCCCAATACCATTCTTAGCAAACAAAGCTTCTCTTTAATATAACTTCACTGATCTAGACCATGGCATTGCCATAGAATGCATAAAACTCAGATAGTAGGTTAAATTCTAAAAGTCACAAACCTCTTACATTTCACATTTCTTTTGGGCAATATAAACACTAAAAAGATAAATCTATTAACTGTGGATTATTTAGTTTTACATATTTATGTACACAGAAGTCTTAAACTGCATTTGAGAATATATGAAGGGGGGAAATAACCTGCTTTTAATAAACATTGAATAATACTTGTTTCAAAACAAGAGTGTGTTTTTCTGTCATTCACGTGTAAATAATGGTGTAAACATAATACAGCCATCAAGATTTTCAAGGCACCTTGATGCAAACTGAGCAGCATTTCAGCATGAAACTTCGGATTTGTCAGCTGGCATCAGTCAGCATTTTGATATGGGACCGATGCAGCACACGCAGCTGTCACCAGGGTCAGAAGGAAGACAAAAACACTGGACACCACCAGAAATTGCCTAGGTGTGAAAATTTGTAGGTCATCCTCATGGTTTGTGGTAAACAGAGAGCAACTGTCTTATCACAGGGTTCTCCTCTCCCCAGATACTCTATGAATCCATCACAAAACTCGCAGTGATGTCCAGGAGACAAAATTAATTCTGCAGGGGAAGGTCTGGTGCAGCCCACTCTAGGTTATTATTTCATAGCTCTTTGGAGCAGGAAGTCTCTCAGGCTGCACAAATTGTACAGGCTGTTTCTCATTCAAAAGTCATTCTAATTATAGAGAATTAGGAAGAAGCTTTCATTATTGGAAGGCTGTTTTGTAATGTCTTTTGTACTCTCTTGTACAGCATCTGATCTGTGTTTGAGAAAGGAAATGCAGTTAGATAGCTGATTGATTCTCTTTAGGGAAAGGCTGCTTTATTGCATCCTGTGCTTTTTATGAAGAACTCAAAAGAATGAGAGAAATGTTCTGGGATGTATTAGTTGATTCACTCCTTTTACCATCTCTGGAGATAGTTTCCTAGAAATGCCCATGGGGAAATGTGGCTTAGACTTTATCAAGAAAACAGAGGCTTCGGCCTCTGTTTTCAGACCTCTTGATTTTAAATTCAGTCTCCCAAGCAGTGATTGTCAATCATGTTGTTTACACAGAATGGTTATCTATCACATTATGGGCAGAAACTAGCAAATCATTTTACAGAGGAAGGCCAGTTCTGCTTTCAGCACTTAAAGGCAGAAGGACCAGAGCATTCATACTGAGAAACACACAGTACAGGATATCACAACTCTAAAAAAATGAAGCTACACCATGTACGTGCTACCACAGATTTTGGAAATAGCTCAGCCACTGCTAAGACACCATATTAAGAAAGTAACTTTGCTATCTTTAGAATATCACACTAAAGACAAGAAGCTACCTTTTGTCCTCACTTCTGTTCTGCCATCCCTCAGCAGACTTGTCAGACATGATCAATAACATTGGCTGAAAATTCAGTATTTTAGCTCAAAACACCAAGTGTTTTCACAAACTGACATCAAATGGTATAGCTGCAACACACAGAAAGAAGCCCTGCATTAACCTTGGTTCTTTAGTACAAGAAGCAGTAATAGTGAAAATTATAGAAACACAGAGCCATAGAACAGTTTGAGTTGGAAGGAACCTCAAACATCATCTAGCTCCAAACCCCGTGGTGTGGCAGGGACACCTTTCACTTGACCAGGTTGCTCAAAGTCCCATCCAGCCTGGCCTTGGAACACTTCCAGGGAGGGGACATCCACAACTTCTCTAGGTGTGTGTGTCGACATGAGCAGGCAGCTGGGACAACCACAGAGTCACCATTAGAATGCAAAGAGACAATTTATTGTTGTTCCCTTGCTATCAGGGGGATCCTGAAAGCAGCACAAAGGTACCTAAGCAGAGGTACAGGCGCCTTTAAATTTGGTCCATGTTTGAGAATCACTGGCCTGCTGCTCACTCGGGCTGCAAGGTCACTTGATTGATTTACAGTCCTCCTTAACGGTTTGACCCATACCTTCCAACACTGGGCAACCTTACCACCCTCATAGAGAAGAATTTCTTCCTAAAACTTAGCCTAAACCAGCCTCTTTCAGTTTAAAGCGATTCCCCCTAGTCCTGTCACTACATTCTCTTGTAAAAAGTTCCTCTCCAGCCTTCTTGTACTGGCACAAACTACAGTGTAGACAAACAGCCTGAAAAATCTTTCATGTTTGTTTATAGATGCTTAGGGACAGCTTTTCCTTTGGGCCAGTGTAGTCCAAACCCACCAAAATTTTTTAAACATCACTAAAATTGTTGTCATTTTTACTTTGAAGAAAGGCAGCAGCCTCCTGGGTCACATTAGGCAGAGCATTGCCAGGAGGTCAAGGGAGATGGTCCTGCTCCTCAGCCTGACAAGACAGATCTGGGTGATGTGTCCAGAGCTGGGAACTCCAGCACAGGGAAACAGGGACAGGCTAGTGGGAGTAGTCCAGCAAAATCGTGGAGGGCCAGGTTGCAGAGACCCGCACACTGGGAATCCCCTGTGTCTAGGAGAGGCAGGTGTGCTGGTAGCTGTGGGGGAGGGCAGGGGATTTATCAGTTCTTGGGGTGTTTTAGAATGGTATTTAGAAATTCATATTTGCTAGTATTGTACTGTAGTCATTTTGATCTTGAATGGATTCTTCAATGATCACTTTAATTATGTGTTGTTAGTAAGTTAATAAACCACTTCAAACTTGATTTATATTGACTATGTAAATCGAGCAATTTTTCCTTCTGACAGAAATTTTGCTGGTGAGATCTGAGCTTGTGGGATTGCACATGGCAAATATGGTTGAGAACAAAAAAGGAGAAAAAAGGAAACAAGAAAGTTAAGAGGTCTTTCATAAGGTAATTTATGTTTTCTGACATAGCAAAGTATTTTCATCTTGTTATGATTATTTTTATGGTGAGTGACATGTTTTTCTCATTTGCTACAGTATTGTCCTCTCAAAGCTCCATTGAAGTATCCATGCATAAACACAGCTTTAGCAGGACACACTCTGTTGAGATGCTCACCATCCAAAGTGCGTTGGAGCAGCTGTTGCTGATGTCTCCAGTACACAGCTGTCTGTGCTCTCCTCAGCCTCACTGCAAAAAGGGTAGAGTAGTGCAGGCTGTAGTCACACCTCTGGTTGCAGACAGGGCTCTACAGGGCCCTGGGTGCTTGAAAAGGTCATTCACCAAGGAGTAGGGCTGGAGTTAATTATGTCTCTAAGACTGAGATGCCTTATTCAATTACAACCTCTTGTCAATCGGGGGGGGTCTTGAGAGAGTTTTAATGAGTTCTGTAATTATTACGGTTTTTCCTTTTATATAAACACAAATACTAGAAGTCACATACGTCTCCAGACAAAAGCACAGCTGCCACAGACTCTGTAGCAGTTTGGATACATTTAAATTTGGTAAATAGCAAGCTTGACCTAATGATCAGTCAGTAACTGAAGTCATTCCTTTATAAAATGGATTTTAATTAAATACTAAGCTGAAAAATTTAGATATCATTAACTTTGTTGTTGTTTGTTATGAAATATGAAATAGAATATTTTCTGAAAAAAAGGTGACCCCGATGTATAGGGCTGGTACTTCTGGTAGAGGGTGGCACTGTCAGCAGGAAGAGCACAGTCCATTTTGCCCGTGCCGCTCACTTGCGTATGGAAAAGCCTGAGCATCCCTTCCCACAGAAAAAAAGGAGGGAAATTTTGTGCAGGTGGGTTTTGCTGCCCTATTATAGGATTTCTATGTGAAACAAAAAAAATCTAGACTTACAACAAAGCTGATTTAAAGGTATTTGAGACACTATTACATGTTTTATTTATGTTAAGTTTCTGCTTTGCAGACACCAGGAGCTCCTTTAGCTGGGGTGAGGATAAGGAAGGGATCCCACCTGATGTCATAAAAACAGGCCCAACACTAGTCAATGTAAAACTCAGTTGTTCCCAGTCTTTCTCAGACCCTCAAGAAACAGCTGATAAGATGGATTTACAACATACAAAACAACCTAGAACAGCCTGAACTTAGGCTGAGTCTTATCAGAAGTCTACAGTTGTGTTCATCTAACTGAAATTATGTGAAATACCTATTATGACGTGAAAAAACTAGGCCTTTGTAACAGCTTCTGCAAATGAAATCCTCTTCCTTGTCAAGCAAAGAAAGACCATGCAGATGTAAGATTTTCTCTAATTATGCCCGATTCTGTACAGCCTTCAATAAAATGAAAAGCGCCTGTAAGTCACGTAGTATTACTGTGTGGTCCCGCAAGCTGTGACAGACATTTCATTTCCTATGGCTCACTCACAAAGGCAGTTCTATTTGCAACTCTCTGCAGCAGAGATGGATCCTGGGAAATGGCTGAAGTGTGCATGACTCTTCACTACCTAATGCATGAACAAGTTTCTCAGTAGAACTTGAAAAGCAGTTCAGAAGAGCTTCTTGCAATAGCCATGAAAACAAGCACGGTAAATTGACTTGTCCTCAGCACATTTTTCAACACAACAGAAAAAGGCAACTGGCTTGGAAATAGTTAAAAGATAACTAATGAATTCACTCTTTACAGCTGGCCCTGTGTTACAGATTTCTGAATTGTAACTCTCAGCCTGAGGTATGAAATATATTATGCAATTCAGACATCGAATTATAGAAAAGCATTCCAAGATGAACATGTCTTTGCTTATGAACTGCTGTCCAGTGAATCAACATTCATAAACTCTTAGCTTTTTTGTCCTAAACTAGCAACATCGTTGCAGCCTTTGGAAACTGACAGAGTTACAGGCTCCATGGGATCGCTCCATAGCTTTTGCAGTGTGTTAGCTGCTGCAGTGATAAAAGTTATTACTACTGGAACCCTGAACAGGCAGATTAAGCCAATATTAATGCTGAATATATGAGAAGAAAAATAATGGAGGTAGAACAGGAAAGAGAAAATTAATTTAAATTTAAATTAATTTTATTTTAAAATAAGATGTTGACATTCTTCAGCTGAGATTTACCAGTGTCTTTTTGTGACCGACCTTGTGTGTTTTAGTCCTCATATCTTCTTATAAGAAATGAAGAACATATGGTTTACTGCAGAGGAAGAAATTCTTTTCAGCTCATTAACTGACATGCATCATAGGTCCACACCACAAATTGGATCACATACTAATAATTTATACCTCATCCTACTATTCAGCCCTGTGTATCATACATGCCTCTGCTCTGAACCATGTGTAAGCTCATGCCTTCATATCTGCATTGTTCTTCTGTAGATCAACACGTGAAAAACTTCACCTTTTTGTAAGAAGTAAACACCAAGTTAAAAGAATAAGATCAGATTTAATCTATTTACAGATGCCGCTATTTTTTATTTCTGCTGTCAGTCCTCATTTAAGTCTTCCATCTTCTCTTCCTGGCAGGAACTGCCAAGAAACAGGTGGAAGACTTGCCAATCACAGCCTTTCGCTGTCAAAATGCAGACAAACCTACCCCACAAACCTGTGTTCTGTTTTCCTATACTAGAAACAAAACCCGAGCCAGAAGGAGTGTGTCCGGGGTTTCTGCCCCAGATAAAAGGATAGCCTTGATTAGGAACCAAGAGAACCACAGTTTTCCAAATTACTGGAAGCTGTGTGCTTACAGTCGGTCAAAACTGACTTGTCATTGACACAGCTATTTGTATCACTCGGACACTAGACTTCAGTAACAAATAGAGAAGGAATACATTCTGAGAAAATACCTGTCCCCTGAGTTTAGACCGTTCATAGAACTGGTACTGCAAACCCACCCAAGAGGCCTGATCCCATTGTGCAAGCGTTGCACTAAGTCAAAACACAGCCTTTTCCTTAAGACCCTTCCACCCAAACGTATTGCACAAAAGCAAACCCTCTATTCAAATTGAGAGTGTAAAGGAGAAAAGCTTGTCCAAAAAGGCCTTCATAGGGATTAATTGTAGGAATAATGTGATATGTTCCCCATGGCAAGTCTCCTGATGTCATGGAATTACAAGAAGATGAATTTGGCCCACTTCCCAGCCAAAACTCTCTTAGAAGAGGCTTTGTTGTGTGAAAGTTGGATATGTGGTTTGGCCACAAAAGGGACCAAAACCAACATCCAAATTATGGCCTCTGTTATGCAGACTCCCTCCTTCAATATTGAGATTAATCCAGTTTGCTTGTGCCAAGCATCACAATGGAATTACTGGCAGGCTGAGCTAACAAAATGCCACTGGCCAGCACTACAACACGGAGGCTGCATTATGCTGCAAATGCTCCCGTCAGCTGTCCAGCAGATGTGACTATACAGAAGCCAAAATTTTAAAAAAGGGAAAGGAAAAGCTCCTGTGCTCACCTATATCCAGGATTTCAGTCTGGTTCAGAGCTAGTGCATTTCACTATCAATTATTTAACGTACTTAGAATTCAAAACTAGAGTAAGCAAAATATTCAATACAAAATTGATGGGTGTAATTTATACAGTATCTTTCTGTATGAAGAATGTCACTTTCCAAGGACACTTCAGTATTTCAGTAACCATTGCTTACATTTCCTATCACAACCATCATCACAAACTGCAGGCCTGTTTCCAGCTGATGGGTTAGAGACAGTTTCACTTATTCATGGTAGGCTTCCATTCACATTATCTTTTCAGTTTCTGAAGATCAAATCTGCTTTTCTCACCTGCGTTTTCACATCTCAGATCAGAGCTACATTTGCCAGGGAGACAGGTTCCTTCAGAGAATTCATGCTAGGATTATGTCGGCTGTGGTACAGTAATATGGGTAATAAGCAAGAAAACACAGTGCAGGTGTAATAACAGGAAAGTTGCAAAAATGCCTGTTTCAGAAGCAGAAGATGCTCTGTGGAAAGCAGAAAGCCACAGCTTTTGACATGGCATCCTGCAATCCAAGCCCAGTCTGTGAGATAAAATCAAGTGGTCATTAAATAAGCCCAGGGAAATGCAGCCCCACAAGTCATGCAGGCAGAAGGAGCTGCTCTGCACTTCAGATCTCCATCTCCAGCTTGCCTATTCCTCATTTTTCCCAGCCAGCCTCCCAAAACTGTGGAAGAGGCCCCCCTAGGCTACCTGTAGCTGGGAGGAAGTATTCAGTTCCACTGAACTAGCCCAGGGAACAAATATTCTAGAATTTGAATGTGTTGAGTGATAATTATTTGCAAATTCAATTCTAGACAGTGCAATGTGCTTTCTTTTTCCAGACAGTTTAATAACCTTCCCATGTAGAGGTGTCCAATTAGCAAGGTAAAATATAATCTGCTCATTAAAGGGAAGATTTTAGCAAAGACATTTAGGAATCTCAGTAAGGCAGGCAAGATGAAAATACATTATAGGTGGCTAATGACAACAATAATTAAAAGAAATAATAAAATCTTAAAAGACTGACATGTAGTTTACAACTAGGCTAAGGGAGACAAAAATGTCAGAAAATATAGAAGAGATAAGACAAGTCTAAAATATGAAATCCAGGTTCAGGTACTAAAAGTTTCCAATTATCCAGCATGCAGTAACTCCCATGCAAGCTACTAACAGTTTTGAATTTCATTTCATCCTGTGTTCTGGTCAAGCCTTAGACATTTAATCATGTCAGATTCTGTTTTACCGTGTTGAGTTTGTGTAAACTCAAACACTTGAAAATTTTGATACATCTGGACAAGATCTGGTTTTGAGGGAGAGAAATATCACTGTATCTGGGTGTATGCTTTCCTTTTGGAAACTGGAAAGTGATTAATCCTTCACACTTTAAAAAGTCTTTTTTTTCCCTTTCTGGAATAAAAAGATCTGAAGGATTTGCTTAAAACACAAAACAACTGAACACTCATAGCACTGAGGAAACATGTTAAACCTCTGCCAGGTTCACCTCCTCCATTCCCACTCCAGTGCACATAGAACAGGCACTGAAAGGCTCCTGAAAAACACTGTAGAAAGAATATTTTGCTACTGCACACTTGGGACAGGGCAAAAGCTAAGTGGTAGGTTTGCTTTATATACCTGAGAAGTATTGTTATCTGCCACACAGTCCCAGCATTATGGTAAGGGAATGAGAGTAAAAGAAAACAAATTATTATATTACCAGCTGGTTGTTTCTGACATGATTTTAATGCAGTGCAGCCCAGACAGAAAGGAAAGGGACACCACAAAAGAATGGCAATTAGCTTTATGTATGGTTCCATTCCCCACTTCCAGAAACCAATTTAAGGGCAGGGATCATAGCATACAGAATACATCTCCCATGCTTATTCAAGCTATATGAAAAGGACGGGCATAATCCTGTCTTTCCAAGGAGGAGGCCAGCAATGGCCAGCACTGGTGCTCAAAATGTCTTTGGAGGAGCAGCAGTACTTAACTGCTGCAAGTGGCCTCAATCCATGGATTATACTGACTAGCAGGGTGCCTAGCAGGAAGGTTTATATCCCTTCTAGATGCTGCAGAGAGATTTCAGAGCTACCACCCAGATCAGACAGACACATTGATAGGATACTGGGGAAGATACTAGTGCTGCTGGACCTCAGTTTCTGATTCAGTAAGTGTATTGACACTTCTTGACATTTTTGAAGTCGCACTAAACCATGGCTCAAGAAAAGGGGCTGCAGGTCTGTGACTTGTAGAGGGCCCTCTCATACAGCACCTCAGGGCTGCTCTGAAGCCTGGCAGTGGAGAGACAACTCCAGCTCCCACTTGTGCAGCCGTGGGTGAGTTGCAGACGTGCCGGTGACCATGTGATTGAGCTGACTCCTCTCCTCTCCTCTCCTCTCCTCTCCTCT
>VZRV01009543.1:407117-432983 GCA_013398115.1 Falcunculus frontatus | reverse complement strand
CCTCTCCTCTCCTCTCCGACCCTCTCCTCTCTGACCCTCTCCTCTCTGACCCTCTCTGACCCTCTCCCCTTTTTCCTTCCTTTCTCCTTTCCCCTTCCCTTGCCTTCCCTTTCCTTCCCTCTCTTGCCCTGCCTTCCCTTCCCTTCCCAAACCTTCCCTTCCTCTCCCTTTTGTCTAATTTGGAATCCGTTTCTCTCCTCCACACAGAAAGGCAATGTTGGAGACTTTCTATAAGTCTATTCCTCTTTTGTTGGGCTGTGTGCTCAGAAAACTATAGAGCATTTTGTAAACAAGCAATTAAAAGCTGCTTGAAATCCACTTCTGCTGCCGGAAGGATTCAGTCCCCATCGCAGCACTCATATGATGCTATCACCACAGCAACCACAATGCTGGTGGTCATGGATAGCACACCAGTATTTGATTTCACCATTGGAAACAAAAGCTTTGCCAGACCTTATTTCTTTCCTGCCGTTGCAGGCTGCCTGTTTGGATGTTTTGCTCTGGAGTGTAAGTACATTAGTCTTTGACTGACATAAGATGTGAGAAAGAGGTTAAACTGCAGCGCTCCATCAGGTCATCTGGTTAGAATTTGATGTTATTTCTGCGTTAGCAATGCATACCTGCCAGCACAATGACAACACATTTATTAACACACATAGGTCCTGTTCCTTCTGAAGTAAGACAAAACTAACATTTAATTATGGTATCTACAGAGTGGGATCAGTCTTTTGAGTTCCTCATGAAAGACATCTAGGGAATTCTGCAAAACCCATAGTATATAATGTTCTACAGAAATATTTCTTTCACCTACAACCTGAAAACTGTATAAATCTGAAGAAATTATCTTTTTAGAGTAAGATGACTAAATCTTACTCAGGAACACTATCCCCAGTCTGTTCTTAATAACTTAGAACAAAGTCTTATTTTGGCATTGACTCCTGAAGGGCATTGATATGCCTGAGGCAGCTATATAGCACTGATGAAAAAGCCTGAAAAAGGTGAGGGTCTAATCTGCTGCCTTAAAACTCACATCAGAACTCCCAGTATGAGTGAGCAATATTATAACCAGGAGTGAGAATCATCTAACTTAACTCTAGATAAGCACAATGCAGAAAACCTTACACTGACACAGCTCATCTTAATGACTACTTGTAGTGATTTAATCTAAAATCGAGTTGTCTGTTATTCTCCATTGGCTGAAGAGACTTTTAGAACAACTAGCTCTGGTTTGGACACTTACATCTTAGAACTCAAAGTCAGGGAGAGACAAATCATTCCTTTGCAGCCGTTTTTGGCACCAACAAGTTTATTGTCTAACTATTCAACACACAGATTTAAGAAAAGCTCTTCACTCTGAAGCCGGTTAGAACTGCTTTGAATCAATCTATTCAGGCTGCAGCTGGAGAGCTATGGTCTTTTCTGGAAAGCCGATGATGGTCCTTTCTGGGAAGATTTATTGAACTGGAAATAATAATTAATTTTTTTTCCTCATTTTGCTCACTGAAATAAAAATCCTTCTTCAGCTCTCTGAGTCCTTCCTCAGTGCAAGTAATTCCAAGAATTAAATGCATGAACTTTGGTGGAAATAATCTGGATATAATTATTTTGGATATCTTACATGATGTCTTTTTAACTCCGGTTCCACGTAGCTCGTGTCTTCCAGACAGAGACATTCATGGGATAAACCAGGTAAAAATCTGCAAGGTTTAAGGAATGAGAATGCAGATTTTAAGACCACCAAGAGCAAAACATATTTCCAGAATTTTTGGGGACAAATGGTTAAATAGTTATGATCTTATTTCTTCAGCTTCGCTAGTTTCCTAAAACTATATCAGACATGAGATAATCTTAAAAAGTTTACAAAACTTGGTGTTTTCATAAATTTTAGTTCAATTTCTTCCATCAATTCAGAAAGCAAGTTATACATTCCCCATTTTATGTCTTCCTTTATAGAAGGGGAATAATGCCAGGTGCTTTGAGTGATTAGCTACAAAACATGAATCACAATTACTGCATCATTGAAGTGAACATTTCACAAACAGCCTTCAGTCTGAAGTTTATTTATGCAAAACTACTCCACAATTTCTTGTAAATAGCAAATAGTCAAGAAAAAGAAAAACTTAGGTTTTTTATTTGCAAATCAAATGCGGGTCTGCTTTAAAACAGAACAGTAATTGTAATACCCTATTTGAGCAAATACATTATCTACTGTGGGCTCTCTTCCTTCAGTTAAAAAGACATTCTTAAATTTTAACTGGTTTTTTTCCTAATTGGCATGTGAAGTATGTTATTTTAAACACCTGTAAAAGACTGATTGTGCATACCTGATGTTCATTTTAGCTGTAAGACTATACAATCTAGCTAGTTTAAGCAGCATCTGTTACAGTTATGTCTTAGTAAAGGCCATGGACTTAATGGCAGAGAGACTCATTTTAAATTATCTTTCACGTTTCATTTCTCTCTTCCACAGGCATTACTGCTCTTTCTGATCTGAACAGTAAGCAAATGTGACATTCACACAATGACTTTAAAGTTGTCGTGATTACCCAAACAGGAGACATGAACAGAAAAAGGAAGCATCGCACTATAGAAATGCAGGAAATAGTTAATTTGTATTTTTTAGAGACTGCTAACATAATTCCATTCCAGATGGCAGTGAGAGTGCAAATCTGTTCTGTTCTGTGAGGATATGGGTGTTATAATAGGCTCCAATGGATCAGATTTATTTTTCAATGTTTTTTTCCACATAACACTTTAACCATTTCAGACAAACGCTACTTTGTTTTGTTTGCTCGGTATGAAGTATTCATATAAGACACCGTGTGTCACTACTTTTCACAAAATGTCATACCATGGAGATGATTCCTTTCCAGGGGCATTTCCTCTTAGAAGCTGATAAATTGATTAGTCTGTTCCATGTAGGATCTTCTCTTAATACCAGAGAGGTTAGGAAACAGACTCTCTCTCTTTCCACAGCCTTTTCCCTCCTTTGACTCCTTTACTGATATTTCACCTTCAAAGGATTTTTTCCTGTATAAGGATTCCAGTGTCTTCACACTCCTCAAAGCAATAAAGCTTGTGGATAACTTCTCCTTCCCTCTGTGATGCTCCTCAGTCTCCTTGGCTGCTAGGATCTCTGTAGCTTTACAAGAAGAATGCTGGTCTTCATTCCAGCCCTGAGTATCGAAGTCCTAGGGAAAACGAGGCTATTAGCATGGAGTGGATTAGTGTCCTTCATTCCTTTTCAGCCAGTTCATTCATGTTTCAATGCAAACCAAAAATAAAAGTTGTGAAACCTCGGTATTTTAAATTTAAGAGGGAGACTGAATTCACTATACAGGCCCCAGCTGATACTGCACTCTGCACTATCTGTCCACAGCTGCACAGTCCCAGAGCTATCCCTCAGCACCCAGCAGTGTTCTGCTTTCTGAGGCCCCACCAGTCAAGAGTTTTCTCTCAAAACTTCCTATATATCCCCTCTTCTAAATGATGGCACTCTTAGGAAAACTGCTTTCAATACAGAACATGGTTTTGCTTACATCAGGAGCTTGATGAAGCATCACACAATGGAATATATTTGCTTAAGTCTCTGGACTACCTGCTTCATGGAAAGAGCCAAGAATCTGACAAACATCTTGTATATGTGTCGAGAGATAAAGACATGAGAACCAATTTCACTCCTTCCAGTTAGCTGCACCTCACCACTCAAAAATAATGGTTGCGGTTTCAGAATCTCTTCTACATTTTCTGTTCTGCTTTGCTTTGCTTTATTGAGGATCTTTATTTGTGTTATAAGCCAGCTGTCCAACATGTGCTTTAGAATTGCCTTCAAAGGACTTCTCTGATATGGAAAAGAAGAACTGCGGTCTGCATGAGCATCTGTTCTGCTTTTGAATGGCACATTAGAGAGACATAATTCCTTACTCCACTCTAAGGTAACCTGAAGAGGCTTCAAGAAAACTAGTTTGTTGCCTTTTCCTGGTCTTAAAATTAAAACTAGACACGGTTAAAGGGAAAAAGGGTTTTACCTCGGTATTTATTTAAGGATCCTTAAAAGTGCACCACAACGTCCAGGTGGAATGCACTGAAAAGCACACTGAAATGCACATGCATGATACATCACGCATACAATTTATAGCCCTTGCAAATTTGCATCCGAAATTCCCCATTGGGAGACCTGGATGAGCCCCCTATCCTGAGGAATTTCCCCCTGGATGGGCCTATCTTAGTTTACAAGATGTGTTCTAGAAGGGACCTTGGTTTCTAGGGCTCTCTGACCTCTAACTGCGAACCTTCTGGGACGTTTGGTCTCCTGGCTTAACAGAATATTGGGTCTGTGCTAGTTATCAAACTTAAGAAATTACAAATATGTGGGCTGAAACCACTATGGGTGCATAAAACTATATAAAAGGGTATATAAAAGGGGTATAAAAGGGGTATATGAAAAAGGCAAAAAATCATCATGGCATCAGTTTAGTTATTTCATTCCAGCCTGCTAATTTTTGACAGAAGACCAATGACATTGAATTAACATATTGATTAGCATATCTATATAAACCAAAAACTAAATAAAACTGGTTTGCTTTAAGGCAACGTTTGTTCTGATACAAGGTGAATATTGATACTAAGAGATTAATAAATTGTTCAATGAGCACTGGAACTTGCAATCATGGTATGTGTAAAAAACAGAAAAGCTGGGAGTAGAAGACTGAGCTTTCATGCTCTGAACCTGCTCAGTAACAATTAAGAGGTAATTGTGATATAATTATATTTGGGTTTATTTTGTTAATTTTCATTTTTTCATCGCATTTCAAATTTGCAATATTTCTTAAGCATGTACAGATTTTTACTCAGAAATTAAGCTGCCCATAATGACCAGAATATTAAAGGATTAAAGCTTAATGTTCTCACTATACTGAAGCTTAGACTGGTCAAACCAGTGAGGAATCTTTGTTCTCCTCTTAAATAAGTTGAGAAAAGGAAAGCACTAAAGCACAATCCCCAACTTCACTTTTATAACTGTATAACTATACTGGCAATATTCACTATGAAACTTCAAGCAACTTTAATGAATCTCTTTTGATTAAAATCAAAAAAGACTAAAGTGAGTGGATTGTACTTCCGATGTACATATCCCACATAGTTTATGCCATCCTATTAAGGATTTATTTCTTCTTCCTTTAATGGTTTCTCTCATTTGACTTAAACTGAATTAAGTCTTATAAGTAATGTTAAGGACATGTCTATGACATAGCAGTTGCTTACACACTGAATATTCTCATGTGCATATGTCTGTACCTGGAATTCTGTTCCTGATTCAGATATTGATTTGAGTGCTACTTGTTCCCTTATAAAGCTGAATTCAGGTAGTAAATCTGACCATGCTGCTGATGAAGTATTTGACACTGATTTTTTAAACAGGACTATACAAAGTAGATGGAAAGAAAAGTAGAGATGCTTCTCTCAAACTCTTGCTGAAATTTCTAAAACATTTAATTGCAAAGAGACCTGAGATATGTATACAATAAATAAAAGATATTATATAATGGATATTGTATGGCAATGTATTGTAACTAACCAACCGATTATTCTGCTTCTCTGAAACTTTGCATTTTATTACACTTCAGAAAACACGTTTGTGTTTTAGTATCTGTTCATCCATTTCATCACTAGGATGCTCAGTTGCCTCCTAAAGTACCAGTCATTGTTTACAGAAATAAAAATGATGTTTTCTGATGGCTGCCAAGTGGCTAATTAACTACAAAAGTACATCCCAATTTAGTTTTTTCAAGGGTTTATTTGTTTGTTTTTAGTAATTATACTAAAATAATTACTTCTTAAACACTAATTTGAAAAGAACAAATTTCACTGTGGAGAAAAATGTTCTCAGCATACATTCAAAAACATAAACGTAGCGTACTTCCTCTGGGTTTTTTAACACTGCAGAAATGTATCTCAGGGATGAATGTGCTTATGTTGTGATCAGATAGGATCCCAGAAAATGATAATTACGAAGAGAAAAAAATTCTTTTAGAACTAAATATATCGGTAAAGAGAAACGAGATGTTATAGAACAGTGATGCATGCTGCATGAAGGGAACCATTTGGCTCTCCAGGGACATCAAACCACACCATGCTCAATAATAAGCCAAGGAATGGCCATTGATATGGTTCCAACATCATTTCTTGCTGGATAGGGCATTGGAGATGGCATTGATTAACTCATACAACAGACATTACAAGTAGATGGATTTCACTTTCTGCTTTACTGTATAATGTTATTTTAAACATGCATGTAAAGTGAGTTGGAATTTCTTGGCAATGGCTTCAAATTATGTTCAAAGTTGTTTAAAATGGAGAAGAGGATTTATCTAATTAACATGTTTCTCATCAAGACATTCTTAAAATGAGAACGGTTTTATGGGAAAAGAAAAATTCTCTTTTACTTGCCTACACTGCTGAACTCTTACCTTGTTTTCTTTAACTGAGAATGCATCCTCACATCATAAGCAGGCAACTGCAATCAGTGGCAAACAGTGAAGATTAGAGAACTTGTATACTGAGAGGCTATGGAAGAATCTTGCTATTCCACTTTTTGTGAGTAGAAAGCAGTGGGAAATGACACTAAATTACTAGCAGTGATTAAGCAGTGTTGAGGATCTATTTTCATAAATCAGAAACTGTGAAGTAGTAATAAGAAAATGTCATTTGAAACTTAACTAATAAAGTTGTCACCCTTTATGTAATATTGCACATACTCAATACACGAAGGATTTAAGGACTCTAAAGCACTATAAATTCTTTGTTGGGTTTCAGGTTTCTTTTGTTATGACATCCAACAAAAACTGAGTTAAATCTCCCTGGTCCAGAAAAAAGCACTTTCTGGAGTCTGTGTTTTCCTGCTGCTGGGTATCAACAGCAGCAATCTTCTCCAAATCTACAGATATCTTCTCCAAACAGATCTATGAGGGAATCCTTTACAGAGGGAAGCAGGTGTTATTTATACAAAGAGTGAGTATGGGCTCCTTTCTGATTGAATGGTCCTTACAGTCATGGGCTGCTATCATTCTTTGCATAAGCGAGGAGGAAATTTTTTGATGTCCATGGGAGATTAAAGTTTCATGCAAGTTTAATTCCACAACACCGAATATCGTATTCTGAGTTCAGAATACTGAAATGTTTGTGACAGTTGCCCCTGTTCACAGAAACTTGCCACTGTCCAGAGCACAGTCCCACCACATTCCCAGAGCTGTCTGCAGGTCCCTACAATTCCAGGACCCTCATGGAATTGTAGCTAGAGGCCAGCAGTTGCCACACAGCTCATCTACATTGCTCATCTACATGATCTGTCACTGGCCAATATCATTTAAGCTTCTTCTAGCAGGATGGATTCAAGAAGTCTTGACAAATTAGTCAAAGAGAAAACCATTAAATATTGCTAAATATATATATACATATATATCTAACACAGACTGCCGAACAGAGGCTGGGGAAGTAGAGAAAACACTATGTACAATTGCCTTGCTATGTAATGTGTTATTCACAAGACATCCACTTGCTTACTCTGAGATTCAAGACCTTAGGTCTAGCCTAGAATGGTCACTGTAATATTCTTACAGTGTGGGAGTTTGTTATGTAAAATTTGGTCTTCTGACAACATTGATTTTGTCATCTGGCTAGCAGTGGCAGAGCAGAAGCCCTTGGCAGGGTAAACGGTCTCTATAAATCAAAGGTCTTGAAAAGTGTGAGTGTTGCAGCGATGCTGCCTGTCACCCAAGCTGCTGTCCACTAGTCACTTAAGAGGAAGGCACTTTCTGGCTGAAGCTATAGTTGTGCATGTGGTGCTCCCTAGTTAAATCCTTTCAGTGGGATTCATTTTAGATTCAGGAGAGCAATCTTTCTGGCTTAAAACTCACTGACAAAAGAGGTGGTCCTTTGATGAACTAAAAAGGCTTTAGGAAGTTTACCAAGATGTAGTTGATGAAGAGATATGTTAGCCCATGCGCCAACCCCCTGTCAAGACTGGCATTTTGGTTTACACAATTCAAGGGGGCACAAGAGGAGCAGTGACTGTGCAGGTTTCTCAGGGCTTCCAGCTCTCCTAGCCCACACATAAGAAGTCATCGACATTTCACATGATTGAAACAGTCTGGATAGTTGAAGAATTCGCCTTCAAGGGGGTGCAGTGACCACTCTTAAATGAGAATGCAGACACAGACTTGGGGAGCATCTCTGTTGAGCTGGAGAATTTCAAGCAAGTTTCACTTCTCTAAATGCTGAATGGGTCTGATCTTCGACACATTGAAACAAATTTGACTTTCTTCAATTACATTGAATTTAATTTATTAAGAAGCAATTGAAATTATGCATTACAGGGTGTTCCTTTAAACATACTATTACAGCTAGATGCTCTGAAAAATTCCTAAATTAAGAGCTGACTGAAAGAAAAACCTTTTGATGATAGCTTTCATCACTTTGTGTTTATTTGTCTGTTTTCTTCCTCCATTCATTGAACAGTGGATTATTAAAAGCTGCTAAATATTGCCACAAGGTCATCTCACCATATAATCTGAGTCAACATTTAGCCAAAGAAATGTCTCTTTCCGACAGCCAAAGTTGTTCTAATAATATGAGCCGCATAACCTAACAGAACCCCCTATTTTTATGTCAATACAGACTTGTGATGTTGACTGTTTTTAATAGGACTTCAGAGATTAGAGTATTAAATTAAACACAATAGATAGAAATGCTAATGAGAGCTACAGGGAAATGAAGAAAAATTATTTGAGAATGTATCATACAAAGAAGAAATATTAAAATATAATACACTTTTCTGTCTTTGAAATACATCAACCATAACAGCATTTCACAAACTGCTTACAATTACTCATCCAAATGAGTGAGATAGCATTGTCTCAGTAGTAAATAACTTCTGTGCAAAGGCTTTCACCAGTGTAAATTTGTTGATAACACCCTATTGTCCAATATATATTCAATTTGATATCTCCAGAGTGATGAATGACTTATGTCTGTGCATATTCTCAGCCTCATGGGTTCTGATGCCCAAATCTCATTATAAAAGATTAAACTTTCAAGGATTAAATCCTCCTATATGCATTCAAGACAGCATCCATTAATATATTGTTGTTGGGGGGTAACAGTAATTGCCTTTGGCTTAGTTGCTTACTTGGCAGAAGGATGAATTTTTTGAAAGGAGTTATTTCTGCAAACTGTTACCGGAAGAACTGCTGTTTCAGTTTTTGTGACATTAGTGTGCCATTCTGAGGTACAAAGGAAAATAGTATCACTAAGAGGCTAGAGGATTTCTTGTTATTGTGTTTTTTCATGAGGTGTGGGTCTCAGAAATCACACCACAAAGCTGCAGTTGAGGAATTCATAGAGCAAAAACAAAAGTTGACTCAAATAAAAGTCTCTGAAGTAGACTTTGGAGCATTAGCATCATATCTCTCAGGTTTTATTCATATGTCGTAGATTTTAGAGGCAAAGTTTATCCATAAAATAAAAATCTGCTGGGTTTCTAGCTCCTCATCTCTCAAAAGACTTACCTTAAAAGAAGTAAGATTGCCAGCCAGGCTAGGGCGAGAAGAGTAATGAAATTCCCTAACACAATTATAGGAGAAAGGTCTGAGCAGCAACTCATTGCATTTGATAAGAATTAGAAACCAATATTAGAAGTGTCCCAAAACTAGGGGATCTGGCACATGAGGGGAAAGATCATGGAAAGAGTGATGGCTACAGTGAAGAGGGAAAAGGGAAATAGAGGAGGAATATAAGGAAGATTAAAGTGTAAATAATGAGCTACAGCACTGGAAAGAACAAAAGAAGTATGGGAAGTTAGAATGGGAGAAAGGAAAATAGACAACAAAAAAATGGCAAAAAAAAAAATAAAGAGAAGTCAACTGAAACACTGAAGAGAACAGGATGGTGTCTCACATCTGTAAGTATGGCAATATTGAATAGAGAAAATTGTGAGGGCACACTTTGAAAGGCAGATTGGAAAAAAATTAGGCAAAACTTGGTCTTTTTTCCGGAGGGAATTTTTTGTTCTGGATTTCTCTTTGCCATCTACCCAGCAGCTAGCAGACCACACAATCCCTTATAGGACACTTCATCTGCAAAGAATAACATGGATGATTTAAGATTTTTCAGATTTAAGATATTAAACTACCAGCTGGCAACTGAGATGAAGGGTGAAGCTGCTCATGAAACTGTAGGAATAGAACTGAATAAAACCACTGAGGAAATGCTGCGCTACTGACACAACTATCTTGCCTGTCATGGGCTCTCTAGGTGCTGGCTGGAGATCTCACAGCTGGATTTAAAAGCAGTCACTTATTTGATTTAAAATGCCTTTTTCGCTTTTAAAAGGATTTTAGGGCATTTTCAGTGCCTTTCAAACCATTTAGGAGACCTTGTTATTTTTCCTTCCTAAACAATCAGAGAAACAAGCCTGAAATAACAAATGGCAAGAGCATTTTAACAAACAGAAAAAAAAACCCCAAGCAGTGAGGAACCTTTAGTCCTGACAGTTTCAGTGTCGTAGATATAAACAGTAATAAAGTTTTAGGAACATAGTAATTCCATGCAGGTTTATTTTCAGAAATGACTTTGAATTATAATTACCTTAATGAGTGCACTAAAGCAGAGGCATAGCATTATGTAAGAAATGCCAGATGGGAGCCATAATCAAATTTGCTGATGAAAACATTTAAGAGAGAAAACAATAATCCCAAAGGTGAGTACACTGAAATAATGACTTCTGTTCATGGGAAAGAGGTACAAACTCAAAAATCCAAAATTATGAAAATGGGTTTATGTCTTTTTATCTGAATATATCGCTGATGTATGTTAATTTTGGGGTTTTGAGGGGGGTTGCTCTTTGTTTTTCTTTTCATAGAATAGATCCTATTGAGTTCTTATAATATGAATTTCTTTGTAGTATCTTACAAAAAAAACCCAGAATCATTATTATTAGAAAAATACTCAAAGACATTTTGAAAAGGAGTTTTTAATTCACTTTATCCTTCTATTTGCAGTTTAATTTACATAAGTAAAATTAACCAAATCATGAGGTTATTGTGAACTAAAGATCCAAACAGTAAAAAAAATTCAATAAATAGATCAAAAGCATTTAAGGAAATCAGAATTAGGTATTGAACTGTTCACATAAGAATGCAATGTGTTCTATCTTTCTATTATGAATTATGTGCACTAGTTTACATTCATGTCAGAGATAAATAAGCAGCTGCAGCTTTGACCTTCTTTCCTTAATACACACAACCCGTTTTCTCATAAATTATACCTTATTGTGAATCTTAGCATTATTTTTCTAGGCAAAGAAGGTAAAAGACACAGAAATCAAGAAAAAAACCCTGGCAGCTCTGAAGCCATTAACCTGGCCATATCTCTACCTGCTTTCTCAATTATACAGTTTTTTGCAAAATCAGCATTCATCTTAAAACCTGATTTATCAGGGCTAATCTTCAGTTCCCTTTTTATCTGCAGCCTCTAATTCACTTTATTGAGAGTTGAGTGGGTTTCACTTCAAGGGCGCTCCCCTTGCGTAAAAACGCAAGAATGAAGTATGAAGCAAGAGGGAGGCAGCCGCAGTCTTCAGATACATTTCAGTCTGTCAGGTGTCGCACACACCTAACACAGCACGCACTGGTGTTAGCCAAGCACAACAACACGGGCTTCAGAACTTCTGGGGAATACCGGCAGAAAATGGATACAACACTCTCTGGAGCTCTAAACAGAATGGTAAGGTTGCTGCCCATGAAAACTGGATCCAAACAAAATAAAGTCAAAAAAGGTTCAGTCACAGATCATGTTTGGCCCACTCAGGTGACCCAGGTCAGGTGTTGGAGGCAGATGGTCCCAGCCTGACACCCCGGGCACTGCCTGAGGTCAGCCTGCCCAGGGGAAGGGACAGGAGCAGGACACAGGTCCTTGCTAAAGAAAGTCCTCTCTGGCAAGGGTCCTCCTTTATGAAGAGCAAACCTTACCTCTACACAGAGTCCTTCACTCCCTCTCCATCAATACCCAAGGCAAGGAGCCATATGCTGAAACCTGGAGGCTGGGGACCTGGTGAGAAGGCAGCTGAGTGTTCAGTGGAAATTTAAGAACTCAAGACCTGATAGATCTGACAGCATCTGCAGGAAGGGAATGTGCAGGTTCAAATCACCAACTTTCACTTAGAAGGAATTCAAGGAGGTCCACAGGAGAAGCTCTGAGGGCATTCAAGCAGCACATTGATTCAGCATGTGCAATGGCAGGCCTCCCTCCTTGAAGGGAGACCTGAATCAGCTTTCTTGGCAGCACACCCAAGAAATGAAGGGGTACAAACACCACCTGTTCTATCCAGGAATTGCCTTGACAGTGTCAACTGTTACATTACCCATATTTTAAATTTATTTTTTTAATTGCAATTCAGTGACTTAAACTGGATCAGAATAACAAAGAAATGTTATGAGTGAGAAAGCTTTGTTTACAAAGCCCGACAGACCACTCTGCACAACTTCCCTGCCAATGACTTATCCCCGCTCCCTACTGTGAGTAAATATCAGAAACTCTTCCAAACTCAAGGCAGAGGAACCTAATGCAGCCACTGCTTTTCCTCCTGATGCATTTGTTCATTGCTGTTTTATACTCTAAGCCTTGTTATGGGCAAAACGGAATGCACCATGTAGCTCACCAGCTTGATATTTGCTGTCAGCCACATGCTGACACATGTACTCACGCTGTCATCTCCCCAGCTGCAGCACCACAGACACACAAGTGCCTCTGGCCCATGGTCTGAACTCCGTGTGCTGCACTCGAGCCCCAAACACACACATGCACAGAGAATAGAGAGCACACACCTCTGCAGGCTGGGCAAAGGGCATGGCCAGACAAAGGTACTGACCAGCAAAATGTTCACAGGCAGCTGGCCCCTCATATCCCCTTGCACAACCTCAGATTGCTCCTCCCAGCATCCCATAAAGAGTTCCATCCCCCAGGACAAGGAATCCCCCAAAAAGTCTGTGCAGTGCCCCAGAGAGCCACACCTCTGGGGATTCACAATGCCAGATCTCACCCACTTTGTGGGGTTGATGCTCCTGGGACAGCCTTGGGGGGCTGGGGCTGCCACTCACTTCTCTGACTGGGACACTGGGACTCCCCCACTGCCCTCTGCCCCCATGCCCCTCTGCATGGGAAGGGGTGAGCCTTTAGCACATGCTCTAACAAACACCAGCAACACCAGCGGGAAGCATTTTGACTCCTACTGAGTCAAAACAGTTTGGTGCCTTGTGGTGATTTATTTTTCCATTCTTATACATCAGAAAGAAAAAGAAAGGAAATGAAATTTATAAAAAAGACTGACAGCACTCTCTCTACTATAGAGAATAATGCTTAGAGAATAATGCTTAAAAGTGGAAAAAGGAGTCTGGAGTGGAAGTACCTGTCATTTGCCCAGATGCATCCCCACAAACTGGAAGCCCTTGGCAGTACTGTCAAGGCAGCCAGGCACAGCTAACTGCTAGCCAATGCCCCTGGATAAAAGGGTCTCATATGGCACCAGGCAACTGGCCCAGCTGTGGAGGAAGGACTCTGAATCACTCAGTGATTATGAACGTCTGTTAGGGCGTCCATGAAAAATTCTTGTCCCTATTCTCCTGTGCACAGCTCCTAGCTCTCAAACCTGTGCTCCTTTATGAGGCAGGATATACCCCCAAGCACTGCCTTGCTGAGATGGAAAAATGGAGCTAAGCACAACCGAATGGACAGACTAAAAGGAGCAGGTGCCCCCACATGTCTTTTCCGGGAGATAATAGAAGGGAGAACTTAGGAATCGTATTCCAATACTATAAGAGCACAGAGTGGGCCACTGAATCCCGGAGAACGGGAAGGACACTCAACAGCAAGGCCAGGCCTGCTCTGAGGATTAGAAGAAGTACTATTTAGTGATGATTTTACTACAGATTTCTGAGTTTTGGAGCCTCAAGGCTTGTTCCTCTACAACCTTCCTGGTTGTGAAAGGGTACCCAGTGGAAGTCATGCTGCCAGCTGTACTAAAGAGATGCTTCAAAAACGTGTTGGACAGGGTACAAATGCAGAGAATAGCAACCAGATGATTCAATGCTGGCTGCACATCTTTTCTCAGCTGCCAATAGCATAGGGTCTGAGTCAATGGTCTGCAACAGCCTGTCTTGTAAATAGTCCTCCATCATTTTTCTTTGCTTCAGAACTACTCAAAGAAAAAAAAAATAAAGAGGTGGTGTAAGATAGTCCATAGTTCTCTCTCCCTTGTAAGAAACAGGACCATTCACTGTCTCCTGTGCCATTCCTGATGATATGTTTCTATGGTGCAGAAGTGTTTAGGGTGTCTCTTTTCTCCTGAGCTATACAAAAAAAAGGATTTCAGGTATCACGTGATGGACTGCGTTTAGAAGATTTTGAATTGAATTAACCATATCTTAGTATTCCCTTCTGAGAAGATAGAAAACAGGATGTTTTCTGAATCTAAGGTCTGGATAAAATGCTATCATTTAAATTCGCTAGTGTTCCAGAGACAGCACGATACAGCCTACTCTTTTGAACAACTCACAACACAGATTTTTTCATCATGGAATTTTATCGGAAAGTCTGTATCTCGATAATGGAGCTGCACTGACTCTAGGGTGCCTTTGAACACAGACAGACAACACTCCAAGAGATGGGAAGAAGGCACTCTTACACCAACCATCATGGAAACATTGTCTTTGGATTCATATTTTTGCTTTCCCTGAAAAAGCCTTTTAGGCCATTTGTGACCTGCTGCTAAAAGGAGCTGATGTAATTGCAGAAAGCAGACACAGCTTGCAGTGTGCCTCTCTAGGGCAGGACTCAGCTGCAAGGTCAGGCAGTGCAAGGCTATGGCAGGGCTGGAAAACAGCACTCCTTCAGTTTAGCTGAGGCAGAGAACAAAACTTCTCATCTGCACTGAATAATGCTTCTGGGCTCAGGGGTGAGGGTGGAGGTCTCAGGTGAGGCTAGTCAAGGCCCCTAAGACTCACTGATGCAACTGGGCTCTTGAGATCATTCTCTGCTAGCTGTCACTTGGGAAATGTGGTGGCCTCTCGGAAAGCTTGATTTATAGCTGCTGTTTTACATTAACATCTCGGGTACCTGGTGGGTCCTCAGATGTTAATGTCTACCTACACATAGCCAGCTGAGTTAAGCCAGTCAATGTATGGGATTTGTCAATAAATTAAGATATCAAAACCCATCTATCACACACATGGTGTTAAGTTTGAAACTGTTGCTGTGTCAGTGAACTGGTAGGAGCTGAATTATTTGCCAAATAAGAAGGATCTAGTGCCATTTGAGATGCTCTTGCATATGCAAGGTGTCTCTAGGACATCTGTACAGGACTGACAGACATGACAGGAGGAGTTACATGAGACTCAAGAACTTTTGCAACAAATACTGCAGGAGGTTAGACAGGATACTGTGGGGCACCTTAATGATGGGTCACCATATTTAGACAATCAAATCACAAATTACTACTGTGATTTAATCTAAAGAACTTTTGGACAGCCAAGCATTTGGCGTTTACGTCAAGATGGTCTGAATGGTGGGTTTGATTTTTCTGATTAGACCTCCCTTGCTCGTACTATCTTAGGTGTGAAATTTCATCTAAATCCTAAGGAATCTACTCTTCCTCTTGAGTTAGCCCTCAGAGACGCATTGCTCTGCAATTATGTTTAACAGTACGACGTCTTGGCTATCCGGGACTGCAGCCCAGACTCATTTTGCCTTGGCATAGCTTAGAGAGAGGCACTATTTTTCCCAGAACGAATTTTAAAATATTTCCACATTGAGGAGACAGATAAACACAAAATTCTTATAGAAGATCAATGCTGTGAGGAGTGACAATTGGTTTGGCACACTTCTGAAACTCACCCCCTTGAAATGGTGCAGGCTCAAAGCTCTCCAAAATCTTCTGAAAACCCCTTCCTTTAAGGCTTTACAAGTCAGAACCTAAAAAATGCTGTGCAAAAATAGCATTAGGTCAATATTCCTCTAAAGAACCTGGCTGAAGCTATCCCAGCATATCTTCAGTTTCAAAAATACTCGGATATTTCAGCTGCTGAAATACTTTACAGGCACTTACTCTTTTTACAATAATTATAACATTGTCAATGCTGTGTTAATTTTCTTCTTCCTCAGAAGACTCTAATTGTCTTTGATTTTTATTTAACAATATGTGTTCCCAGGACCTACCTTTGATTTACTTTTTGTCAATTAAATTTTCTCTTTTCAATTTATCCAAAACTCTATGTGAGTATTTCATAATTAGTTTTAATTTCATTTTAAGCTCCACCAGTTCAAATTGTCTCCAAGCATGTAATTAAATTTCATTATCAGGAGACAGTTATTCCATCTAGATTTTGTAATAGTTTATCATAGTTTATAATAGACTTGGTAATAGTTATTCAAATGCACAGGACTGTGCAATTTCCTCAGAAATATGACTCACACACTTTTATATCCCAGAGCTCTAAAAATGAGTTGTTTCCAGTTGCCACAAAAATAGATTAACTAGATTTAAAATATATGTGGGGAGTACCAAAACCAGACTTTCACTCAATTTTTTATCAAAACCCACAAAGAAGAGAACCCTTGCCAAGAAGAGGCAAGCAATGACGAACTGCATTTTTCTCATGGTCTGTGCTCTCACAAGATGGTTTGCTGAAAGTTTCTTTCATCCTGGGGGAATTTGCTAAGCACCAGCTACAGCATGCACAGGGCTGGGGTCTCTCCTCTCCCCTCCCCGGGGGTGGAAGCCCCTGCTTCCAGGCCTGTCATTTTAGCAGGATGGAGTCTGTTCCTTACCTGGCAATCCAAGGGAACAGATGAGTGTGTTTATATCTTTGAAGCACTTTGCTGATGGTGACAAGAAAGACCTATTATTTCCTACCTTGTGACCTGTAGATTAGGCTACATCTCTTTTTCAGGTACCAGTCATTTTAGGGAAAGAATGGGGTTCTATCCAAGTGTCGAGAAAGCAGACTGGTTACCCTCATGGTCATTCTACTGTCCAAAGGAGACTTCTCTTTCAGATTAAGTACTGGGGAGGGTAAACCACACATGAGGTAGTCAGTAGATCTTAACATTCGCTCTGCAGCTCACAGAGCAGATTTTCCTACCTGAAACTGGAACACAGAAACAGCACTAGTAGCATGGGCCTTACCCTCTCAAACTTCCATTTAGATATTTTAATTAAAAAAAAAAAAGTAGATACTAAATGTGAAGTAGCTTTCAGAAAACATTTAAATATGCTTTCTCAACTGTCTATATATTATTTACATTAGACTTTTCTCAGCACAGTGAGTCTCTTGCCTCTTCTGAAGTTCCTAGAGAGAATTTAATTTCCCAAACTATAATGGTAAGGTTCAATTTCTGCCAGCTGTTTCTAGGGTTGAAAAGGGATCCACACATTCAGTTTAGGACCACCTGGAAGTAAGTATCCACTACCCCTTCTCTTTACTGCAGAAAATTTGTGTGGTCACTACATTTCTTCCACCATTACTGGAAATTTATAATAGAAATTTTGGATTGCTAGAAATATTTTGTCCATTGCACAAGTTGAGAGACATGTTAAAATGGATTAAATTCCATTTATGTCCAGAGACCACTGCTTCTCCTTCATTAAGCCTTTCTGAAAGCACTTGGATAAAATTTAGGCTGTAAAATTATAAATCTTCCTATGAAATTTATTTGGAGAGAAAGAAACGTCAAGTCCAAATTTGGGGAACCAAAGCAGCAGTACGCAAGCAGGTGATGCAATATAGTAACTTAAACACTAGTTTTTCAACTTCTTTTATTACATCTTTCCTCTTTCCAGAATCTTCCAAATTACCCTCACAGGCTGTGTAAAGGGATAGCATAATCTGAAAATAACGCAGTTTCTGAAACTAAATAAATCTCCAATCCCTAGAAAGCTTTGTGTAATCCTGCAATAAATTAAATTTCCTTAATTTATCTGTACTGACTTCAACCGTTTGAAGAGGAGAGTAGCGAAACTATTATAGGAAGGCAGTCAATCCTCCTTCAGATCTCTACAGGTTCTAAAATAACTTTTAGTCATCTGCCTCCAGTTCATACACAGAGGAGAAAGAAACAGCAAGATTTTTCCACCTCTGCTTCACCAGTTCTGATGTTCTGTGGTGACTCTCTACAGCCACTAGACGAATCCCAGGTAGAAGTGCTATTTCTCCTGTTTAACAATAGGTGTGGAAAAAGCCCTTAATCTACAGCGCCTCTGGATACAGTATTACAGATATTTTCACATAGTTTAACATTTTCAGTGTTACTTTAAGCAAAAAAACTGAAAAAACCTGACAGAGCGCTTTACACAACAAAATGAAATATTAAGTTTAATTAAACATCAGACTTATATGTGGTCTAAGTCCCATTGGTGCACTGGTTACTGGTTACCATTGGTGCACTGAACTCCTATCACCTGTAGCTATGCAGATTTAGTTGGGAGTGGAGCATCTTTGACACCTACAACCACTAATGAGGCTCAGAGTCAGAGAGGTCTGGCCTCCTAAATTTTTTTCTCTTTTTTTAGGAGGGAGTGCCTCATTTCTTGACCACTCTCTGGGCTAAACCTGACTTCTCTTTTGTTACCTACAATCCTTTTGGGTACTAGCTCGGCGGTACAGCTTTATCTGCAATGTACACAGGTCAGGCTACAATCCTGCTCCACTTTATCCCAAGTCTGAATTATAACAAAAGGATTTTCATCCAATTCTCACACAGAAACTTTATAAAACATAATTAAGAGATTTTATCGCACAATTGCTCATAAGTAGATCTTGACAAACATTATTAAACTGACTAATTGGCAGCACAAATTTCTTACTCAAGTGCCCAGGAAGATAACTACCAAAGTGATAAATTGTCAGTTTGCTGTCCACAGGGAATTTTCAAGAGCAAGCCTGAGTCATTTCTATAGTTTAAGCTGATCTGAAATCACAGTGACGTTTGTGGGCAATGACATTCAGAAGACTGTCAGATGGGATATGCATTCCTCAATGAAAACATGACTAATTAGAACAGCTAGTGGTAAAGTTGAATTAAAAGAATCACAAAATCATCAAGGTTGGAAGAGACTTTTAAGATCATCTTGTCCCACCATCAACTCAGCACAGCATAATCACCCCTTAACCAGTCCCAAGTGCTACATCCAGATGCCTCTTGAACACTTCCAGAGACGATGACTCTAGCACCTCCCAAAGAAGTTATTATTATTTGCTCAACACCCCATGAAGGAGTGCTGGTTCTCAGGAGGTAATCCTGACTCCATTTAAATAAATCAAAGGTTGTGAGAACAGTGAGAACCAGCCTTCTTCCATGGTTTTAAAAACGGAACTGGATGGAAATGTTGCTTGGATGTAGTTTCAAATTGCAGTTGGACACGGTGCTAGGTAATCTCATTGAGGCTTCCTTTCCCACGAAAGGTTGGACCAGATAATCCTTGAACTTCCCTTCTAACTTGGACTGTTCTGTGTTTGTATGAAGCTTCAACTTAGCTTAATAGTAGTATAGAATCTCTGAACTCAAGAGTTTATTTAAAAATATTTAATTGATCCTTTTCTCCTCATATGGTATGACTTGTTTTACTAAAAATAAAACAACTAAGCTTCATAGCACAAAAACTAACCAGAGAGAGTCTGGTCACCTCTCAAGACAGACTTTCAATTTCTCATCATCCAGAGAATTCACTCACTAGAGGAAACACGTGGAGCTGAAGGATGCAAGCAGGATGTCTCTATGTATTGTCCATGGTCTTTTAGAAATATGGCCACTTTCAAGACTGCATTCTTCAAACTTAGCCCAAGTTTGACACCTCAAGCACCAACTAGTCCACTGAGGGACAGTGTTGTTTCTCTTCCTCCATTGGTGATGAAGATTAAGGACAAAGTCTAGAGAAATATTTCTCTATTCATGTTGTTTGAGAAGAAAAAGTACAAAGTAGTCATGTGGCATCACTGTATCTGCAATGGATATACAGGCACCTGCACCAATTAAATAACAGCATAAATGATGTTGTTATAAATCATATGTTACAGCTTCACCAACTTCCAGTCCATTTGTGACAGCCAGCCTCATTGATACAGAAATGACAGGTCACAATGGTAAATCTGGGACATAAGCAGTTGTTTATTCAAACAGTACTCTAATCCACAACTATATTCTATATGTTGTGTAAGAACCGCTTAACAGTAATCTTAGTATTGTATTTGGTATTATTTTCTTAAATACATCATAAAACTAAATTGGAATTGTGGGGACTTTCCATTTAGGTAACATTACAGCCATTGAACCAAACCAAGACCAAATGCATATTTTGAAATGAGAAATGAAGAAATGAAATTTTACCATATATTAACAACACCATTTTTGAATGCTTATATTATTTGAATTGTAAATACTGACTAATGCAATTAACAGATGCAGCAGTGTATAATGCAATTTCTGCTTGGCAATGTGTTAATAACCATGTTCTTCTGCTCAGGTACAACTGACAGCTGTTCAGGAGTCTCAGGAGCATTAAAGAGAAAAAAATAACTCATCCTTAATGCAGAAGGCCTTTCACGTGCAAAACACAAAAGTTACTCATTTCCTTCTAGTTAATATGGGGATATGAACAGCGATAAATTTACCACTATTATAAAACACCATAGAATACCAGCTTGGAAGGATCCTCAGGGATCATCTTCTCCAACCTTTAAACTATTAGCATGCATCTTCGCATCTTTCTAAAACCACAGTTACACATTCAGCCTCTTCTGACCACATACATTAATCCCACCACCAGGTTTTCAGCAGGGTCAGCTGACATAATTCCACTGAAATGAGCACTGTTCTCCTGCTGGCTCCAGGAAAGGACAGATGAACAGTAGTTTCTCCTCAGTGCACAATTACAGAGGCAATGGTATTTCACACTGCAGTATTCATGTGAAAACATTCCAGTGAGATAGTTAGTAATCGATAAAAGATTGGTATCTCTTGGAGATGATCCCATGTGGATGAAAAGTAGTCAGTAGTGCTTGCTCTGCAAGACAGACCCGAGGGAGGGCAGATATGAAGATTTATAGTAAGATCCTTAAAGGTTGGCAAAGAATGCCCAGCTTTTGCATGTGTGAACCCTCTGCAGCATCTCTTTCTTAGGGTCTGAGCAAGTAATGAGCCAGTAACAGACTGGCAACAAGCTCTCATTGCCTGGTGTCCTTTTCCATTCTCCTAAATTTTATCTTGCTTTTAGCTTCAATAGCTTCACTTAGACACCAGGCCAGCATTGGATAAAATGTATTTTACTGAATATAGGAAACTTTCCATGTTATGCTTATCATGATAGGATAACCATCCTTTGTCCTGTACACCAGGAGTATGTGAAGGACATGTGTTTAGGGCCACCAGAAACGGGGAGCACAGAAGAGCTTGTGGTGTCTGTGGGGGCAAGGGGGAGCACAGCCAGGCAGAAGGTTTGGAGCCCCATGCTGGGAACACCATGGATAAAGCAGTGGAGCCAGGCATGCCGGGCCTTGACAAGCTGAGGGGGAGGGAGACAGAGTGGCTGAGTACACTGCTCAAGATAAAGACTGTCTCAGCAGCAGGGAACAGAGCTGGGCTGTCTGCGGGTTCCTGTGGGGGTCTTTGCAATGACAGATTTGTGCTGGCAGCAGCCCTTTCCTGTGCATATACAAGGATGACCTGGCCCCAGCAAGGGCTCGCTGCAGCTGCATCTGTGTGCTCTGAAAGCTGCTTTGACAGAGGGTCCTCCACACTCATGAGAACTTGTGCAGCTATTGTTATTATTAATAACAGAGGGGGAACATTCTGGAAATGCTCATGGAAGAAAGTCCATTGACTTTAGCAGTTTTCCAGTCTGGCTGAAACCGCTTTCAAACCATTGCGAATATGTAAAAGAGGAGGGTGTTCAGATCAATCCCAAGGGAACAGGAGACTTTGTGGATCCCCATATTAATCATTATAAGCAACTAGTCCTTTTTATGATGGAGTGAACACGGTAGTGAACATGAGATCAGGGATGAGGTGTCTTTATGAAAATACGGCCCCAGTTTTCAAAATTGCTGAAAACTTCAGCTTTATTAATGTTTGTTTGTAGTTCAAATTATAGTTGCATATGAAAGATGCTTCAGCCCAATAGGCAAACCATGTTTCTGATCTTCTAAGCAAATCTAATAGAATATTAATATATTTTGATCAGTGTATTAGGATCAAACTGGTTGTTCATATTAATTCAGTAGGGCATATATCTTTAACATCTTTATCATATTTTGAAGGAAAGACAGTGAGTCAGCCTGATGGATCTGTGATTCATATGTCTTCCCATATAACTGTCCTCTCTTGCTCCTTAAAATGATAGTTTTTCATACTTGCCTTACCTGTAGATATATTTGGGTTTCAATCATAATGAAGGACGTAAAATTCAGCATTAATATCTTTCTCAGCACACCGCCTGGCTTTTATTTTCAGGAATTTTTTACCAAAATGGAAACATCTCCTTTTTTTTAGTGAAATAGTGTTTTTTATTAAAATATTTAGTAGCTAAAAGCCTTTAATCATTCTTTCTTTGTTATTTGTTCTTTTTTTGTGCTGACAGTCTTTAAACACTTTCTTAAAGCTAAGCTGGGCCACATTAAAAAAAAGTATTCAGGTACATAAAATAGATTCTAATAGCAAAACTGAACAAAAAACCACTAAATATATGCTAGCCTTTCTTTCCAGGCTGTAAATCACAGGAGAGAGACATCATCCTGCAAGAGTGATTAGGGCTCAACTTCTGATTTCAGATGTTCCCCCACAGTCAGCATTTCCAACCAGCTGCTCTCTGCTCAGCACACAGACTGCTCTAGAGCTCTTCTGTCCCCAGGCAGCCAGGTCCCAAACAGGGAAGCAAAATCACCGGTTTCAGCCAGATCCCTCTGCCAGCCCTGGCAGCTGTGCTGACAGAAATCAGGCAGCAGCATGGGAAAAGGGAAGGAGACGCTAGAGTGAGGGCTAACAAAAATCTCTTGAAACCCCAGAAAATTTTGTGTATGTGTATCTATATTCTTGTATAGATAACCGCATTTTATAGATACCTAAACTTTAGTTACCTCATAGAATCTTTACACCACTCTGGCCACATAATAGTGTTGCAATGTAGGTACAAATAAATTCCATGATATTTTTGTTTTCAATATAAGGGCTTTGTTTCTGAAAGAACTTCAAGAATATTACTGTAATAAAAAGAATGCCAAAGGTTGCTGGAGAAGGTTTCACTACAGCTCTCCTTCCACAGGAGTGCCTGGAACTATAGGGCATCTTGAAGCAGCAAGAGAGTTTGGGTTCACTGGAAGGCAGGGGACAAAAAACTAAGTACAAAAAACTAAGTAAAGGTGGGGAATCAGAGAAATCTCTCCTTAAAGTACATGGAAATCTGATATGCTTAAAGGAGAAATGTGGTGTTTCCAGCCAGTCCTTACACTAGAATTATTAGAAACACTCAAATCAAAAGTAAACCTCAGGGCACCTAGCTTGGGCAGACCAAGAGGAAACAATAAGCTTCACACAGTCCCTTGTGGGAAAAGCAACTGACACACTCAAAATTTATGTGCAAAATCAAACTGCTTTTTCTAAGTCATCAGGTTTATATCTCAAGACTATGCTGCCTGGGTGAAATTGCACAAGTTTCAGGTTTAAAGCAGTAAAGTTTAGGTCAAGGTGTATTAAATATTTCAGAAAGTCACCTGGCAACATACACAAGGCTACTATTTACACCTCATTTTAATTTAATTCTGGGCCTTGTAGTGGACTAATTTTGTAACATGGCTGAGGATCTGGAATAGCTGATGTATAATTTCTGCCAGCTAAAAGCAATATCAAAGCCTTTCCATTTTTAATAACTCTGATATATTTAATAAATCATCAGCCAGTATAGGAACAAGGATATTATAAAAAGTAGAGATGCATGTATTGACTACCCATGTAGACAACTATTTCCTTATTGTATTAGATTTAGGATTTCCTTGTACATTTTAAAAGAACAGAATGATGGGGTTTGTCCAAGTACAAGGATATTTTATTGGAGTTACCAAAAAACCTTGACTCTGCCCTGTGACACCTTGAAGAAATAAAGATGAACAAATTTCTCCTTAAAAATCAGTGTCAGAAGAGTACCCTTTTTCAGGTCCTTGCCCCAGAAACTGCTAATGCAAGTGCATGAACCAGTCAGAGAATGAAAGAAAAAAAGCATAGCAGAAAGTGGAATTCTAGACAGGCCCATTTCTCTTCCAAAGGGAAAATATGTATCACCAGCTCCAGAACTAGGCTTCTTCCCAACGACTTCCAAAAGGCTAAATGTGCACAATACCCAGCTCCACATCCCCCAGTTTCTTCTTTGTCCGGATGATGAAGCTGTTGCCTCGGACAGGATCCCTTTGAATCCGAGAGGAGTCCAACTTCCGAACTTTGTAAGGACACTCCTACTTTCTGAGAAAAGCTAGACAACATCACAATGGTATTTGTCTTACTTTTTTTTTTTTGTCTTTCGTTATTGGCTATGGAAACCAGAATTGGTTTAGAGTTTGCAGACGTGTTTGTCAGTTTTGTGTTTTGAAAGGCTGAGAAAGAGCCCAAGGGCTGGAAAGGAGAAATCCTGGAGTGGAGAGCAGGGAAGGATGTGCCATAGGCATAGGTATTCTCCAGACACTCGCTAATGTCTGTTCCTCTTCAGCAGTTGTCATTACAGGTTAAGCTGACAGTGTGCGACACGGCACAGACAGGAGACACTCACATGCCTATTCTCAAATGGTGACTTTGCTTCCCCTTCCCCCACACCCCTCAGTCTGGAGAGCGGCTTTGGGCCATGAGTTCCTCTATTTTCATCAAAGCAATGAGAACTGCAGAAGATGCCCATGTCCTCTCCCTCATGGACTCTGGGGGCCATGCACTTATTTTAGTTGTCCAATCCTCTGCATTCACTGAAAAGTGCCTAAACTGGGTTTCTGAATCACCATTCCCAAGCTGGTTTACAAAATTAGGCAAGCTCAGTCTTTCAAAGTGAGAGACTGAAGTCTGGGGAGAGATTGATTCCTCTAAAGATGGTCTAAAGTCTGGGGTTTCCATTCCTTGAAAATTCTAGAAAAAGTTTGTCCTGGCTTTACATGAAAAATATCCTGTAATTTATAAGCACCCATAAAGGAAAAATCCCCTTCCAATCAGATTCAGATTTGCATCTCTCATCCTGAGGAGCATGTAAGACAAAATACAGATCCCGCATCCATTAATTGCAGTTGTCGTGGGTTTTTTTGCTTTTTTTTCCAAAAATAATACTTTACTGGACTAGAGATGGATTCAAGATATGGCAGTTGTAAGCCAGTAATAATGACTCTTCAGGATCATGTGTGCCAGTTTGGCCAAATTTGGAAGAAAATATCTCCTGAGGGGAAAAAAACAGGCTGCCACTAGCTCTTCCCCTACCAGGTTCGGGAAAAAAAAATTATTTTTCCTCGGAGGAAAGTGAAAGAGATAAAAACTATTTAACAGAACACACAGAAAAGGATAATAATGCTAAATAATAAAATCTCTCGCTGTGGAGAGAAATCTGGAAAGATTTCAGAGTCCAGTGTAGGTGTTAGTGTCTATATCCTCCTCCCCAGGGCTGTCGGGGGAAAGGCCCCTACTGGGGCCTGGGAAGAAAAGTCTCCCGGTGTGCTCCAATGTTGTGCAACCATCCCAAAGAGAAGAAGAAAAGAGGAAAAAATTCCAAAAAATCCCACGAAAACTCTCTCAGGAGAAAAGAGT
>VZRV01009543.1:385043-405029 GCA_013398115.1 Falcunculus frontatus | reverse complement strand
CATTTCCCAACTGGGGAGAACATAAACTTACATGTGAAATGTAGAACAATTGTAAATCTTGAACATTTGAAGAGAAATTGATAAGTTTAGTTTCAAATCATGAACAGGGGAGTAGGGAACAACTTTGGAACATTTCAGAACATTCAAAACTTCTTAATTTCATTAACATTAACAATTAAAACTTAGAACTTTTTAATTGACTTGGGTAACTTAACAACTGGGGTTTAAATGAGCAAAAATCAACTACTGAGTTCATATATAACAATAAGTGTTGATAAACACAAAAATAAGACAAAAGCTCACCTCTTTTCTGTTTCCTTTTTCCTTCAGAAATAAGGGAAAGAACTTGTATGCAATAATACCTAATTTGCTGTTAAAGAGACAAACCTAACTTTGTGATTGAGGAGTTCAGAGCAGCATACTGGAACAATATAGCAGTAGTCCTGTAATAGGATTATATCCGTCTATTTATTTTTGTGACAGTAAGGGGATGGTCAATTTTTAAATCACAAGATTTTCTTAGTTGAATCAGTGCATGATGAAAGCCTCTAGAATTTATATTAGAGATTACAAGTTGCAATGAAGCTTAGGGCTACTGGAATCCTAGCTGCTTCATCACAGACAGACCTTTTCTCTTCTTCAGGTTCACAGTCCTAAACTTATCGAAAGACTGATTTGTAATTTGGGTTAAACTGGAGCACTGCTTTCACAGTGACAGAATACCAGAGGACTCTTTAAGTATGGAAAGGCAGTGAACGAACCTGGGGTTCTATGATTAAGCAATGGGAATTCAGGTGAAGCATGAACATGTAGGTGACCACTGAAACACGCTGGCAAGGAGAGCAGCAAGCCTCTGAGTTAGCTCTGGAAGCCCTCCTAGAAGTTACAGTTAAGTAGAAGGCAATGTTCAGGTGACTGCCCTGAGGCACCTGCAGTTCTGTATCCTGAGATATCCAGCAGTCAGGCTCTGCAATCTGAGTATTTTCTTTTTAAGAAGCTGCTAGTCCCACCCCACACCAGCCTCTGGACAGAAGCGGCACCAGTGAAGGGATTGCTGAAGGAATTGATGTGCTGAAATGGTCCCTGAGCACCTGCTTTGGGCAACACACCAACGGCCTTCATGCCATACCTGGGAGGGTCACCCTTTACTAAAACAGATCAAATAGTCTAGCATTTCTAGGCCATGCCATTTTGCAGGTGAGTTAAGTCAGAGACAACGGATCAACTAATCTCAAAGTTTCATCTCTCTCTCAAATGTCTCTGTCAATATGAATCAAAACTCCTACTTATTATTTCACAAGCATGAATGTTCAGGTGCAATTCAAATGTGTACATTTCATTAACTTTCACATCTTTATTTTGTAATCTTCGATCTTAAAATAAGCTTAAAATTAAAAGTTAACTTCAACCATAAACGTAAGTCCTTCCACAATTACACCCGTTTCAATTACTTGTTGCAGTATGCACTCCTTTGAATATTCATATGGCTGCTTCATTTAGCAAATTTAGTTTAAAAACCATATTTAGAAACCTTATTCAGAAGGAAAAAAATTAGTTCTGAGCCTTCAAAATGTAAATTAATGTGTTTTAATTGCCCATTAAATTATGAGAATTATTAGCTATTGCAACAAAGTCAGCTTTCAGTAATATGCATCTCAAATTAACTTCTGAAGAAGCTCATAATTTAATAAATTATGAGCTGCTGCTGAGAAGAATACATATTGCTTTACCAAGCATTTATTAACATGGGGTTCATAGCATCATCAAATGGCTTGGGTTGGAAGGGATCTGTCGTGGGTTGACCCTGAGTCTGATGGACAGATCTCTTGACCAGTCACGCTTCTCGAAATTTCCATGACACGACCCACAACAGGATCTTAAAGATCATCAAGTTCCAATCCCCCACCATGGCTAGGGACATCCATTACTAGGCCAGGTTGCTCAAAGCCCCATCCAGCCTGGCCTTGAACACTCCAGGGAAGGGGCATCCACAGTTTCTCTGATCCAGTAATTCTTTGACAAAGGATTTCTGGTTAACAACATAAACTGTTATCTGAAAAGATATAATCTGAAATTTTGTCTTGTGTGCATAGATATTATCTACTCTGTTGTGTGTATACATACATGTACTTGTGTGCATTTGTATACATAGTTGTCTATATTAAATTCTCCATCAGAGGCAATAATTTTACCATTTCTTTTGTGTTACTGGATATTTATATCTGAAGATATTTATGAGTATAACTATGTGAAGCACATAGAGGCTTCATATCCATCTGTCTTGCTATCCATCTGTCTTGCAAAAAAACCCCGATTTATACTCACAGAGAGATTACAAATGCAGAAGAAATTGCCTTATGTGATTCAATTCTGTATCAACAACTGCCTGGTTATTTTTCCAAAGAACTAAGAGTGAAATTGTGACTGTTCAAAAATATTTCCCTCAATTTCTTTCTAGCCTCTGAAGGGGTTTAAGGTAACCTTGTGAACTTTTTAGTACACCAAGCTTCACAGCTTTCTTCTAGGTTAAGTGATAAGGATATTTAACACTGGTGTGTTTTAGGAACTAGTATGGCCAATATGCCAGGTCCTGGATGATGCACTCCTGGACTCAGGCAGAACTGCTCTTATGTGCGGTGTGAGGATCTGCTCCCAAACTTTTAAGCTCAGTGCAGTGGGCTAAACGTGAAGGCACTGGCACTTTGCAAGAGGCCTCATGTCAGATATGCTGAGGACCTGTCATTCTGTGTCACTTGTTTAATGAGCCTGTCTTTAGAAACAGAATCTTTATGGTGCAATTATTGACAAGTATAGTTTCAGACTGCAAACTTGAAGCCCCAAATCCTCTCTTTAAGAACCTTGTATCTGTTGTATGGGCAACGGACAAGAAAGATAAGACTAGAATCCCACTTCTGTGTGGCTGCTTGCAAAGGGCATCAGTTTTCATTGTGTCCAAAGTGCAAAGGCCTCAGGGGTCTGGGCACTTGGACTGGGATTACAGGGGAGGAGTAGTTCTCATATATACATATAAAGGTCTCTACAGTACACACAGAAGACTTAACAGGATGCATTTTGGTTTGGGTAGCATGTATAAAGAAGCACAACGTTTCTAGAACTTTGCCGTATCAGCTCAGCATAAAAATCATCCTTCTATGTACAGTGAGACGTCGACCCATCACCATTTGTGCCATGTTTGCACAGATCTTGAAGTGATCCTATATTCACCAGCAAAAAGTCAAGTTTACAGTTATGAATGCTTTCTAATACATCTCTGGGCAGACTTCAAGCAGTGGCTTCATCACTTCATTTTTAGAACACTTGTCATAGAAGAGGCTGAAAGGGGATCTGATCTATTTACATTAAAAATAAAGAAATTGAAGAAAAGAAATGGATTATTCTGCCAATAGCACAACATATCCCTCTAGTTTTCAATGTCTCCATTAAGGGGAAAAGCAAATGCAAGACAAAAGGCTACAAACAGGGAATATGCACATTTGCACCAAGCTGCTCATGCATCTAGCATGTATCAAGCCATGTCTGCTTCTTTGTATTCTTTCTTTGCAGGTGCAAATCTGTATTAACATCTTTGTTTTCTTCTGATTTGGCAATGAATTCTGACCCTTTGCAAGCACTTTAGATTTTATACTCCAGCTGGTTTTCCATGCCCTAGTTGTAGCTTTCCTATAAACAGATGTCAGTGGTTCAGCTGATTAACCTCACTGACGCCCGGTCACAGGCACATCTGCAGCCACTTTTCAGAAGATGGACAGATACAATGTCCCTTGCGCTACTCTAAAATTGTGTCTACACAGTCCGTCATTTAGCCAGATGAAGAACATTATCATCCAAATACAGTAAAGTTCTTATCAAAGAGACTGAATTTTATGTCCTGTGCTGAGCCATTAATCCTCATTTGGGAATAGTCTTGCATTTGATTTTTCCCAAAGACTTGAGCAGGCAGAACTCTAGAATACTATCACCTGGATGAAGATTGCAAACATACACTACAGATATCATTCTGGTTTTTCCAGGCAATAGCTGCCATCTCAAAAAAAGGCTGGCTGGGTATTTTACAGTGGAAAGGTTTTCTGATAGGCAATTGTTGATTTGTATAAAGCATGATGTCCTGTGGCAATATATTTATTTCAAAGAACACATGTTGGAAATCTTCCTTCCTCTCCTACCACTGGAGACTCGGATAGCTTGGCAAGGCAGTTGGCCCAGGAATAGGACAACTCCAGCTCAGCCAGGGATGAATGGTTTCCAGGTCCACAGACCAATGTCAGAGAACTTTTGAGTTAAAACTAATTTATTCCAACTATTTCAAAAGTTATTTTTCATGTTTCCTGTCTTATCAGGTTGTTTTTAATTTGGGTTGTTTTAAATGTAAGGACTTTACCACAAATTGAAAGCCAACAGCATCTTAAAATCTTGGGCTGGTCTTTGAAGTTAAGTTACTCAAAAATGAGCTTTATAGCCATTCTACTCCAGTAACTCTGGAAAACATTTTACTGGCTTCACTTATCTGGAATAAGGTTCTTAGTTTGCAATAAGTCACCATCACTGACTTCAGAAAAGACCATGTTGTATTTTTTTACTGAGGCATCATTGTACATTTTCCTGATGAAATATGAACTATAGCATCCTAAAGTAAAGATAAAATTAGCTACTTAGGTCTATTCCTCACAGACCTTGTGAGATGTCCTTCCATTACTGATTTGAGTTTTTAGACTTCCCTTTGGAGTCACTGGCTTAAAAGTGAAGTGCTGAACCTTCCTTCTGCTGCACTAGGAGTACCAGAAATTGAGATAAATTGACCTCAGGCACATACGTGGTTAATTGAGCAGAAGAATCTTAGAAGACCTGAGAGAAAATAGGAGCTGGGGATTCAGAGGATTAAAATATCGACCAGAAAACTCAAGAGAAATCAAAAAGTTGAAAAGTAAGGGCAAGAAGTCTGGTTTGGTCACACAGAGGTGAATTACAAGAGTGTCAGTGACCTAGGCTGTGGCAAATGTGTGGGGCTTAGGTTGTACTCCATGTGTGGGACCGTGGAAGGAAGTGTCATCAAACACTGGCATATTTTCATATGAGTCTTTTAAGAACTTTTCAAACACAGTAACACATGTACAGACAGATGGATTTTATTTTTCCTTTAAAATTTTTGCAGTTTGTTTAACTAATCATGTATATTGTGCCTTCTTAGCCAAACTGAACAAAACGTGGGATGTTTTCCACAGGCTGGCCATGCCTATAACCTTTGCCCTGGGATGACTAAGGGGTTTTTGACAAAGAATATCTATCACATGACCGTGACTTATTTATGCCTCACTCTCTGGACCTGGGGAGGTTTTCCAGAGTCCTTGCCTGGAATCCATGAGACGAACGGGACTTTCCATGCTTCTTGCTTTCAGATAGTTATTTATTAGGTCTTATCAGAGGAACAGAGTCATTGGCATGACCCCGAACAGTACAGAGCAGAGAAAGTGAGAGAAAAGCCCAAAATATCAAGATTGCACCTTTTGAAGATAAATTATCCAATGAAGAGCTAAAATGAAAGATATTTTTACTTTTCTACCAATGTTCACTAAATCACTTCGTCACATGAAGAGGAACTGCGGAATTTTTCACCCAATCATCTCAATCCACCTCTGCCGCAGAACATGGAGTAATAGAAGATGAGAAGAAGGTCTGGAGAACAACAACAATCCTCCATTTTGAAGTTTTTGCTTTTTATCTATTTACTATATTAACAAACCTGACCCCTCTAAATTTTTCACCCTGTGACAGTCTTACATAATATTCTATCAGCTAGTTCACACTGGTGTAGATTCTAATTCTTCCCAGAGGGTAGGCAATTTTCTCCATGGACAAAGGTCAAAGACAGTGTTATCCAGGGGGGTAGAACCCCTCAAAACAGGCAGAGAAATATTCCCTGCACTCTGGACTCCAACAAATATCTCTCCGATTGCCTGATGCTGGAGTTTTATTCTTTGTCCTAGTTTTGGCCATGATGGAGTTACTTTTCTCATAGTTGCCGTGAGGAGGCGGAGCCTGGAGCTGTGTGGGCATGTGTAGGTTGTTAATTCTATAGCACCCTTTCATCACTGAGAACATGGCTTTGGCTGAAAGAAACGTGGAACACAACCCTGAACCAACCCTATTTTCTTCTTTTTCTTCTTCTTTTTCTGGGTGCCATGACACAAACAATCCATCTTGGAGGGTTTGTCCATTGTTGGTTTTCATTGTCTTGGGCCTGGGGGGAAGGCACCGGCCACAGTAACATTGGCCGTTTTCTCCTCTGTCTTAAGAAACCATGTGTTGCTGGCTGCGTAATTCCAGGTCTGTCTTCTGTAAGCAGTTTTTGCATATAACCACCCTCTTTTATACACTTCCTCTATTTGTATTGTTGCTGTTGCTGTTTGTTTTTTCATCACTGTTTTTCTAGCAAATTGTTATCGAAACCCATAATCTCTGCCATTTTGTCTCTCGCTCACTGGAGGGGACAGGGGGAAGGGAAAGAGACTGCTTGAAGGTTAATTTCAAATGGGTTTTAAAACACAGCATTCTCAAAAAATCAATGCAGTTTCTTGCTAGTTCAGCTATTGGAATAGATTAGTGAATTCCAGTCGAACACTGTTGATTGTTTGTTTCTCTTATTAGTTAATCCCCAAGGTGATTTTATAGCAAACACTAAAAAGCATTAGGATTTACAGTTTTTCCAGTTACAATTCAGACTCATATATGGCCATTCAAGGCAAGAAAAACCATTATCTCCTTAATTTTTGTATAGGATCTAGCAAACAAATAAAACATCAGAAAAATTTCCGCTTATGAAGAAGCTTTGCAGAGTTAATCTTATATTTGCAGAAATACTGGGAACTTTAATGTCCAAAATTAACAGCTTTCATCAGAATATTTCATTTAAAAAGTAATTTAGGAAGTAATTTTGCCTTCTGCACCACCACAGAAAAAAATTTTTAATATGTTTAGCGGAACCAATCTAAACACAAAAGTATGACTTTTGACACTTTGAATCTCCCTAACCATCATTTGTCATAAAATGTGCTCAGAGATTGCAATAATCTACTGCTCATTTTCAAGACTAGATGCTAAACAATACCGACAAATTGTGGTCAGTTTGAGCAATATGTTAAAACTGTTTTTGTCTTAGACTTTTATCAGCATTATTGTAACATCCAAGAGGAGTTTAGTCCAAATGCAGTTCATCAAGGCCAAGGCCTAAGGAGCATTTCTCTCATCATAGTACAGCCTGAGGTGGTGAGGATGCACCACCACAATCCATCCCACAACTAAAGTCAGCTCCTCTGGGCCTCTACACACAGTATTTGTGTTTAGATGTGTTATCAACAATACCCACCTCAGTCTTATGTCAGAAATGACGACAAATAATTATTTGTGTTTGGGGTTTTTTTCATCCAGAATAGCCTGGAAAAGCAATTCTCACATTGCTTTTCAGTCCCAAGCAAAAATGTGTATTTATTATTACAGCAACAGCATCTGCAGTGAAACCTTTTCTGCTTTGAAATTTATTTATGGACATTGCTTAGATTCCTGAAAGCAGAACTGTCTGGTTCCTTTTTTTCAAGAGCAACTTAGCGTAATGGAACATGATTGATACGTTTTGAAATAGTGACATTTTTGATATACTGACCATTTTCCAGCTTGAACTCAGTGCTTGGGAGTTTGTATAGCTCTGCCCTCAAACCATGGTGAAATACCACATATTCAACATACACAAGAGCTCAAACTTGCAGCACGTGGTGAAACACCTCAAAGTGGCAAGATGCAAGTGCGGAGCTGCAGAGTCAGATGCACAAGCTCTGAGAGGTACCTGACAGCTCCCACACATCTGCACCATGCCTCTGGAGCAGGGAGCACAGTGGAATGCACCTGCAGAGGCAAGACCCAGACAAAGAGAGAGCTGTGCCAGTCTGATCAGCCCTGGGCCAGAGCCATGGCTGAAGTGGATGTGTGAAGGAGAAGGGTCCAGGACAGCACACAGCTCTGCCAGCTTCTGCAGCAAGGTGGTCTGTGCTTTGCACTGTGGAGAGGTTAAAACATAGAGCTCCTTTCCGTGTTTTTATTTTCAAACTTACCATCAAAGGTACGGATGATTCCAGTGCTCTAATAATATGAACCTCTTCAACTCACAGCTTTTTTAACTCTCGAAACTTTGTAGTAAGATTCCCCAGTGAATACTTCACCTACAGAATTACGAGAAAAGATTTTTGGTTTCACAAGAAAAAAGAAAGATGTCCATGTATCTGTACTCTGTAACTATACAGTGTCTCAGGCTTTCAGAGCAGCATTACATTTTTAATTAAGCCATAAAAAAGCAAGTACTGATTTCTCATGGCAAAACTGTTATTTAATGCAATCATGGTTGGCAAAAGTAGTAATATTTTACCTCTGAAGCAGTAGTAAGAGCAGGTGCATATGTCCCTGTTTTCTTGCTTCCATCAGTAGTGTTCCTTGTCATTTTGTTGCCATATGGCAAGGACAGCAGGATCTACAAAAAATACCTCTATTAGTTTATCTTTAATAAAACATGGTTGCCCAGTTACCATTGGCCCACAACTGAACAAGAAATGTATGAAGTGTGATTTTTGGACAGGTTTTTCTGAGTTATTAATTTTGCATTCTGTCAATTTTCCTCTGATAAATCTTTTCTTCAAGAAAAGCTGTTGATCCATTGCAAAAAAAAAGTAGATGAGGAAATGTCCTTTGGCTACCATTACCTTAGCCTTGATGAGCCTCAACCCTTGATACTTCACCTTATAAAGCATGCTCAGCTAAGGGAATACTACTTCTTCTTTGTTTTATATGTTTAAAATAAGATTTTAAATACATCAAAAGATTTAGTCAAGACAACATTTATAACACTGGTGATAGCACAAGGCAAAGCCAACACAGTGGACTAATGACAACAGGCAAACTGGTTTGTCTGAATGCTTACATGAGGGGTGCTCCATTGTCTTAAATAAATAAATAATAAATTAATACTGCGGGCTATGTCAGCTATTGGCCTAAGGTGTGAACCTGTCCCTGTTAAAATACTCGGCACACTAACTAGCAAAACAGTGAAATCACATATGCCCCATGATTGTATACATGTTCCAACAGCAAAACAAATCCCGCAGACTGCTTATAGAGATGGAAAGGAATGGAATTTCACTTTGTATGTGTCCTAGGTTACAATATAAGATGTAACCGAAAGTATGTATTCTATCACCATCTGTTCAAACCAGGTGGGGCAGTGTTCTTTGTCTCTTCCATGACACATCCCTGATAACTCCCTCCAGGGGATATCTTCTGTTAATGTGTCATCAAGTCTCGCTGCATGACTCATAAAATTACATCATCCCAGTGTGAAATGCTCTGCCCAGGGGGAGGAACCAAGCATTCCTACCTGGATATAATCTCAGATTTGGAACACCACAGGCAGCCCTTACCTACTGGATTCCCAGAGGACAAGAGCTACATAACCACTACTGGACCTTCAGAGGAAGACCAGACCCTTCTACAGGATCGCTGCTTCAACAGAACCACATCCATCACGTCAGGAGGACTGCAACCACCTTTTTATCAGACTGATACCACCACCCTGACTGACATGGTGTCAGGTTGTACCCTGACTCTGTCAGTTTAAGCCAGTGTTTCTGTATTATCGCCTCTATCTTAATTTTCCTATTACAATGTAATTCTGACTCAGAATCTCTCACTGGTTTGCTTTCAAACTAGTACAGTGTGCCAGTCTAAATCATGGATTATTTTAAGATCATACAGCACAAGCTTTGTAGAATTTCATGCTATCTTTTAAGAAAAACATGTATGTTCTTGTTTAGAAAAAAACATTTTAGTAGAGCTAAAACTGCAATATGACATTGAGATTTTGGAAACCAAACAGCCTGACCTTGCTCTGAATTGTTTCTCCTTGTTGAACTGTACTTATAATAAAATCATAGAGCCATAGAATGGTTTGGGTTGGAAGGGACTTTAAAGATCCATCCAGTTCCAACCCTTGTGCCATGAACCCCTCTGCCATGGACACCTTCCACTAGACCAGGTTACTCAAAGCCACATCCAACCTGGCTTTGAACACATCCAGGGATGGGGCATCCACAGCTTCTTTGGGCAACCTGTTCCAGTATTTTACGACCCCCACAGGAAAGAATTTCTTACTAATATCTAATCTAATATAATCTAATCAACCTTCTTTCAGTTTAAATACCCTTCGTACTATCACTACTTGCCCTTGGAAAAAGTACCTCTCCAGCTTTCTTGTTGGCCTCCTTTACTGGAAGCGTACTTGGAGGTGTCCCCAGATTCTTCACTTCTCCAGGTTGAACAACTCCACCTTTCTCAGGCTGTCTTCGTAGGAGAACCCTCTGATCATCTTCATGGCCCTCCTCTGGTCTTTTCTCTGGTCCACGTCATTCCTGTGCTGGGAACCCCAGAGCTGGACACAGAACTCCAGGCAGGGTCTCACCAGAGCAGAGATTCCAGACACTGGAATGGGAGTTTCCTTAAAGGCTTTAAGCCTGGAATTCCTTATCATTGCTTTTGGTCCACTTGATCTCCATTACTACCACTTGTGGCACATGAAATAGCAACAGGCAACAAAAGGTAGGAAAAGAATTCCCATTAGACTGAGAGGAAGAGACAGTTCCCTCCTGAGTGTGCAAAGACCTCGTCCATGGCAATGTCCCTTCTCGTTTAGGCATCTAGGCTCAGGTAGTTCCTCAGAGAGCATGTAAAGCCCAGCAAAAAGGAGAGAAACCTCTGGGCTGTATTTAGGAGGATGCATGTCACCACTTTAAAAAGATAGAAAACAACACTTAGGTTAAATTTATGCTGCCCAGAGGTTAAATGATACAGCTATACTGCACAGGATATATTTGCCTGAGAGCTATGAAATTAAACTATCATATAAAACAGGAAAGAGCCATTTATAGATTGTTGAAATACACAAAGTGTTACGATCGCTAAACATTCTTTTTGAGAGTAACATGTAATGCTGTTTATTCAAAAGCACTCAAATCAGAATGACATTTCTTTGATACACATATATTGATTTTACTAAAACAATTGAACACACAGAACACTAAATAATATATTGTGGCTTAAATAATTGAAATAAGGCAGGAATTCATGTGGCTTTCTAAAATATATTTGATGCAGCTGACTCAATAAAATATGATTGTATAAAGACTGTCTTGAAAGTTACTCTGCTAAGACAGAAGAAAGTGAGTTTGAGCAGAGCACAACAGACTTGCACGTGGGAGTACAATTGATGGTGTCCTTGGCACCAGCCCTCATTTTACAGTACCATTGCCTCCCCTTCTCTTGTCTACTGTTCCTATTTCTACTTTTCTCCATTTTTTCCCTTTTTCTTTACTAGTTACCTGTTATCTAATGGTGTTCATATCACCGGTACATCTCTTACCTTTTTCAATAATTCTCTTACAGAGGGGAATCTATAATTTAATTTCCCCCAGGAGTAGCATTTATCAGGTTAGTGCCAGCCAGCGCTCTCCATAAAGTTCTTGCATGTGTCTAGGGGTTAATCATCAGGTTTCTATCACTTTGCAGCATTTTAGAATAAAAATATATTCAACAGTAAAAATACCAGCCACATTACAGCAGCTGAACTCAGTGCCAGAGAGCATCCCTGGTACCTTCAGTGTGGCAATTCTAAGAAATCCTTGTGCTCGACTGAAATTTCAGCTGATATTAGTGCCTGACTAACAATGAACTACTTACTTAGGACCCCACTGTAGCTAAAGAACACAAGATAGGAATTGGTAAAAGCTAATTTAGCCCATCTTTCCTACACAATCACCTGAGGAAATTCAACTTTAGAAGTGCCTAATCTCTTTCCATTGATGACTGTGTAGATGACTAATTGTATATATCTAATGAACAAATCCTGCTCTTCAGTGATACACAGAATAGCTAGTCTATGCCTTGCAAAATTGACTTGCAGACTTGATTTTTAAAATCCCAGATTTCCAGTGACTTCTAAGGTTTATTTTTGAATTCATTATTGAATTCATGCTAATCTATATATTAAGAGGGCAAATGCTTAGTTACAAAACTGAATCACCTAGCTGCTTTGGGATATGTACAGCTTTGGGCACAGAAATACTTCCTTAGATTTCACCATGAAGGCTAACTCATCAAAATGCATATGAAAATGACTAAATTTAACCTGGAGGAGTTTAAAATAGCCAAAGGAGTTATTCAAATATTTGAAGTGAAATGCCATCAGCTGGGCCCAGAGACTTCCAATTTATCTAGGTACCAAACTCTCCACAGCATGTCTGAAAGTGTTCTGCCAGAAAAAAAGGGTGTGCAAGAGAGAGCAGTCACAGGTTTGGGTACCTGGGTTATGGTAGAACTATTGTGGGCACCATTGGATGGTCACACACAGAGCAATCATTGCACAACACGGAATTATAATGGGTTCAAAACTGTAAATTTAGTAGTTCTCATGGCCCAATAAGATCTTTAGGATCTATCCATTCATATTTTTAAGCTTTTTTTCCTGAGAAAGCAAGAGTTAGTTTTAATGCAAGTAGAGATTTTCAGGTGCTCTCCTCTCTTCTGAAGCCGGTGTGCAAAAGGGGAAAAAAGCCTCCACCGTGCTGGATTTTTGACAAAGTTATTTGAAATACCAACACTGATGTCTAGAAAAGGTATAATGCAGTTAAAGACATGTAATGGTAAAATGTATAGCTTTTGCATTATTACGAAGGTTGCTATTGTAGTACCCTACATTTGTAAGCTAGATACATAAAACCAAATTTAGATACAATAATGGATCCCTCAAGTAAAGCTCATACTCATTCCATGTATCACATGTGCTGTTTTGTTACTCTGCTTTATTTAGTCTGGCAATAAATCTTTGCATCCCCTATGGCTGGAATAATCTGAAGTCTTCCATATTAATATTTTTTGTCCACCTGTAATTATTGATGTAACAGTACAAATTTGAAACAATTCTAATTTCTAAGAATAAGTTGTCAACCTCTTTTTATTTCTAGACATTAAATCTTGCCTTCCCTGTTTCCCAGGAATAAAATGAAGTGATTTAAAGCAATAAAACAAGTAGAACACAAACTGAGAGCCTAAAATAATTAAATCTGTGTTTAGAAAACATATTGGACTGAGAGTAAGGAACAAGATATTCTGCTTTTGGTAAGCAAGTGCTGCATTTTATTTGGCATTGTTAGAAAGCTGGGGAAAAATGTGAAAAATATTCAGGTTGTAAAAATATAATTCTTATTTTTAAATCAAGTTTGGTAGAGGTTATTTAATGTAGTTCTAAGAAAAAATTAAAAATTTACCTGAACATGTACCTAAAAGAGTACAAATAATCCGAGAATCACATCTATACTGTTTGTATAGTGCTGCCATCCACTGAATTGCAAGAAACTCACATTTGTTAATTTTCAACACTTATGAGAATTTTTCTGCTGAAAAAGTTAAAAACCTTACATTTCTTAAAGGGTCTCTTCAATTTTATTTTCAGAACATAAAATTGCTGTCTCAAAGTGCTATATCAAAGGGAACATTTGGTGACATGAATGTTTGATTAGAAGCCTTTGGATGTTACCCTTGGAGATGCAGACTCTCAACAGCAGTCATAAAATATACATTCAGTGACCTAAAAGGCTTGAAAGATACAAAATGTGCTTTTAGTACTCAGGACCAAATGAAAAAATCACAGCTTTGCATTCTATCCAGTCACCAATAAGTGGCACAGTGAGGTAGCCATGTATGGATGAAGACAAAGCGAGTGGGGAAAGGATGAGAAGTAATACAAGGAGAGAAAGAGCAGAGAAGGGGATGTGGTTGAGAAATGGCAGAATCTTCCTTAGGGAAGATTTTCTTAAATCCTAATTTTTTTTCCTCTCCACCCTTACAGAAAAAAGAGACTGCACCCACTACTTCCTCTGAACCTACATTTCTGCCCTTTCCGTAAACATCATTGCAGTCAGGTACTATTTATCTATAGTAGTTCTTGCTAGCCAGAAGCAATTGCTCTACACTGCCCTAGGAAATCATGTGTGAGCAATGCAGTGCACATTTCCACCAGGCTCAAGTTGCAGTGCTCCCAGGGGGAATTCAGCTGTGTAAATGGATAGTGCTTTACCTATGCCAAAAGTAAATGGAAAGAGATTTAAATTTTCAAAGACTCCATTCTCTATTGCTCAGAAATCATCATATCCACTCCAGAGAGTCAAAATGAACTCTTCAGGAATGCTAATGATGAAATTTTTAAACAGCACAGCTACCAGCCAAACCTCCTTGCACATGGACTTAGAAAAAGTCACAGCATGAAAAACACAGAAAAAACTATTAAAGCCCGTTGACCAAATGTTCCAAGTTGTCCCTGTGAGATTTGCTTTCTGATCTGTGTTAATGATCTTTTCTATGGAGTGTTATTTTTCATGTAATTGCTATTGATTTGTCTCTCTACGCAATTATTTTCATTACCTCTGATGTGTTTAAAATACAAAAAAGTAGTGTTACAGAAAACAGTGCAGAGTATGATGCTACTTCCTGTTCAGTAAATACACACCTACCAGTCCTGTAAATGTTAAGGATCATGCCTGAGAAAACAAACACAATTTGCCCTTTTCAAACTCAAAGCGTGTGTCTGAGCTGTCAGAATCTTCACGTGCAATGGATGCAATTCATCTGCTTTCAGCTATCTGAGAGTTAAAACAGTCTGAGTTAATTGCTTACATTCTTTCAATAACCAAAGAAAAGAGAGAAAATCTTAGGCCAGGATGAACAGTCCTCTGCGGTCTGAGAAGTACTTCCCTAAAAATTACATGGAAGACCAAGGTGAAGAAAACTGATGGACAGCTCCATTAACTTCAGTAGGCATTTTAAAAATATCCACTTGTTAAAAATTAGTCTTGCACAACTCTAGTCATAGCTTAAACTCCTCAGTTCAGAATAAATACTTAAAGTCTCCAAGCTTAATTATAATTACCTGTCTAAAGGAACTATAAACAAATGAACTTAGGACTTTCTGCGCAACTGTGTGTTTGCTCTTCATTCTGGATCACAAGACTAACATTGAAGTAACAAGCTCTGAAATAAACAGCAGCTTTTGTACAGATCAGAAGGCTCAGACTCATGGTGCATTATCTGCATACTTCGGCTGAAATACTAACATTCCTTATTATTAACTAGTTTTTTTAAAAAAGCATCAATGTGCTACCTGAAGATGCCTAAGTCAGGTAATTTTGTTCCATGGAAACAGTTGGGTTTTTTTATGTCTAGAAATAACTACTTACCTTGAAAACAAACGAAAAATATTTTCACACTCCAGATTCCCACCTTAATCCCACCTTGGAATGTAAATTAAAAGGAACAAATTCTGAAAACAGATAATCTGCTGCCAGATGCAGTACCTGCTCTTCGGGCATCTTTGATAGAGGAATTGTTCAGCTTAATATCACAGAAGACCTGTGGAAAAGCATAAGTTTGATGGGACAAGCACCTAACTACCTGATCAATACCAGTTTTTTTTAGACAGCATCTGACTCTTACAAAGGCTTTCAGAGGGCGTTGTCACTCATTACTGTGGAGCTGTAGCACTGTTACAAGCACCCACCTAGCCACAGTGACATTAGCTTACTAAAACATTTTAACAGAAGCAAAAAACGTGCCATCAAGATATGTGGGGCAGAATCCATCCTGTTTCTGAGGTGCCAGGGGGATCCCAACAGCTGGCTGTACTGGAAACTGAAGTGAGCCTGACTGAGAAGGAATGGCAAAAAAATTCATTGCAACTGGCCTAGAGGCCCCATGCACCCTTGGCATAAATTAACTTGGGAGAGGGTACTTCAAAGACTCAAAAGGGCATTGTTGAGCTTTAGGGATAGCTGCTGTGGAGACAGAGGAAATAAATACCTTGCCTAGTCTCAGGGGACCCCTTGCTGTGGGACTGCTGAGGTTTGAAGAACAGATACTGATCGCTACCACAACAGTGCACCATTGACAATGCTGCACCAGCTGGGATTCCATGACCCCCATTCATGACATGATTTGTGGACTAGAGAGCCAGGGAGTGGTCAGCAAGGCTTGCTCACCCTATAGGAGTCCTATATGGCCAGCTCATAAGTCCAACCGAGAGTGGAGACTGATAGTGGACTATCACGGCCTGAATGAGATCACACCACCTCTGGGTGCTGCTGTGCCGGACGTGCTGGAGCTTCAGTACGAGCTGGAGTCCAAGGCAGTGAAATGGTGCCACGATTGACAGTGCCAATGCATTTCTCTCCATTCCTTTGGCAGCAGAGTACAGGCTCTGCTCTATGTGTTTACATGGAGGGGTGTGCCCAACTGCCCAAGGGGTGGAAACATAACACCACTCTTTGCCATGGACTGATCCAGGCTGCAGTGGAAAAGGGTGAGGCTCAGAGGTGATTGGCATTGAAGCACAGCTTCTCCTGGCACCCTGACTGCCAGTGCTGGGCTGGATACTCAAAGGGAAAGTCCCCTCTGCATGTCATGCCACTGATGGCACACGGAGCAATTGGATCTCTCTGATCACACAGCAAACTCAAATAGGAGATGCATTCACATAATATTTTATCTGTTTTATTAGGATTTTTTTATAATAAGTACACTTTTCGCTCTTGCTTAACATGTACTTTTTTGTTTTAAAATTAATGAGGGTTTTTTTTTTAATTGCACTGGCCAGATTCAATCCTGATAATCTTTTCTTTTACGGGAAATTTTAAACAATTGATATTATCAGTAGGATGAAGATTGGTATTTCATTCTATCTGAGTTAGTGAAAGGACAATATTACTGATAACAATGCCTGCAATATATCACTATGCAATGGGCTTGCCACTGTTATTACAAATTGCTAAATTACAAATTCTGATACAGTTCCTACAAGAAGAATCCTAATCTGACATCTTTCTTATAGTCTTCTCCTCGATTAATCTGAGCAGTTCAGTAAAGCCAACACAGATACACATAATACAGCAAAAACACTGTAATGAATTATAAGACAGTCTTTTGTTGATGGACAGTGGGGTGGAAAATGTTGATTAATGCTGTACATTGTATCACGATAATTCAAGTGTCCAGCTCCAGATCTACATGTGTGCTTAGAAATGTAAGTGTTAGTGTACTGCTCAATCAGACTTTCCTTGCTTTTCTAGTTTATCATCTTCACATATTCAGTTCTGACCATCATTCATCTGCTCTTTAAAGTAAGCTCTCATTTGCTTGGTCACTTCTGTACTCTACCAAGCACAAAACAGCAACTGAAGTACTCTCTCTAAAATCCGAGCCTTTTCTTTTTCTGCGTGAAAACTTTTCTTCTCTTACATTTCCCCTGGAAGTGAAAGGTATAAACTCTTTTAGTCAAAAACCTTGTACGGTTATATCAAGTGGAGGCTTTTTGTGGGGACCTGGACTCATAAGTGTCCGTGTCTGTACTGTGAACAAAAACATTTTTGCTCATTTTCTTGTTTCTTGTTATTTATTCTGTCATGTAGTCAGCTTCTAATTTACTTTTAAGAAGATGAGAACATAAGATTAAAAAATTTAGGAAAGGTCTGTGAAAGGCCCTAGCACATGCATCAGTCAGCATGTTCAATTAGATAAGATCTCAATTTAGGTATGATTTCACATCATGTTTGGAGCAGCGAGCACAATTAGTCAACAAAGTAAGTCAGTAGGATAGCAGAGAATAATCTTATTCCCAACACCTCTTCAAAGTTTGAGCATGTCTGTAGCAGACTATGACTCATGGCCCACATGCCCTCTAGAACAGGGGATGAATGCTTTGGCTGCAAATGATGGCTTGACAGTGAAACTGTTGCCTGAACTTCAAATAACTACATCTCAGAGTTCTTCATTAGAAAATAAGACAAAATAATTTCATTTATGTCCTGCCTACAAACCATCATCTTAAACCACTCCTCAATAGTTAAATTTGTTTACCATTTGCATTGGTAAAAAGATTGTACCTGGTTACAGCTCTTTTTTTAGACCAAGAAGTAAATGGGAAAAAAATCTAATTCCTTTTATAGTTACTAAACTAAAGACTTCGGAGAGTACATTAAAAAACAACCTACAAGCCTCTGAACAAAAAGACACCAGAACAGCTCAGACACAGAAAATAAACGCTAGTATTTCATGTAACTATTCAGAAATCAGATTTGGAAACAGGAAAATCAATGATTTTCAAATCAAAAGATCTTTGCTATAGGAAAGCAAAATAGGACGATATCCTGCAGGACCTCCTACCTTAACATCACAGTATTTATTTTCCCTCTCAATGAAAGATAATAAAATAATATTAAAAAAATATAACAAATAACAAAAAAAAAATCTAGCGTTTTCAATGACTCTTCATACTGATTGAAATTTATTTCCTTCTAAGAGTTTATCATAAGAAAGGACTCATGATCAGAAAAACATCAGTCTTCACTCTCATTTTTATTCCAGTGCTTTGCATTGATATTTATGGGCAGCTTTTGTAAGTGTTTTTAAAACTTAGATTAAATGTAAGCATATTGCCCATTATTTTTTCTTTGTTTAGGTCATTTGGACAGGGTTTTGGAGTGAAAAGTTCCAAATCATTGTATGAAGATTTTCACAATAGAGGCAGTGTGGAATTTTTAATTTATGCTCCTAGCTCTGTGTAGTCCAACCAGAGGTACAGATACATGGTGAAACAGGGGACTTGCACACTGAGAGTTGGTCTTAGGTGACCAAAAGTCTAATTTTAGACACAGCTATCTTGTTAAAACCCTAGATACCATATTTGCCGAATGTATGCCACTGTGCAGAAATGTGGATGAGTCACTGGGTCACAAGAATTGCAAAAGATAGGCTGTCATTCCCTCACTGGATAACACATTTGTGATGGGGAATTCTGAGTACTATTTCCATTACTAATCAAATATATAGGTCTAAATCTACATGTTCATAAGGGGCCTAAAACTCGTCTTCAAAATTGTCATCCCTTCCACATAATTCCTCTGGGCCAAACAGATCTGGAATTTCTGCTTCTGTTCTGGCTCCCTCTGAAGAAGAGAAAAAGGGACTCAATTAATAATAAAATTCATATCAGGAAATCAGTAGGAAATCATCTTCCCATTTCCTAAATGTAATCACCAGCCTAGATAATGGCTTACAAGACAGATGTCTGCTTCCTGCTTTTCAAGACACAGAAATCTACCTTCAGCAGAGATGTCCAGCTGAAACCCAAGAAAGGATTGCATCTCTTCCACTCAGTGAGCTACAGACGCATCAGAGGAGAACAGGACTTAGAATCAGAATAGAACCATTGAAGAGAATCATGGAATTCTTCAGGTTAGAAAAGACCTCTAAGATCATCAGGTCCAATCGTTCGCCTAGCACTGCCAAGTCCACGCTAAACTGTGTCCCTAACTGCCTCATCCACACATCTTCTACTACCTCCAGGGATGGAGATGCCATCACTTCCTTGGGCTGCCTGTTCCAATGCTTAACAACCCTTTCCATGAAGAAATGTTCCCTAATATCCAATTGAAATCTCCCCTTACACAACCTAAGGCCATTTCCTGTTGTCCTATTGCTTGTTATTCGGAAGAAGAGACTTCAGGCAGACTTAGGATAAACTGAACATCATCTGTAGAGTGGATGATTTCAGGCAGCTCCCTCATCAACACATCTGTCCTTTTAGACCCACTGGTAGATAATAAGCAGACCATAAGCACCTAACACATGAACCCCTACTGTATGACAGAGGCACACATCTGCAACCTCTGATATCTAGCTCCCAGTGTCCTCTGCAGTTCTTGCCTTCGGAATAACCGAGGTGGTAGCACCCACCTTGGACCAAGAGCTGTATACACTCATGTTCCTTTATCCTGGGGATTACAGCTATCAGCCAAGTGAGAAAGAAAAGAGAAAGAAGGGGAGGGGAGGGGA